>JAVJAQ010001173.1:39719-55088 GCA_032362365.1 Zygogramma bicolorata | reverse complement strand
TGAATATCCATAACAATAAACACCTCTGAAGTGCTTATTCGGGTACAACAGTACTCAATCCCGCTTAATAAACCAGATCGAGCGGTGACGATTCTCCGTTCATCTCCACTACCGTTATGTGGATAAATATGGAGGTGACACGATTCCGAAGTCTATTGTCACAACTGACAGGATGCCAAGTTAACCAAGTCGAGAACTACAACTGAAACAATGTCGGAAACTAACTAGCAACCGACGCTAGATGCAAAGTTCGTTTCGACACAGAAGGAAACTCTCACAGCACATATTCAATAGGTATAGAAAATGGCGATTGCATCGTTTGTTTTTCGATGCATTGTAGTTGTTTTTTACTCGAAGCGAATGGTTGAAGTAGGATAACTATTGACTTACCCACGATACGGATTTTTTCGTTTAGAATGTCGCATGGTTCCCATGGAAGATATAATGATCTCCGTTATTGTATTGTATTGGCGATAATAATGATGATGTTTACCTGGAAAAAAAAGGTGAATGTACTAACATATTTTCGGAAAGAATAAGTTTGAGGTTACTTCATGAATTCATAGAACATTTTGAAATTGGGTATTTCGTTGACCAGCTCACGTCAATAAATAGAAAATTGTGCGATCAAATTACATCTCGAATGAGAAGAACTTGGAGAAAACTAGACGTCAAATGAATATCACTGATTGAGTAGAATGAGTACGGGGGGAAGAATGCTTTTTTAAGCCAAAACAAATAGCATATTGTTTACCAGGTAGGAAAAGCTTTTGACGACTGTGAAGAGTGCAGGAATGTAAACATACTTATTGTTAGGGACCTTTCTAATGATATATGTGGCAACATTGTAAAATATTAATTTGTATTATAATATTCAATATTGAGGAGTTAGTATGTATCCAGCAAGCAATATAGGTATCTATTTAGTAAAGTGTTCTTGTGAAAGCAGTTATTTTATTACCCTTCCAAATAATAACCATTTGTGAGGACGTAACACTTATTATATTATTATATTTTTCTGGAAAACGTTTTAAATGCCAGATATTAACTGATTTTGAAAAAATCGCGAATTTTTTCATTCACAAATAAATGGTGCTTTGAAATTCGTAATAAAATTATTTCGGTTACTATGGAAACTGTTTTCAATCATTTATGGAGGACACTAACAACTGTAAGGATATATCATTTCTTCTTGACTTTTTCTTTAAGAAATTTCGCATGGAATGTCAAAATTCCCTAGCGATTTGCGAAAAACCATAAGGTCCAGGGTTTTCTTTTTACACCCTTTACAGGCATAAAATGTTCAAAATCAAACTTGCTTCTTACGAAACTGATTCCCAAATTGGTACAGAGGATTGCTTTCGAAAATCCATGAACATTTCTGAAGTTGAACTATCAAAATCCACCATTTTCGAAAAAGAGGATGTTGGGAATGAATAAAAAATCGCTATAACTTCGAAAATATTCATTATTTCTTCATGAAACTGTTCATGTTATCTCATGGCATGATGCATGGAAAACCAATCACATGGAAAATAAATTTTTTTCATTTTACAGTGGCTTGCGGAACAGGTGACTTTTTCTCATAAAATCTTGAAAATCTGTAAAATGGTTCATTTGTTAAAAAAACGTGCGAAATAAGCTATCAATAAAACTCAATTCGAAAGTTCTCCTAGAATTTTTTTTCAAATCGCAACACCATCTTGAATATCGAAAAAATTAAAGACTCATACGCCAAGTGGAAGTTGTCTTTCTTGTTGATCAATCAGAGTTCACAGAATAGAAATATCTCATCTAGTTCTCTTTCTGGAAATTTTAGGAGGGATGTCCTGTATATTCACATAATCAATTTTTGACTGGAATAGGTACTTGCTTTTCAAAATAAATATACCCTTTTAACATTTCACTGAATTCTTCCTACCAATTTTTTTCAAACCGGCCCTGGCGGAATTCCATTAACACGGGTTATGTGCCGAATCGAAATTTCAAATCACATTCTCGTAAATATTTGCAGCCAGTTTTTTGTTGTTCGTTCGTAGTTTGCCCTCGCTGCGCTGAAGTGCATGTAAAACATTTATTTTGAACAAAAGTAGATGCGGAACAAAAATCGGGATAAATTACACAGCATCGCTGATGCATTGGTATGAACCGACCACAGTTGAACAGAGTTGTTTTTAACGATATGATTTCTATACATCCATTGAAAATATGTACTTTCAAATATTGTGTGAAACAATACAAAATATTCTACAAACTTCTGTGTTATTTTAATGCACAACAATCTGAAGAAATTATTTGAAATGTATACTGATGTATAGGGCATATGCGATGTAATATAATAATGAAGCATATAGGTATAATTCCAAAATAAGAACTGAAACAAAATCCGATGAAATAAAACGAAAAATATAGAAAACATTAGCAAAACACAAAGACACACTTTCCAAAACAGAACGCACATAATTTGATAACTATTAGTTTAGAAGGTAGAAATAGATGAAAGGTGCACAATTATCTATTTCAACAAAATCTTTATTATTATTGTATGGAAGCAAATGAATCAGATATTCAACTCTTGTAGGAGTAACGTGTTGATAAATCAATTCAATAACTTGTTCACTTTTTTTTACAAAGCACCATTACAAATAAAATCGACAGTGAAACCCACTACTGAAGATGAATATTTTGATTCCGTAGTTTTCTGGGTTTGTAACCTACCAAAATCTGGAAAAATAAGAAATAATATTGGAATCTATACAAGTGTAGAAGGGCAGATTTTCAATCTACCCCGAAAAGTTGATGCGTCTATTGAAAAACAATTCTGGATAGAACAAGTCAAATTAGTCAGCAACTTCTCTATAACTCAAATTTCGAAATTTTAGGATTGTGACACTTCGCTAGGGGGTTGAATGTGTATGTTAAGAATATGTCCAAAATATGTCCCCCTCACAAGTAAACAATACGTGTCCAAGCATTTTTACTTTAAAATAAAAAAAATCTAGGTGCACTTTTCGTTGGACCACGCTGTATACTCTAGTCGGTAGTCAAGTATTCGGTAAAGCAGGTGCATTTACTCTTCAATCACGACATGTTCAACGGGGAAACCGGTCCTAATGAATATGTGTGTACACCAGCACAACTAAAAAACTACTTTTTGACATTTCAGAGGAGTTTTTAACTCCTGGCTTTCTTTCTTCATAGTGAACCCCCGACTACTTAATGAAAAAAAATATGTGAATCAGATCATCTGGGACAATTAATTGAGGTTGTCAGATATGTGCTGCAAATATCAAAACCGTGATCAGGTAATATAAACAAATTTATGAGAAATATTCCGCATTCAGTCAGAACAATTAGAAATACAAGTAGGTTCGATGTCAAGAGTTCATTTACGAACATTCCTCTCAACAGTTGCATACGCCATCTTTTCTACAGCCGTTAAGTGATGAAGAACTTTAAATATTATATTTATATTTGTTTAAGGGTTCCACTGATCTGGAAGTGAAATGAATCTTAACAATAATTTCATTACTGCTAGTCTCAAAAGAGTTCAATATTATATTGGAAATGCTGATTTTATCCTGACCGAATTTTCAATGTAGCCTTCCACCACTGAATTAGATTTCCAATTGATTGAAATTCTGTATCCTCATGAAAAATCCGTATCACAAAAACTCATTATGATACAGATTTCAGTTACCAACTACATAATAGTGTAATTTATGGCCGAGTGGGCATAAAGTTGACTTCATTGTCCGCAAGGGCTTTAAAGACACAAAATTTTCTGCATGTCAACTTCCCAATTTTTACTGTGTTTATCCTATGATCTCTGATTATATGGGATAATAAAATGGATCAGAAAATACTCTACCAACAAACACGAAACCAAAAAAAAACAAAGATACAAAAATTTTTTTACGCCAGATGCCTTGTTCCAAAACACATCGGAGAAACGTCAAGGCCTACAGAAGTTCGAAAAAGTGAACACCAAGAAAATATCAAGAACATGCAGCTCAGTGCCTCCAAATCTTCGAAACATATTCTCAGTACTTATTCACTAAGTGTAATTGTATAAAACCCAAACAATAACAATACAACGTAAAAAAATACCGCTTGATAATGTATGATGGCAAATGTTTTCTGCAAACGTTTGTCATGACAAAACTGACATGAAGGAATTTCTATTCCACGGTCAAATTTTACATTTATTTACAGCCATATATGTAATGCTGTCTTTACTAACGTCATTGGAGGTTGGGAGGTGTCACATTACACACCTCTACTTCCCGGCCTCATTTTCCGCCCTCATTCCATATATTCTAGACTTTATCTGTCATTTATTGACTTTATCTGAAATTAATTTATATTGGTATACCGCGTAGTCACGGTAACAATATATCTACTTTATTATTCTGATTATTTTCCTCAATGCGAATAAACGATGAAACAGTTGAAGGCTAGACTGCTTTTACAGAGTTTTACAGCGATTAAATGCACTAGACCTTTTAACCGATTAAAATGTTCGAAACAAACCAGGCGTTTGGATCACTTTTCTACGAAAGCGTAGAAGTGCCACTAGAGAAAATAAAAATCCACTTCGACTTCAAAGTCGAAATTTCGACATTAAAGTCGAAAGATGATCCACTTCGACTTTAAAGTCGAAGTGAATCATCTTTCGACTTCAATGTCGAAATTTCGACTTTAAAGTTTATTCGAAATATGATGGTTGTGAATAAAATAGTATACAAATCTTGGTAGGGAGTTTCATTCCTGTCTCGAGATCATAGCTAACCTCAACGCTTTGCGTCTAGGTTAACTAACTGATCACTCGACAGAAATGAATCACTTCCCAACTTGGTGTGTAATATACTATTAACTTTTACCACTCCCTAGTCGCCTGATATTTCAAACAATATCGGGTTAGTTGCTCTAGTAAAATGGAACTGATTTCAGTGATGAAACTGTATCGATTTTACCCCGCAGCCACATCTGTCAATCGTGTATCGGACATGGAAAATACACAGTTATATCATATTCAGACAATTGGACGCTGGCTATTCATTTACCTCTATTTAGTCCAGCAGCCACCGCCTGATTTTTCGAGTGATTAATAACAAGCTGAATCTCCGTGAGTAGGTTCGGTTTGACGAGACACCAAAGTTTTTCCTCTGTGAAAATTCTCGTTAGAGGTAGCTAACGTAGTGCGCAGGTGTGAAACATGTCGATTCGGCGGGGTATCGAAATTGTCGGACTGATAGTGATTATTTTATTCACATATTGAGATAATTGGATAATACACTCGGAAAAACAATTGTCCTACAAAATGGATGGTTTGACTGGAGCGTCCTCCACTCCGAATATATCGAAAAAACGAGGTCATAAAAATTATCAACAACCAGCTGTTTTTTTTTATGCAGCTTAGTAAATACTTGTATAATGAAATGGCCACATAGTCCTACAAATTTAGTGGCACGTTTTCCTAGTCCTACGCTTGGAAGTTGTCGATACCACGGTAACACGGTAGCTACCTCTAACGAGAATTTTCACAGAGGGAAAACTTGGGCGTCTCGTCGAACCGAACCTACTCACGGAGATTCAGCCTGTTATTAATCACTCGAAAAATCAGGCGGTGGCTGCTGGACTAATTGTGATCGATTTACCTAACGATGAAAGCATTCAATTTGATCTCTATTGTCCGCGTAAATTCGCTCAAATATTGGCAAACTATTATCATATTGTCAAATTTCGGATTGAATCCATGACACACATGGTGGGAGTTTGAATCGAATTTAGGGTGATGGTATCGTTAGGTATTGTCTGCATTTAGAAACTAGATAATGGTTTTCAGGAGGAAAGATGGGGATGAAGTAAAAAGTTATATTCGCGATAGAAAATAACCGATACGCCCCCTATCGACATTTGCGAGAACACTCAATGGTTAGATCGTCATATTCTAGTGTAAATCATCTTTCGAACAATTCGTTCAGGCCAGTCTCCAATTATCTACACAGTAGGTTTTGGCTGGCACCTGTCAGAAAACAACTACTCGCCTAGCTCATACCACGAAACCTAGGGCATTGAATTACATCCGATCGGTGCCAGTGCAGGTTTCTTCACAGAAGAAAATCCTGCATTTGCTTTCGTCGATCCGAATGAAGGAATTGATTTTCAATTATAGGGACGGACACACTTGCAGACCGGTTTCGGGCTATTTGGCCACTCGTCAGTGCAAGGCAGTGCCATCATCAACATAAAGTCAATGACTTCCCATAATTAAAAATCAAAATCCTTCACAGTATCAAGCCCCAACCAAAGCTGATGCGAACAACGAAGTTATTGCGCCATCTACCAATGGACGAGGTATTTCAAAAGCAAACCGAATTCGCCCATTCCTCCTGCGGGGAAAATGTAAAAACATTCGACCTAGTCAGTGGGCATACTTGAAGACTGACGTTAAATCAAATCATCTTTAGAACAATTCGTTCAGGCCAGTCTCAAATTACCTACACAGTAGGTTTCGGCTGGCACCTGTCGTTGTTCGCATCAGCTTTGGTCGGGGCTTGATACTGTGAAGGATATTGATTTTTGATTATGGGAATCATCGACTTTATGTTGATGATGGCACTGTCTTGTACTGACGAGTGGCCGAATAGCCCGAAACCGGTCTGCAAGTGTGTCCGTCCCTATAATTGAAGATCAATTCCTTCATTTGTATCGAAGAGAGCAAATGCAGGATTTTCTTCTGTGGAGAAACCTGCACTGGCACCGGTCGGATATAATTCAATGCCCTTCGTGGTATTATCCAGTGGAGTAGTTGTTTTCTGACAGGTGCCACCCGAAACCTACTGTGTAGGTAATTTGAGACTGGCCTGAACGAATTGTTCGAAAGATGATTTGATTTAACGCCAGTCTTCAAGTATGCCCACTGACTATGTCGAATGTATATACTCTAGTGTGCATGCGTTTGTATGGGGCTGTTGTGTTGACTCTTCAGTCATTTTGGATTTCTATGATTTTTGTGTGTGTTTGAGCTTTAATGGCGATTGTGGAGATTTTTAAGAAGTTTGGAAATATTCCAGTGAAAAGATTGGAAGGTTTGCTGCTTTTCATTTATTGTGAGCTTATAATTACTTTTTGTTGTTTTCTAGTCTTCGAAATAAACCAGGTAATCTTTGATACAATCTCTACGGTAAGGGTGATATAGTATAATTCAGTGTGCAATGCATAATTCTAATTAGGGAAAATCATATATACCAGGTGAAAACTACCACCTCTGATACTTTATTAACTGCTTAAATTCATTGAATACATTTTATATTCAAGTGATCGAAGTAAATTTTTCCAGCTTAGAGATGTTATTTTCAATTATTTCAGGTGTGCATTAAACATTAAATTATTCAATATTCGTTCAGTAAGCCGGACTTGATAGCAGAAACTCATAAATCCAAGTCTCATCTGGAAACAACCTCGAGTATTTCGAATTTTACAATTTTTTACAAATGAAAAACCTTCGAATTTGTTCAATGAAATGTTGTTTAAGTATTCAACTGTCGATTGAGTCACTTCTCACATAGAAATTGATGAGATATTATAAATTTAACGAACAAAAGGAACACGAGAACATCGAAGCTCCATATATAAACATGCAAATGTATACATGACAATCTAACCATGGACAGTTCCTCGTTTTTTCGCGCCAGCGCTGCGATCTTATATTCTATCGCAAATAACAAAATCATTATTCTACAGCCGTACTATAATAATACACTTGTAAGCCGATATTCTGTATCATAATGAGGTCCATTATAATACGCATTGAAAATCTGTATAGCAATGAAAAATCCGAGAAAAAATCTGTATCGTAATGAGTTCATTATAATACAAATGGCATTACGATGACAGATGTTTAATCATTTGGGAATCCAATTCAGTGGGGAAAGACTGCATTGCATCACGATGAAAAATTTTTAATGAATTGGAAATCCGATTCAGTAGCGGAAGGCGACATTGAGAATTCGTTTAAGAATAAAATCAGCATTCTGAATACAATATTGAACTCCACTGAGACTAGCAATAATGAAATGAATGTATATATTCCTTCCACTTCCATAATATACTATTATGAAACAAGTGTAAAGAGAGATTATTGCACGACGTGAAATTATCCAGCCAAGTTTGACAACACTTCGAATGCAATAATAGTAAATTATTCAACGAGCGTATAATAATGGCTATTACTCACGAGAAGTTTATGGCCACGAGCCGCAGGCGAGAGAATAATAGCCATTATACGCGAGTAGAATACTATATTTTTTCCACGACTAATAAAAAAAATTGTTGAAGTTTTTTTGGTGGAAGATATTTTTACATTACATATATATTTTTAGATACATTATTACTTCAAGTACTATTTGAACGACATTATTTGTGGTAGATAAATATTGTCACCGTAACTTTCTGGGTTTCTAACCTACCTCATTCTGAAAAAATAAGAATCAATATTAGAATCTATACAAGTGTAGAAGGGCAGCAATTTTTCGGGGTAGAGTAAAAATCTGCCCTTCTTCAATTGTATACCCAGAAATCTACGGGAAAAACTATCACTTATTTTGTTCTAACAAATATTTCATACAATACCGTTGACAGATTTGAGTCAAATTTGTTTGACGTTTGCTTGGATGTGGCTGACAATGTTCCTTGCAAAATGGTGATGGTTCGTACTTTAAGCTCTATTGAAACCTGTAGCTAAGATCAAAAGAATAAAAACACAAATCAAGTAAAAAATCAAATCCCAAACGAAAGGTTTAAATAGATTTTTTGGTCAATAATGAAATTAAGGATTGATTGATGAAAGAAAATAATGTTGCTACAAAGAACCGAATATGAAATATTAGTCAAAAAAAGATAGTCCTAGTGAAAATAGAGTATTTCTTCCCAAAAATACCGGATCAAATCTTTTCCATAGTGCGCTGAGGATATTTTGGGCAAATGTATTGGAGAAGCAATTTGGGTTTTTTACGAGTGATTATGTGTCATGATTACCAGTTTCATATTCAATGGCTGCGATAACGGATACCTAATTCTGTCACGACCTACTAAAAAATTGTGGACTATATTTCCTTCCTCCAATGAGTCAGTTTCCCATAGATGTTTAGCTCCGCTAGTCCGAAGTCATATAAAACAGTAAAACCCAGTTGGTGATTGAGAAGGAAGGTCACACTTCATGAATTCACAATATTCTTCCTTCAATCTTGTGGGAATTATGAGCAAAATAAAACCAAGCGTTTTCATTTCCATGTTGTAACAATTTATTTCAGGCTTATGATTTGGATCTTTGAAACAATGTCTCCTTGAATTACCCATGTTGTTTGAACTTCAAGATATTTGTGTCCAAAGAAATACACAGGTTACTGAAGAATGAACAACAGCTACCAAATACGTAATGAACAATTTGAAAAATTGCAAGTATATTGTTCAATCAGCAAGTAGTGATAGTCATTTCCCTTGAGGTTGAAGTTTGCAGAATGAGCCCTAGGCGAATGCTGCGAATCACACTAGTGGGAAATTTTTTACCACAGATGATAGCGAGATATTATAACCAAATAACATGAACCTCCAATTGTATGTCACTTAATATTTCCATTTAGGTACAATTGAATAGGTGGATAGAGCTGTCATTGCTTGAAAGTGAGATGGCTATATACTGGTGCTTTCAGTGTTGCGATATTGTTTCAGACATACCTGTAGACAGGGTGTAGTTGTTCAAAATTACGCCTTAAGGGTGCGCTTGAGGTTGAAATTACTAAAAATTTTCGAGATCACTCGATCCATGGAACACGTTGTTGCCAATACAGATCACTTTTGGTTAGAACAGCAAATAGAACGCGAGATTATTCTGAGGCTGATGAAAACAAACTTCATTCTCAATGACCTCTCTCCAAGAATAATCTCACGTTCTAGTATATTCAATAACCATTTAAAAATTTTGTAGTGATCATAAAAAACACAAGAGTAGTTTGCTGGCAACAACATTCTATCTAGAGTGTGCGTGCGTTCTGAATATCTATAAATGCAGAGATATGTGTTTTAGATATTTTTAGTTCAACCCAGAAAATCATAAAAAATAATGAATTCACTCACGAGAAAAAAAATGGCATTTTCTTGCTTCAAATATCCATAAAACACATAGACCAGAATTCGCAACGACAAAGCTACTTGGCAACACAGGACGTGCACATGACTGTCATCTCAACTGCGAGAGTGACGATACCTGCCGAATTTTTTGAGTTATTACTAGGTACTGTCTACGTCATCGATTCTTGATCACGTAGGCCAGATCGGTCGTCTGATTTGCTGACAATCTTTTATATGGGGTGAAAACACCAGTAGAGATAGCCACCTTACTCGAAAGTTGACATTTTATGGGAGACCTGATTTATTGTGTAATAATAACTACAAAGAGTTGAGATAGAGCAGATCTGTGTAACATGCGTAGAAAAATGATCATCACCAACTACAACATCTACATCAACAGTGAAAATCCTGAATTTTGAGAACTCATATCTTTTGATAACAGAAACTGTTCAAGATTGTGGCTACTTAAGACTCGGAGGTTCTATTAATAAGTAAAAAGTTCGAGATATTGTGAGAATCCTTGGTCAAAAACTCCGTTCAGGAAAATAGTAATGAAATACCAACAGCTCCACAACAATACCAACCCACTCCCAAGCTCGTAACAATCAGAGTAGGTTTCGATTAGCTTTCATCAAGAGTGTCGTCGGATGTGGAGAAAACGATTTCCTCTTTTGCCGCTTGGCCAGTGACCCGCGAGTCTTGACCGTGGCATTGAACGCCTAATTAATTTCGAATCAGCTGGATAAAATTAATTAATAAGATTCCGCTGCAGAGTCCACACCGATTTTCGACTGGCAATTGAATGTTTAAAAACGGGTACCGTTATCAATGTGCCAATCTATTATTTGTTGGAGCTTTTTTTGAATGCAGATCCATATAGTAGAAGAGCCCACGATGCTAAATCGGGATTTTCTCGAGCGTCAAAGAGACCTATTGGGTTGCGAAGCTTAGATGATAAAAAAAATGTTATATAATGTATATCTTTTCATCGGTGGGGGGAGCGGCTATAGATTTTCAAAAATGTAAAAAAAACTATTGCATGGACATACTCGATAGCGTCAGATATTGATATCATCTAGGTCCTACGTATTTTTGAAAATGTACGTGTGTTAATCTGATTGTTGTTCCCTTGATGGGGGTGGTCGTACGTTAGGGTTGAAAATAAAAAAAATTCTCGAGCGCGTCAGATTTTCTGAAGGGATATAATAATGTGACGGTTTGGATGTGACGCAGACTCGCGGCGTTTTTAGAATGTGAAAAAAAATCGTCATTCCGAAATACACAAGCGCGTCAGATTAAGATATATATGGTTCATCTTTACGCCCTAGACGTTGCAGTCTTAAGGTGCGCGTCCATAGTACGTATCGTACGGATCGTACGAAACGGATTTTAGAATTATTAGTATAGTAAGTTATACATATGCGTCCACTGACCGGCAGCGGACGGATCGCACGTTTCGGTCCGTCGGTAATGCCGATGAAATTTATCGAAGGGGCAACTTTTCCGACTGGTGCGGATGACGTCATGCGGATTGCCGATAAGTGGACGCATGTCACAATAGGTAGTCACTGGTCGCCTCACAGATCATTTGAATTTTGTTACATTTCGACACTAAGTACACACACGTGCTTTAATTATATTTGTTATTACGCATATCATGGAGCAAATCAGTGAATAGTGTATGATATTCTTCAAATTGTGATCTTTTTTTGAATATGTCATGTATCCACAATCTATGTCTTCTCTTATTTCCCCTCCTTTCTTCTTCATCTAATAACAAAGCAATAATGACAAGTTCCTCATCACTTTCCATGATCGGAAACATTACACACTGTAATGTTTCTGATCGTCCACTCACTACGAAAATGCGAATGTTACTTAAAAGCCGACCGTCGCATCGGCAATCCGATCGCTACGGATTCAGTGGACGCACTACCACAAATCGATACGTTTTATACGATCCGTACGATACGTACGATGCATACCTATGGACGCGTACCTTTATAATCTGACGATTTTCTGGAGGGATTCGCCTATTCTGCCAATTTGAATTTTTTTTTAATTATTGAACTTAATTGAAAAGCTCAGGAAAAAGCATACAAATGAAAAAGTGTATAATTTTTTTAGTGGAATACTTGTATTCATAAGAAAATAATTATAAGCAATTCAATTTTAAAAATTTTAAACGTTGGAGATTCCTTGTAAACAATATCATGCCACCAACGAATCTGTGTGATCAACTGCCATGACATTATGGCACCAGAAACCAGAGTGGGGACAGAATGAGAGAGCAATGGATAGAGAAAGAGTGAGAGAAAAATAAAAACGTAGGGGAATAAAGGTATCACGTAGCTGCACGCATTAAACTTTATCGATGAATTTTTATTATTTCGGCTTGTGGAAATCGTCAGATTATATATTTTTTGCAATTCTTGAATTATTCCTTTCAGAATAAAAATCCTCCTCCTTCTACAGGTCACTCTCGAATTGTCAGATTAGTGGAATATACACGTTTCAGGATGTAACTAACTCACCCTACCTTAATCTGACGCGCTCGAGAATTTCAGATGACCAATTTTTTTTTACTAATCTGATCCTTTATCCTTGAAGGGCGGCCATATATATATATTTCTTAAGGAGTTCTCATAAATCATCCCCTAAATGTCCATAGGATATTATAATAGCGTTGGTTCAGTTGCTTGTGTTTGTAGTAGTTTTTGTACTCAGTTTGTAGTTCTGTTGGTTTAATTGAATTATTAGACACAAGGAAACTTTCAGAGCAGCAGAGGTTAATGATAATATTTCCTGGTAAGTTATATATTGGTTCGAATCAATATGTCCAAAAGAAAATGTGATGAAGCATGTCTTATGGGAATCAAACGTGGAACAGAGACTTTCGGAGCTTGATAATATCATAAATGACGACTTTGAATCAAACTCAAATATCAATATAGAATACCGATTATCCTTTATTTCGAACATAGAAATGAATCATTTGCACTGAATGACCAGATGGGGGCTATGATAACTGGTATTTCGAAGACTCTGATAATTTGGAGTTACCATCATTGCCTCACGAAAAATGTATCAAATTCCAAATTACTTGCTTTCCATTCTGAACTCTGAATATTCTGATTTCAGAGGCCATCCCTAAAAAGTCAAACAGAAGCATCGTTGGAGGGTACAATTATGCATTATGCCAAAGAAAGGATGGATAAAAAGAGAAGACTTCAGTGGTTAGTTTCCTTTCATTCCACAATATTCCCTATACAGAGGCCAAAAAAGGTAAAAATATGAACAATATTTCACAGGATTTTCACAGGACATCATATTTATAGCGAAAATAATCCGAAGCTTAACTTGGCAAGGTCCGCTTTATAACCTTCTGACGTATATCATAATTTGATCCCCAACATATCCCATACAGTCCCCGTTTCATTCTGGTGATTTGTGCAGGACATCTTGAGGATGTCCTAGGAAGTAGGAATTTGGTAACATTTCCACTTCCTAGTCACACGATTGGGACACCCACCGGTATCCTACGGACGATTTGACGTTATTGGTCCCAAATAGGTTATTGTGCTATCTGGGAAGGGACCGGAGATACGAATTAATATCAAGTTTGAATTTTTGGAGTTTGTTAGCCTCAGGAAAAACCTACCTCGGCATATAGTTCCAAAGTTCAGCTGTTCAATTGAAAAAAGATCCCGGAGTAAGGGAGATTCGACAGGTCTCTAAGCTCACAACAAAGGGGTGGTAATTCTCTACTCTTCAGGTCATCCGTATTGTTACTGCCAAGGGTGAAACGATTGACGAAAATTCAGAGGAGCACCTACCGTAAAAATATCTCAATATCTCTGACCTTTTTACGATGCTCCAAAGAAGTGAGCGAGTCCGTGAGCGAGTCCGTGAGCGAAGAATCAAGAAGATTCAATGAATGTTCTGGTGCCGACCCCCTCACATGGGAATTATAGTCCAAGACAGGGTATCTGCGCCTTTTAGATCATCATAAGCTGATGAGAAATGGAGTATTTCTTCGCACGAAATATAAATACAAGCTTCTGAGAAGTTGAAATAGCAAATGCGCCACCGTAATATCAGTAAGACGCCCCAGAGCATCACAGCACCCAAACCGTCTCTTGCCAACATGAATCTCTATCTATTGGGCGTCCTCGTCGAGTATTTGAAAAAAAAATATATATAAAACAAAGTTCCTTGTGTCAAATTCGAAATTCTGTCAATGGGAGAATCCTCGAATTACACGAATGTTGAAAAATTAAAATAGAATAGTGTCGGATTTATAATTCTGTTCGGAAAGAGGCGGCCGAGGAGGCGGCCAACCGCCGTCGTAGTATTTGCCATGGAAGTAGTTGTTTTCTAACGGGTGTAAGTCCATCAATATACCGTGTAGGTGAGGCGAGACTGACAATTGAGGATATCGCTCTAATATTTGAAAATATTCGAATTTATTCAAAGAAAACCAAAGTCATCTTCTGAAACAGACAGAGTAGGTATACCTACTGTTCATCCAATTCGAATCTAATTTCGTTTGCTTCCATTCGAAAGCTAACTAGGAGCAAACTTAATGCATGCATTTATATAGGCATCCTTCAGATTTGAATTCAGTGGCGGCGATTCAATTTTACTAAGCGAAATATGCATCGAAAAAAACACTACCATCTCTCCGTAAATCGAAAAATCTGGTATATTACGCAGATATCTGTCCGACATTGGCGTTGCTGTCTGATTTCACATAGATTATTGACCGGCCTCTGACAACATTGGTTGAAATTCTCGCAAAGGGAATGATGCAAGTGCCTCCCTTGATCGAAACAGCAGAACCCAATTCAAAACAAATGAGAACAGCTGAAAATCGTTTCCGGGGTTATTGCTCCCTGTCAATGCAGGACAGGTCACTAACGGATATACGAAATCTATCAATTTCCAATTCGCAAATAATGGCGAAGTATTCGTGACGATCGTGTTGTGCTAGGTGGTGTTCTTTTTGTGATAAGTCCTGATGTGGTTTTTGATAAAAAACCTATTGCAAGTGTGTGATCCTGAATATTCATTTACAAGAACCAGTCATATGTCATTAAATTTTCGGAGGGTGATTTACTTGGAAAAAGCTGCTGCTATAGCGCGGGAAGATGCTTTAGTTTTAATACTCAACTTGGTTTGCATTTCAGCTCGATTTGACAGTTTTTATCTAAACAAAGTATAACGTTGGTCCAA
>JAVJAQ010001173.1:19793-31149 GCA_032362365.1 Zygogramma bicolorata | reverse complement strand
TGATTATAACTAATGGACTGGCCTTTATGACAGTTATCCATATAACACGATGAGGAATACATTAGAGAGAGAAAGGATATGCACATTGAAGTGATATTGTGAAGGACAGAATGATAATTCTAGACTTGAATTACTCTATCCTTCTCAACCTCTCTTTATCCACTACACATTGAGGAAGGAATTCGTTTAGAGGTTATTCTTGAAGTAATTATCTTGCTCATTCCATTGTCCTCTCTCTCTCTTAGGGCCAGTCCATTAGTTATAATGTCCATGGGTATTTTAACCAACACATGACAGTTCTGACTGTCTTGTGAGTTATTTGATTGTTTACTTGTCTAAAATGACATTAATATTGACAGTCATAGCTATCAAGTGTTGGATAAAAATATTTATGACACTCGTGTGTTTTGTTGAAAATAAGTCACTCGGGAAAGATTTATACCACGAGGCCATCAGGCCCAATTTCCTAACTTGTTTGGCATATCCCATAACTACAAGTGTTTCTGATATAGTAGTTTTCACAATAAATGGTATTGACTGAAGGATTATAATAAAACCAATTAGACCCTTAAGGACCGGTTTATCAATGCAAGATATCTATCAGATAAAAATAACCAACAGTTTTCATCCTTGTCACTGCCAAAGATTATTCACGCACACCCTCTCATTTCTTCCACCTGTCTGACAGATAACTCATTTATCCTTGTATTGAAAAACTGGCCCTAAGTTGTAAAATCCGAGAAGCACATCATAAATGTAAAAGGACCGGATTCAGGTAATTTTGTTTCTCAGAGAGGGATTGTAGAGTATTACAGCTTACACTTCTTGTTCACTTTAGTCTTTGTATTTCATTGGAAGTGTTCACTTGTGTTACGGCGTGCAATAATTTTATAACATTTATTTGTTATTACAGACATTAACAGCAAAGATTTTATACCCCAACGTACAGAATAGGCAGTATGTGGCGTCCGTGGATAAAAAGTAAGTATATCTCCTATATTATGCAAAATTCAAATTTCTTAAGTTCGACCCTGAAGCACATTTGCATCTTTTACCAGATGATTTTCTACACAATGGGATTAAATCGGGTAGTTTATTGCAGTTAATAAGCCAATACTATACAATGTTCGAGTATTTGAACTTTCTGAAAAAGCTTGATCAGGGAATATTGCAAGTACTTCGATTGAAAAATCATGCTGCACCTTCTTGCTTGCTCCTTATTTCGAACATTTCATGATTTTAGAATGTAGGTTAGTCTGCGATCGAAGCTACACCGTGTCACAGTTGGATACTCACGCTTAGTACCAACACATTGAGGAACCGAGAAGTAAATTACAAACGATTGTGAAGGTCAAGGATAAGGAGTACCGTTACCGGTTAACATAGGCTACTTGCACACACACCGATCTTGGACGGCCGATTTTATACCGGTCGTCCAAATTCCAATAGTGAACCACATGTGGGAACGGGACCTGGCACACACGCCGACCGCTGATCGGTGCCGGTAAAATATCGGTTAGCAGCCGTCCACTGCCACCGCATGGCCGGTATTACCAGGAAGTAGTGGCGTACGTAACTTAATACACGCTTGCACACTCACCGATTGTTTACCGACCATTATACATTATTTTTCAATAATTTCGTGTCACGACAACAAAGCAACTGATTGTTCGACCGGTAAAAATCCGGTGAGTCTGCAAGCACCCGCTACCGATAAAATATCGGCCGATTCTATACCGGCCGTCCAAAATCGGTGTGTGTGCAAGTAGCCATACAGTGTTGTATCATTCTCTTGTTGCCTGCCTAACCCTTTGTAGGTCATCGCAAGTTTTGTACCAACTAGACTCGTAGTTTTGATCACGCTACTCATTTTCTTTCAAAAATCTATAGAACTTTTGGAACTGATTATCTTCTATTTTTCGCAGAAATTTGTCGAAAAACGGAATGTAACCTAAATCCAGTTAATCATTGATAACACCTCAGTGAGAATCATATGTCTTGCATATGAAACACTACGAAACATCCCGTCTGTGAGACATAGAACGCAAGATTATTCCGACGCTGATGAAAACAAACTTCACCTTGAATGACCTTTGTCAATCTTCACTTGGGTAGAAGTTATATTTGTGTGATTTGCTGATTCTTCTTCTTCTTCTTTTTCAGGCGACTGTTTTCGAATTCGGTCTTCCAGGTAGGTTTTTCAACTGGGAAAACTCTGTAATATCTGATACATTTATGGTATATCATTTCAATACTACATAACCTCAGAAATATTGACAGCTACAAGGTCGTTTCAATATATCTTTGTCCATCCCACAACATATATGTTCACATAATTTTCTAATTTGCTGTTAACACAATAATGATTCAAATATGAATTCATAATTGCCGTGTACAACTTTTTCCATCAGCCAAAATCTTCGAAGTGGAAAAAGAATAATGACGAAGAAAAGATGGATATGGTTCAAAGAGAACAGTTTTTTCATTCAACAACAATCGCAGAATACGAGAAATTTAACCTTACAACATTTGACATATTTACTGCTGTGAAGTTGAGTTTTTTAAATCGAATTAGAACATAGAATACAAGTTATGTAACCTTACAACATTTGACATACTTATTGCTTTGAAGTATTAGGCATTCCAGATCAGGTTATGTCTGGGGGGCAAATACCAGTTTAAACCAATCACACACTTAGAAAAAAGAAAACAAACGAAAGTTCCTGGGGGGCAGATGCCGCCGTATTGGTTCATTTCGATTTATTTGACATTTTTGACAAGTATCTGGAATGCCTAATAGTTGTGTCTACCGAAAAAAGAAGTAAAAAAAATGGAAGGGAATACCATGGATTCCACAAGGTCTTTACTCAAGCCATAACTAGCTTCGAGACCAGATACGCAAACTCTTGACCTGGAAACTTTTTTTCAACCGAATTCAAAAAATTATAATGATGGATTAGTGATTCAGTTAAGTAATGAAGCTATAATTGCTCAAGAAACACGAATCTTTCTTATGTTAACTGAGATTGTAATTGAGGTTATGGTATGGCAGGTTCGAAGCAGTGATAGGTTTTTATTATAATGGTGATGCTCATGAAAAATAATTGTTGCTTCATTTCACGTCACCTCTTCCATCTAAATGATTTATTAGAATTGTTTCCATTTAATTCACTTGGTGATTCAAATATCTTTTCGTTGGATCTGACTTTCAACATGCTGCATGTGAATTTTGATACACTATTAGCATTGTTTATTAGCATAGACAGAAAACATATCAGAGATATAATGATGAAATGTAATGATTATGTTTTATTTATTTTTTGGTAAAGGGGGGTATTCTGTAGGCACTACATGATACATGGGATAACGGCATATCTGATACTGCATTTACAGCCTTACTGACGTGACCATTGTCAACTTAAAGATATTGTTATTTCAAAAACACTATCAATTAAACGACATTTCAGAGGTTTTCGTACTTTCGTGACTTATAACCTTGATTACTCAAAGACATAACATAACATGGTTTAAGTTGTAGATTCAGTTCCGGGCGTTTTTCACGACATTCAACAGTAAATGATCTGATCAAGCGAGCTTTGTCAACAGCTGATATTCCTGCTATCTTAGAACCGTTAGGAATCATTCGTGATGATGGTAAGAGACCGGATGGAATGTCTCTAATTACATGGAGCCACGGAAAACCTTTGGTATGGGATTTCACTTGCGTCGATACAGTTGCAGCTTCACATATTGATTCAACATCGGGAAATGCTGGTGGAGCTGCTGATTCAGCTGAAAAATTGAAATTGAGGAAATATTCCAGTTTGAGGGACCAATTTATCTTCTACCCTGTTGCTATTGAAACTTACGGTACTTTTGGTAGCTATGCCTCTGAACTGATCAACCATATTGGTCAAAAACTCATCAATAAAACAGATGACGGAAGAGCAAGAAATTTTTTGATACAACGCATCAGTATTGCCATACAAAGAGGAAATGCTACATCTATCCTAGGTTCTATTCCTGCAAATAAAATATTCAATCATCCACAAAGAATGCACGAATACACCAAATCTGAAGAAGTAATAAGATCTTTCATTTCGACATCCAGAACAATACCAAGCAGCCCCAGTTCAAGTTCATTATCAATTCGCTTCACTGAAAGAGGTAACTATCGGCCCAGTGACTTTTCAGAAGAAAATGGAACTAGTGAAGGCATTAACTCCACTCATGTAAATATCGAACATCCTGATATACTGTCGCCTTCAACTCATTCATGCCCAGTATGTGGAATTGTTTTTAACTTTGACAAAGATGGTGAAAAAGCTACTCAACACTTTGGATCACATTTCCCTACTAGATCTTCTCAACCTGGTGAAAAGGCAGCAATTCGTCCTGTAGTAATACCAGCGAAAGTAATGACGATGTTCCAAGCCATGGCACAGAGCAATACTTCCAAAAACATTGAGACATGCGGCATACTAGCAGGAAAACTAGTGATGGATGATTTGATCATAACTCATATAATTTTACCAAAGCAAAAAGGAACATCGGATTCTTGTATGACGATGAACGAGGAAGAAATATTTGATTACCAAGATCAACATAATTTAATAACAGTAGGGTGGATTCATACTCATCCTACGCAAACAGCATTTCTTTCAAGCGTGGATCTTCACACTCATTGTTCTCATCAATTACTGATGCCCGAAGCTATTGCAATAGTATGCTCGCCAAAATATAATGAAACTGGCTTATTTAAATTAACCACAACTCATGGTTTACAATTCATTGCAAACTGTACAAAGAGTGGATTTCATCCACATCCCACGGATCCACCACTTTTCAAAGTTGCTGAACACGCCCGAATTGAGAACAGTGCACCATTAGAAGTTTTGGATTTACGTGACGCTTAACAATTTTGTAGTATATATTTGCAATAAAAAATATATATATAAAAGAAAAAAAAAACATAAGCCTTCGTGTTACTATATCACTTGTTGAAATTTGAACAATAATGGACCCTGCTTCCGTTTTCATAGTTGGAGAGATTGAGAATGATGAAGAAAGGTATAAATAATTATATTCGATAAATCAGATTTCGAATTACGAATGAATAGAAGGCATCTCGAAGTTGTCTCTATTCCATTGTCCCTGCCTGAAGACATTTTTGAACGAATTCATCGATTATCAAAACAATTTGATTTGTATCTTTATATTATCCTTTCGTTCTTAGCAACAGGTTTCAGTTGAGTTGATAATATACACAATGGAAATCCAAACCAATACCACTCAGTTCAAGTTTAGCTATGAAATTTCTCCTCACCTACCTCAGGTTCAAACATAGATGAAATTGCAATTCAAAATGTGCATACGGTTGTAGCTACACTTCTTAGCTCAAGGAAGCTACGAAAAATATGTCGTCCAGAATTATTTTATACCTTTGACTAATCAGACTTTCGAAATGCATTGATCAACTTCGGCCATATCAACTCAAATAGGATATCTGATGAAATTCTCAACAATAGAACAAGAAAGGAATAATAATAAAGAAAATAAGGAATAAAATTGAAGAAAATTGTTAGAAGAGAGAGGTGGTTTTTTGGATAATTGGGACAATGGAACGTACTCATCCACAAATGCATTAAGTAGTACTTCTTCAAATCATACGGGATTATACGCCGGTTTTTATATATATTCTTTTATATATGTAGATTCACACGAAAGGGAAGCCCTGTAATGTTCAAAGAACACCGCGTGAATCAAGGGACAGGAGATACGAATTAAGATTCACTTTGAATTTCTGAAGTTTGTGAGCCTCAGGAAAAACCTCTTTTGGTAAGGAGTTCCAAAGCTCAGCTGTTCTATTGAAAAAAGATCCTTGTGCAAGAAAGGTTCGACAGGTCTCTAAGTGCACAACAAAGGGGTGGGAATTCTGTACTCGTCGAGTCATTCGTGTAGATATTGCCAAGGGTGGAACGATTGATAACAATTCGGAAGAGCATTGACCGTGAAAGTATCTACAGAAGAGAGGCAAGTCTCCGACCCTTCTACGATGTTCCAATGAAGTGAGCGAGTCTGTGAGCGAAGAATCACCAACAAGAAGAATTGCCTTTCTTTGTATAGAATCGAGAAGCCTCTTGATGACAAATGATCGGCGGCAACGAAATATTTTTTTCATTTTTAAGGTTACAAATGAAGTATTTCTGCCTGAAACAACGGCTCCAGTCTAGCTTTCTTGTCGGATGTCGTAAATTTTGAAAAAGTCATGATTTTGTCTTAGAAATTACTGAGTATACGCATTTTTTGATATACAAAACCAATCACCAGCACGTAGAAATCGTGAACAATCAAACGCATCAGCAAGAAATGAATGATTAATATAACCAGAATCGAGTTAGAGCGATAAGAACGTGTTCTTTTCAGACTACTTCTATCTACATATTTTTAACGACATATTTCGAAGGAATAACCGTGTTAATAGCGCTTGCCTCACAGTGGACTCTAGACAGAAAACACGTTAAAACTATCGCTGGTAAACAATAGGAGTAATATGCGTACAAATTAAGTAATGACACCATTGTTCAAGGAGGTTGGTTGTGGTAGTTTTTATAGTGGCTAACACAAGATTCATACTTCACCACATAAGTCAAGCTTCTTGGTGAAACCGATCAGTTCATCATCGGAATAATAGATGAGAGATAGTAAGCCTCTGAAGAAGCTAGCCACTCGCGCTAGCGAAACTATAGGAAGAAATTCCAAAGAACGACGGCCTTCAAACCCGAAGAAAAGTAGTAATACTGAAAACTCTCTCTCTCTCTCTGAACAAACTGTCTCCTCCGCGATGAAGAGTCTCCTTGTAGACCTGAGTACGCCTACGGAAAATCTTCGAGAGAGACCTCGATGATGTGTATCGAATTTTCCACACGAATTAACAGTTCCTGGAAAAATGACGTTCGCTCTTCGACCCATCATATTATTCTGCGTTCATGATCGTCAGGACCGGCCCTAGGGGATTCGTAACAATACATAAGTCTTTTTCATTATCAATTCACCATTTGTTATTACTGTTACATATGAAACTATATTTATTGACAATAGATGATAACATATTTATTTCATTTTGAAACACAGCCCACTGAATTCACGTTCAGAAAATCACAGAACCTTTATACCTATGTCTATATGGTCTAAGCCTGATGAGAGCCTCTTTTCCCCTTGAAAGAAGTAGTGACATCCGAGATGACGTCGTTTGGAGACTTTGAACTAACATTTCTCCGACCACAGAAAATTACCTCTTCATACAACGAGTTCAGTTAACATAAATATTTTGGAATAGTGGCATGGCTTGATCAAAGAAGATAATATATTGCTTTTAAATAGATTGTTTAGAATTTGTACACACGGGAATTCATCAAACTCAAGTGATTATTAACCTGTGGTAGAAGTCCATTGTATCTCAAAGTGGAGTGTAGTAGATTTAAGATGCAGAAAAACTCAAAGTCGTCTCCACAATTTAATATCCGAAAGATGTCAGTACGATGATTCAGTACATGTTTCGAACCTACATAGGTTCATCATCAGCTGAATTTACATTAAATTATGGAGAAGAAAAAATAGCAAAATCACATGGTGAAGTTCAGGACATAAAAAATTATTGTAATGACAATTACGATTGAATTGATATTAGGGGGAAATTTAAGACAATTTAAGACATTAGGATTTTCTAAGTATCTTTTAATGTGGATTTTCCAAATATTGCATATTGGGCATAAGGGCTCTAAGCCCCCCAATCTTTAATGTTTTTAATGGTGTTAGGGATGTCTTAAATTTCCCCCTAATATCAATTCAATCGTAATTGTCATTACAATAATTTTTTATGTCCTGAACTTCACCATGTGATTTTGCTATTTTTTCTTCTCCATAATTTAATGTAAATTCAGCTGATGATGAACCTATGTAGGTTCGAAACATGTACTGAATCATCGTACTGACATCTTTCGGATATTAAATTGTGGAGACGACTTTGAGTTTTTCTGCATCTTAAATCAAGTGATTATTACACTAAACTTAGGAGTACCGTCATGGTTAGGGACTTTTAATATTAATGAATGTATAGGTATACCGATATAAAATCTTAGTGACCTGCAAAATTATAGTTTCATCCTTGAGTATAAAAAATATCTAACGAAATTGAAGGCTGCAGCCGATTGCACCGACTTTTTCTCATTGGAAATTTAAGCTAATAGACCATTAATTGTCATTCAATACACTGCAGCGTTTGAAACATAGTTCAAGAAATTATTAAAATCCCATTAATCAACCAGTACCTATCTTTTTTTAAATGTAGATTCAAAGAACACCGCGTGAATCAAGAGACTCAAGATAGGAATTAACATTCACTCTGAATTTATGAAGTTTGTAATCCTCAAGAGAAACGTCTCTTGGCAAGTTGTTACAAAGCTCAGCTGTTCTATTGAAAAAAGATCCCTGAGCAAGAGAGGTTCGACAGGTCTCCAAATTCACAACAAAGGGATGGGAATTCTGTACTCGTCGGGTCATCCGTGTTGATACTGTTACGAAATAATATGAGGGGTCGAAGAGGGAACGTCATTTTTTCTAGTATCCTTGGGTCTAACTGTCCTCTATTCGCAATTGAAAAGTTATCCATTATTTACGGGACACCCTGTAATATACGATCGCCAATAACGAAAAATACGCAAATCTAGAGAGAAAAAAGAGTGAATTGCGCGTACCGGGAAGTACTCACGACGAAGATCCGTGAGACCAGCAGAAAGAGCCTTCGGCGGTAGTTGGTACCGATGGGTACGGTGGCCGGCACGATCGACCGCAGGGCGGAAGGGGGGAAGGGGGGACGCCACTCCATCGTAGTAATAACAGCGACTATTAGTCCAGTCGGAATGTGCATGAATTGGACGACTTCTATTCAGCAGCCGTGCCAAATCGACAATTTTTTTGTAGGTAGCGTGGACCTCAAAGAGTATAGTGTGAAATTTGTGGGATCGCGAAATGACGACTTTTGGACGAAAACATTATTCGAATGAACGAATGTCACTATTTTCATGATATTGGAAGGAGATTTATCGAAAAATGTGTCCTACGAAAAATGTGCGCCTTAATGGAATATACAAAATAAGTCCCAAGCACAAATCATGTATAATAGTATAATTGTTAACATTTGACATAATCGGTGGGCATACTTGAAGACTGGCGTTAAATCAAATCATCTTTCGAACAATCCGTTCAGGCCAGTCTCAAATTACCTACACAGTATGCCCACTGACTATGTTAAATGTTTTTACATTTTCCTCGCAGGAGGAATGGGCGAATTTGGTTTGCTTTTGTAATACCTCTTCCATTGGTAGATGGCGCAATAACTTCGTTGTTCGCATCAGCTTTGGTCGGGGCTTCATACTGTGAAGGATTTTGATTTTTTAATAATGGGAAGTCATCGACTTTATATTGATGATGGCACTGCCTTGTACTGACGAGTGGCCAAATAGCCCGAAACCGGTCTACAAGTGTGTCCGTCCCTAAGATTGAAAATCAATTCATTCATTTGTATCGACGAAAGCAAATGCAGGATTTTCTTCTGTGAAGAAACCTGCACTGGCACCGGTCGGATGTAATTCAATGCCTTTCGTGGTATTAGCCAGGGGAGTAGTTGTTTTCTGACAGGTGCTAGCCGAAACCTACTGTGTAGGTAATTTGAGACTGGCCTGAACGGATTGTTCGAAAGATGATTTGGGATAATTATCAGTTTGGCAGCAAATCACGGTTAAAAAACAATTTTTCAAAAAATTCATTGATGTATTTACGTGGTTCATTCATTAAGTACTGTTCTGAAGCTCATTCAACTCCTGAAAATAACTCACAATATAAAATTTTAGCTTATAAACAAATGAAAGTGACGCCTTAACTATTTAAGTTATTCAAAATGTTCATCAATATTCTCATAGGTCTTAGCGAGACAATCATTTTCACATTTGTTCGATTTATTACCATTTAAATTAACATTTTCGCGAAATTCAAGTTCGCGGGCAAACGCAACAGTGCTAGGCATAATATTTGATAATATAGAAACCGTTTTGAGCATTAATCTCATGGCAGATCATGATTGCATTCGGTCTCGCTAAGACCTATGAGAATCTTGAAGAACGTTTTGAATAACTTTAAAAGTTAAGGCGTAACTTCTATTTGTTAATAAGCATAAATTTCATATCCTCGAAAAATATGTCCTTTTTGACCCATTTTTTTCAGTTAAATTCTGAATGCACATGCTGAAAAGAATCGCTCTGATTTTTTTGCACCCTCTCGGCCTTAGGAAACAAGTGCTATATCGACACGCCGGATGTACGAAAATCGGTCATTATTATTAATTTCACAAAAATTCATGGGGATGCTTGAAGAGAAGAAATTTGGAATTTCTTCTGTGAAGAATTCCGCACTGACACCTGTTGGATGTAATTCAATGCCCTTCGTGGTATTAGCCAGGAGAGTAGTTGTTTTCTAATAGGTGTTAGTCCGTCAACCTACAGTGTAGGTGAGTTGAGGCTGGCCTGAACAAATTGTTCATTTTTTGAATATTTGATTTAAAGCCAGTCTTCAAGCATCCCCATGAATTTTTGTGAAATTCGTATTTTCCTTGTACAAGGAATTGGGGCCATGCGGATATGCTCTTGGTTAGTACCTAGTCTACGGGCAGATGGCGCAGCAACGGCTATTTTGCTAGTTGTTTGTATCAGCCTAGGTCTAGGGAAGATACTCTGCTCGAGTATGATTTTCAATTATAGGAAGTCATCGACTTAATGTTGATGATGGCACTGCCTTGCACTGATAAGGGGCCAAATAGCCCGAAACCGGTCTGCATGTGTGTCCCGTCCCAGTAATTGAAAATCAATTCTGGTAGTTGTATCGCCACGAGCATATGTGGAATTTCTTCTGTAAAGAATTCCGCACTGACACCTGTTGGATGTAATTCATGCCCTTCGTGGTATTAGCCAGGGGAGTAGTTGTTTTCTAATAGGTGTTAGTCCGTCAACCTACAGTGTAGGTGAGTTGAGGCAAGCCTGAACAAATTGTTCATTCTTTGAATATTTCATTATTATTAAGCTATATGACATGGCTCGATAAAGGTAAACGATATCTCTTCAGGACAGCTTCTTTTAGGTGGTGAATGAGTTTCAAAACAGTACTTAATAAATGAAACACGTAAATAAAATAACACATTATTTGAAAAATTCTTATTTAACAGTGATTCATCACGAAACTAATAATTTTATGTGATTTTGGCGTAGGACTTATTCTGTAGATTTCATTACGGCACACATTTTTC
>JAVJAQ010001170.1:967709-991639 GCA_032362365.1 Zygogramma bicolorata | reverse complement strand
GTATAGATCTCCTCTCGTAGTCATGTGTCGACTGGCAAATAATTTTAATGCTCTCGTAGATTTAGATTGTACCGTATCACAGAATGTACTTCGAAAAATAGTTTTGAACCTAATAATTGATCTGAGGAATTAATATGAAAACAATTTTATTGTAATTTGTAGATATATTAATGATATCTTTCAAATTGCTATTAGCCATGCTTGGTAGTATAAGAAGATATTATCAACATTTTTCACTCATGTTAGAAGACCTCATAGGTCTGTTTGTGTATGAATAAATGAATGAATAAATAACTCTTGAGTTATTCATACTTTGTCATAATGACATCGATGGTATGGCCAATATCCCGAAACCGGTCTGCAAGTGGCCAATCTCAATAATGTGAAATTAATTTCTGCTATTTTATTGCACCAAATATATACGAAAATTATTCTGCGAAGTTAAGTACGCTGCATCTCTAAGATGTAAACCAATATCATTGGTGGTATTTGTTAAAGAAGTAATTGTTTTCTGCAATTACCTGTCTGCCAACATGTTATGAAGATTAAGTGGAAGAAGTATCATATCTTCATTGTTTTCAATTTGGAATTTGGGTAATTCAAGTTCGTAAAAAAAATCGATTGAATTCCATAATTTGATCTTTGTGGAAAACTTGAAGACGTGACTGGTTTTGAATTCAAGTTAAAAAATAATCCAGTAGAACGATTTACATTGTTCACTGCAAACGGTCGATATTGAACATGCACCTGTAGCCCTTGTACAGTTTGCGAAAAAAATTCACCCTTTTGCGTAACGTTCATCAATCAATATGTGGAACAGAACGTACTAATGGAATTGCCAATATACTAAAGTTCAACGAGGAATAATATCGCATCATCACCAATATAATCAACTTACATTTCAGGATAAAACCTAAGATGAGATACGTAATTGGGGTTTTCTTTTAATTAGTACTTCCACTCCACTTTGGGTTGTTCACCCCCTACCTTTTTCTTCACTTCTACAGGATGCACAAACTGATATAATACAAGAGCTTCCCTCCAGTGACATTCTCCTTACTCAATCAGATGGTGAGTCAAATCTGACTCCCATATACACATTGTTTTGTATTTTTATTTTCTATGTATTAAACCGTTTTCCAAAAAAAAATTTTTCACAGAACAAAAACAAAAAATTCAACCCTGAATTATTATCCCAAAAATCAAAAAAAAATCAACTTTAATGAATACATTGAAAAACTATTGTTTTGAAGTTGTTGGAAAGTCCCTCATTGAAAATGAATAAACACTTCTTTTTTAATTTTAAAGTGTATTTATCACTTGAAGTGGGAAAATATATGTTCTTTGGGAATAATGTGAAAATCATTCATTACACATTTCTTCTTAATCAGAACGGTTAATATTGGGTGGCTTTTCTTCAGAGGTAGCCTTGATAAATTGATGCTTTTTTTCAAAATATATTAGGCTGATTTATGTGTTCTTTATTGATTTTTGTTTTTTCTTTGTTTCAGTCTGACGGAAATACGTCATTTTTGCGCGCTGCCCGAAATGGCCAACTGGACAAAGTTCTAGAACATCTGAAATCCAATATCGATATAAATACTAGCAATGCAGTAAGTATTCTCTTTTGATCATAAAAGTAATCAGGATAAGTGTATATTTCGATAACCACTTAATCGTCAACGGGAAACTTTCCTGAGATTCGTGTTCAGGCAGTAAAGTCACTGAATTTTGATTGTCTGGAAAATTTACCACTTAGTCATCAGTACTCATAGCAGAAACCCCAGTTTGGAGAAGGAAGCAATTTTCTATGAATTCATCAGAACATATATTCGTTGACAAAAATGTCCACACTTCTTCGGAACAGAGACAAATTTCAGGAATTTCAGGTCAAGGTCGCTAAAATTTCATGCGTTTGAATCTAGAATTGAATTAGTGATCATATCCATCTGAAGCAGAAATCTGAACATCTACTAGTAGCAACCAGATGTAATCCTTTGATGATATCATTAATTTCCAAAAACTACGTTGGCAGATCGTGACAGGGTGTTTTTCACTTGTTGCAGCGATTTTCACTTCCATGCATGGAATTTCCAACATAATTTCCGTAAACCGTGCGGAAATCAGTCTAGGGTAACACCATATATATATATATATATATCCTGGACAAGTTATATATATATATATATATATATATATATATATATATATATATATATATATATATATATATATAATGGACTTGTTAGAAATGATCTTCACATTCACGTTACGGAATCTTCATGAACAAAATAAAATGGAAATTTGCTCAATTTTAAGTTTCGGCTTAACAGGGCAGTGTAGTCAAGGAGAATTGCATATTCATATATTAAATCAGTGCTGACTTACCCTTTTTTGTATGTATTCTTCTTATTCTTCTTTTCCTCTTCTTTATATTTAGTGTATCAAATTCACTCTAACTGCTTTTAATGGTCTTGCTGATGTGCGTAGGAGATGAATATTTTGGCTCAGCACAACAATGCAGTCGAGTAAGAAGGATTGCAAATAGATATATACAATAAGGACAGACATTGCTATCATTGCCTTCAGTAGGTGTATTCTCTGATGAGAAATACAACTGAAAAAACTAATGTAAATTTCAGAAAATAGCACCGAAATTCAAAAACTCCATCAATATTTTTCCAAAACGATACTTTCAGCTAGTATCGGGGTCTGGAAATATGTCTTATATCCCATCCATCGTTATATCCGACAAAATGCGTAGTTTCTCCATCATTATGTCACTCTGGCATGAGCAATAGTACACCCGCCTGAACATAGATTGAATAGGGTGCTCGGCCAGGGTGAAAATGATTGATGTCAACTCAACTGTGAGATCAGTGATAGGGTATCGATGGCTGCATGTTTCACTAGCTTCCCCTCGTAACATGATTGATGGGGACGTTAGAATACAAAAACTTAGTTATAACTCTGAAATTTTCCTTCCACCACACACTGCTTTCCGGTATTTATTTCATTATGCTCCTTTGTCCATGGAACTTAACTTATTAAATGTTATGAAGCCAATGAGTGTTATTAATAATGACGTATTCTATCATTACATTCATCGAAAGATCTGTGTATTTCAGACCAGCTACATTCCCCCTTTTTTCTAAGTCACACAAATTTGGCGGACAACAGAGTGAACAAAGGCTCAAGGAATTCAAAATTTGATCGTTAACAAAGTTCGATTCTTTTTCTCGAGCCTGATTGAAGGTATGATGCTGGAGCTGTCGAGATCTTTCAAAAGGAGAGGAAATAATAATTCAGTTCTGCGAAAACAATGTTTTTACCATTATCTCCTCGTTACGAAACTGTCAATACAGGCGGCAGTTTGAGCAGGTATCTCCCGGATAATAACTGCTACCATGGCTATATGCAGGTCATTGAATGTTATCCAAACAATTGCTGTGTGCAACTTATTGCCGCTGGAAGTCAACATAAGACTTTTTTCCAAATAAATACACATCACCGTTCACCGTGCAGCCGTCTTCAGCTGAATGATGGTCAAATTATATGAAATTAAATTCTCTGAAAATCCTGGTGCATCCACTGATTCGATATTGATCTCATTTTTTGGAAGAACAAAAACTGGTGATTGAGGAAGCTTGCAATTCCTTTGTTGGGGACGTCATATTCCAATTCTCATGTAAATGTCATTTTCGATTTTGCATAACATATTCAAATTCAACCTCCTGTAATCTTCTGAAAAATGGATTCAATAGATGGTCAATTCACTATTTTTTTTGCAGAACGGCCTCAATGCTCTTCACTTAGCCTCCAAAGACGGCCACGTAGAAATCGTAGAAGAACTACTCAAAAGAGGCGCCGTAGTCGACGCTGCTACTAAAAAGGGAAATACCGCCCTTCACATCGCTTCGCTTGCTGGACAAGAGGAAGTAGTCAAACTTCTGGTCCAACATGGTGCTTCGGTCAATGTTCAAAGTCAAAATGGGTTTACGCCGCTATATATGGCTGCTCAAGAAAATCATGACAATGTCGTCAAGTACCTGCTTTCCAATGGGGCCAATCAAAGTTTATCGACAGAGGTAAGAATATTCCTTTACACAAGATAATTCTTGAAGAAGATATTTGCATTTTCCATGTCTTAGGAAAACAGCTTGTTTACAAAGCATCATTTATTCTCCTAAAATCACAAGAGGCAGTTCCGAAAATCGATCTTATGTTGTTTTCACATATAAGAATATTGGTAATCGTAAACATGGAGATAATACAACATTTCAAAGATATGCAACTGCATTTGATTCTGCAACATAATTTTTCCTGATTTCCAGGATGGATTTACTCCACTGGCGGTGGCTATGCAACAAGGACATGATAAAGTAGTTACAGTATTACTCGAAAATGACACAAGGGGTAAAATAAGGCTTCCAGCTCTTCATATTGCCGCCAAAAAAGATGACGTCAAAGCAGCTAAACTACTTCTTGAGGTAATTTTACCATTTTAATGTTGTTTGCTACTTTCTCGGTTCAAAAATCTAAAATGTAATATTTTGGAACGACACATCTGAGAGATTTCTAATTTCTAATTTGCATCAATTGTATAAAGCTAGCTGAAAATTTGAAAACAAAATAATGTCAAAATGAAAATTGTTACAGAAATGTCGGACTTCTTGTGAAATATTTTTAATAATAGGGTCAGATAATAAACTCAGATTCGAGAAAGTATAGGGATAGGTTCATCAACGAAGAATCGAGTAAGACCACTATACAATGTGCACCATATCATCTCGTGATTATAGAATGAATGAATGCACCAATCGTTTGACATGGTATTCATTTGAATGTGTTCAAGTAACAGAAGATATATCTTCAGAATAGATATGATGAAGGGACTTTGTTTACACTCATATTAGCCAAAACAGTTGGATACTGTATCAGCAACAACTTCCAAATCCAAGAAAAATACAGCTATCAGTTCAAAAAGCAAGTTGAATAGTTCTACTTCCAGCAGCAGACGGAACTGCAACTTCTTCAAGAAGTAGGGGAAGTACTGAACTATAATTTTTTTGGCGATGTACCGACAGCCTCATCACACCGTTAACTGCATGTCTAGCAAAAAAATATTTCCTCAGTGATGATTTAATTGAAAATGCGCTCTGTGTGACATTTGGATGGTCATTTCATTCAAGTAAAGCCTCATCACACCGTTAACTGCATGTCCAGCAAAAAAATATTTCCTCAGTAATGATTTAATTGAAAATGCGCTCTGTGTGACATTTGGATGGTCATTTCATTCAAGTAAAGCTATCATATCAGGCCGAAATTTTCCTCAATTGATGAAATAATTTGATGACAAATATCGATGGAATCAAGATATCGATTTTCATGTTCCTTTCAGAACGAACATAATCCGGACGTCACCTCGAAATCCGGTTTCACACCTCTTCACATAGCCTCCCATTACGGCAACCAACAAATAGCCAATCTTCTCGTCCAGAAAGGAGCTGATGTCAATTATGCCGCCAAACATAACATCACACCTCTTCACGTTGCCGCCAAGTGGGGTAAGGCCAATATGGTCGCCATACTTCTCGAACACGGAGCAACGATAGAAGCCAAGACGAGAGATGGTTTGACTCCGCTTCACTGCGCTGCAAGAAGTGGTCATGAACAGGTTGTAGATATGCTTTTGGAAAGAGGAGCTCCGATCAGTTCCAAAACGAAAGTACGTAGAACAAAATTCACTATATATGTGTATGTCGAATCAAACTAAACGGAACAGTAGTTATTTGAGAATTCCTCTTAGATATTTCTTGGTAGTTTTTTTTCATTCCAGCGTGTTCTGGAGTTGCTATAAAAGTATTTCAGGATTAGGTCCCTGTGCTTCTTACCAGCAAGTCGAATTCGTTAGACAGCTGGTGATGCAATTACCTCTTGATTTGGCATGCCCTGTATTCAGACCCAAAGTGACAGTGTAACTCTGAGAGGCTTCAACTGGAGCCTGAAGCTACTCGAATGCTAGCGTTGATGTGACTCCTGATCCTCTCAAACCTAGCAATGCTCATCTGCAATGGTGTAGACGTCGACAGTTCTATTAGTTATACCATTCGTATTTATTTTTTTGCTGCCAGGATTATTCCTGTAAGTTTGGGGAGATCTCCTACGCCCTATTCAAAATTGAGGGTCAGAGAATTCGAGTTAACTCCGCATTCTGAGCTTTCGTTTGTTTTTTATAGCTTTTAAAGCTTGGAACCAATTCACCTTTCTAGGAAATTTTTTAGCGTTTGTTGAAAACCAATTTGGATACAATGGCGTCTGTGTTCGCCACAGCCAGTGTTATTTCTGCAAACGCCTCATTCCATCATCTGCGACATATTACGACCTGTCCCTTGATCACCGAAGCTACCTCCCATACAAGATATGAAGGGGTGAGATTGGATGTTACCTCCATAACTCTTGTTATTGAAGTTTTCGTGATGTGAAACCACACTAGTATTTGAATTATTGTCCTTGATATGTCTGAAGAGTTCGATGACAGAACCGTTAGTTAACATCGCTCCAGCTCTAGTTTCATCCGATGTGACTCTTTTTGAGTTATTCTCCAGGTGGGATCTCTTCGAACGAATCGTTGGACTTTTGTATAAAGTGTATAATTTTTAACATTCTGTTGCAAAGCGCTTTCGACTTCCGTCATCTTCAGTGCTCGCCTGGAAGTGAAAGGAAAAGTTTGTGAAAATTTGAAATTTGAGGTTATGAAAACTTGAAATTTGATTGAGTACTTACTCGTCAGGAGACAGGAAGTATCGACAACATGAGAACAGTATACATTGTAAAATTTGATTTATATAAAATCTTATTTGGTTAATAACCAGCGAAAAGCATGCTGGAGATTTAGGTCATGTGTTGTTGGAAAGTTTTTTGGGAATCTTCAGTTCCTCGAACAAGTCCAGTCTAAGGAATTTTTTCACCAATTTTGTGTAGAATTTTGGAATTTTTATTAGGGCTGAAGTTATGATTATAAATTTTGAAATGGTTGCCAAATGTAGATTTGTCTGGTCTTTTCAGGTGTTCATTGATACGAGTGATGAGAGGTCTACAGGTTCTCCCGATGTAAAATGCAGAGCAATCAGAGCAGTCCAGCTTATAGACCCCACTACTTTGTAACTTATTAATTTCATCTTCGGAGTTTACTGAAAAGTTGCTTGAATTATTGAAAGATTTAAAGGAGATTTTAGTACCAGAGATGGTGTTTTCTATGAATTTGGAAATGTCAGAACACACGTTTCTCAAAATATGGCAAAGAAATATTTCACTGGAGATGAACTATTCAGGCTAGTCGTCTGACCTGTGTTTAAATTTATTGTCTATGTTATCTTCTCCGTGGCAGAATTCAGTGGTATGCTTGAGATTAAATATCCGATGGACGCGAGTTTCTATACGTTGGCATAAGATTAATTCTCAACTGGATGTAAGATATTTTTGAAATTTCCTGAACGGGCCAATCATTGGTATTCTCCTCATTCCTTGATTTCCAGAATGGTTTGGCTCCTCTCCACATGGCCGCCCAAGGAGATCACGTGGACGCAGCGCGCATTCTACTCTACCACCGGGCGCCCGTGGACGAGGTGACTGTGGACTACCTGACGGCGCTGCACGTGGCCGCTCACTGCGGACACGTGCGCGTCGCCAAGCTACTTCTGGACAGACAGGCCGACGCCAACGCCCGCGCCCTCAACGGCTTCACGCCGCTACACATAGCTTGTAAGAAGAATCGGATCAAGGTGGTGGAGTTACTTCTCAAGCATGGTGCAAGTGAGTATAATAACATTTGTTTGGGTGTGGCATTGCGTTGATTTCTTCATACATCAAATTTCCATCTCAGCGTCAAATTGACGGTGCGTCGAGAGGCACAAAAATCAAAGAAAATTTAAATCTGGAGCCAACTTGGCATAGCGACAACATTCCGTAAAAAAATTGCACTAAAATTAATTTGCCTTACTGCATTCTGGATGTGTGTGGAATTTTCTTTGCGGCCGTTAATTATTTTTTATCTGATAGTAACGACTTGAACTACTATTATCTACAAATTGATGCAACACCGGAGATAATCTCTCTCCAGAATGAACTGAAAATAATGAGGAATCATCTTGAAAAGAATTACTCGAACATACTAGTGGATTTTTTTACTAAGAGCAATTAACTAATGAATTATTCAACTTGCATCAATATTATAAATTTCTCAAAAAAAATATCTGTAGAAATTACAACGGATATAGTATATTGTTTACCAGGTAGAAAAAGCCTGACATTCCTGGATGACTGTGAAAATAGCAACACAGAGTCTAGTAATGTGGCTTTCCCTATGAGGTAAACAATATACTGTATCCTATTATTATTCCGCAAATCATTTGAAGTTCGAAGGATATTAATTAATTTTGAAAATTTTTCGAATAATTTCATTCACAAATAAATGCTTTGAAATTCGTGATAAAATAACTTGGGTTACTATGGAAACTGTTTCCAATCATTTATGTGAAACTCTAACAACTGCAAGGTGATATAATTTTTTACATTAAGGAAATCTCGAATTTTTCTTCATGAAATTTCGTCTGGAATGTCAAAATTCCCTAGCAATTTGCGGAAATAGTAGATTTCCAGGAGAAAATTGTGTCACTATGACGAACTGTTTCTAGCTTCGATAACGTTAGTAATTTTGTGGCGTATGTAGAGGATAAACCTTTCCGCGCAGTGACAGTCGATATAGGAACTGCATCCATAACAAACTGAATTGAATTCATGATTCGATCATTCGCCTGAGAAAGTTATATAAATGAGTTGAAGCAACAAGCTAGTGGGTTGTCCCACTCAGCACAATTCATCAAACATTCTTTGATATGATGATTGTAGAGTTGATAACCACCTTCTAGAACAAAACAAAATGAAAATCAATCCAGTAATATTCACATTCCCGTTTCCAAGAATCGGCCAACAGATACGGTGATTAAACCCCTCTCTCACTGTAAGTTCAGAAGCTCTTTGCTTCCGTTTCCAGAATCTCTGCATGATGAAGTACAGGATGATTTATTGATCAATTGTTTTAAGCAAACCATAAACAATTTTTGTTACTCAGTGTTGATTTCAATAACATAGCTTGGAGTTTCACCTCCACCATATATTACATTATATATTTATATTTTCAATGACGGAGGATTTTTGGATTTTCAATCGGAATTAACTTCGGTATACCTTTTTGGAAAGAGATTGCAGCCTCCTGCAATTCATGTAACTTCAGACGATTCTCGTTCGAGGCGGTTTGACGTTAGCAGCCTTGCCTGTTGTTAGATATCTTCAATCTATTATGAAGTTTTCAAGTTCAAGCAGAAAGCGGATGCTGTTTTGCACAGATTCAGATTATTTCCTCAAGGGCTCGGAGATTAGATATGCATGGCGTCTCTAAGCTCTGTTTAATGCCAGTGAGGAGACCTATGGTGGGTCGAAACAGCTGTCTGGCATTGAGTTTGTGGATACGATTTCGAAAACGAAAGTTTCTGAAATATTTTTTTCATTCGATCATAAAGAAAAAGGACACAAATATCTTTTAAATACATTTTGCTGCAAAGGGTACAATTCATTGTACCTAGGCAGTAAAGGTTGTCATTTCCAAGTCTCATTTAATATTCCTAGTATCTGCAGGGTATTTTTCGGATTTTAACAGATAATAGCACGTGGATTTCAGAAACAGAAAAGTATTTGGTGAGGACGGCATAATTTGAAACCTCCATGGTCACCCCACAAAACTTTATATTATGCCACTCTGTGCCACATTCAATGATTGACGGGTCTGTAAATAATAAAGCTGCTCCTGAGCAATTGCGTAAGGAGTTATATAACAAGCCGTCCTTGATGAAGGACTCCAATTGAAGTCGACGGCGCTTGGTATGTGAAATCACCACCAATACTACCACCACTATATACACAAACATTACTGATTTTCATAGAGCCAAATTTGAGCAGGGCTGTAGTAATAAAAATGTTTCAACTAATTCGCATCTGATTCGAAATCTTTGACCCAACACGTTATAGTTCTGAACGAAATCTTTTGGAAAGTTTAGGCAGATCCAGTATTGCCTCAAGGACTGAATTCGGGTTCAGTCATGCGTTTGATACTTATTGCAATTTTACTCGATTACCCGGAGTTATTTTAAAAATTACGAAGCGTTCATAGGATCACGAAGAACTTTCGATTCATTTGGACACCTTAACAGTTCAGCCACTTCGATATATACCATCATTAAATCGTTGAAATTGATTCTAATTTATGTGTTTCTTGAAGATGAGACACCTATGAACTCATATTCGAATAATAGTATTTGCACAACTTCTTATAATTATTTTCATAGTTTTCTGGGTTTTCTAACCAACCACAATCTGAAAAAATTAGTATTAATATTGGAGTCCATACAAGTGTAGAAGGGTAGACTTCTAGCTGCGTTAATTGAAAAACAGTTCCTTTTTGGATAGAACATGTCCAATTAGTCTTCTCGTATACGTTCAATTTTCCTTCTAGAAAAAAAGGCTACCCATCTACACTTGTATGGATTCCAATATTTGTACTAATTTTTTCAGATTGTGCTGAATTAGTAACCAAAAAACTACGGAGAAATATTTCTCCACCACGAAATAATAACGTTCAAACACTTCTCATAACTCTTATCATTGAATTTTATTGAAGGTATCGGTGCAACAACGGAGAGTGGTCTAACACCCCTTCACGTTGCAAGTTTTATGGGATGCATGAATATTGTGATCTATCTACTCCAGCATGACGCTAACCCTGATGTTCCTACTGTTAGAGGGGAAACCCCGTTACACTTAGCTGCGAGGGCTAATCAGGTAATAATTATTATATTTTCTCTTAGTTATAGCTCAATTGATTTTGTTTGCAGACCGACATCATACGTATATTACTTCGAAATGGTGCTCAAGTAGATGCCAGAGCCAGAGAACAGCAAACTCCACTTCACATAGCCTCACGACTAGGAAATGTAGATATAGTCATGCTACTTCTTCAGCATGGTGCCAAAGTTGATAATGCCACCAAAGACATGTACACTGCTCTCCATATAGCATCCAAGGAAGGTCAAGACGAGGTAAGGAAGACAAAATAATATATTTTTTTAGATACATATCTAGACATTTTTGTATTTTTTCTAATCAACATTTCAGGTAGCAGCTGTACTGCTGGATAATGGAGCTTCCTTGGATGCAACCACGAAGAAAGGTTTCACACCTCTTCACTTGTCAGCTAAATACGGCCATCTCAAAGTGGCAAAACTACTTCTTCAGAAGGAAGCTTTGGTGGATGCTCAAGGCAAAAATGGAGTTACTCCATTACACGTTGCTTCCCATTATGACCATCAAAATGTGGCTCTACTTCTTCTCGATAAAGGTGAGTTGGGGAGCATTATCCAATTTGCTTTTTGTTCTGAGATTCAATATAACCAATTCGAAGTTCCTTTTTATATAAAATGATGGTGTAGTAGACTATAAAGCCATAACATAAATTTGAGAAGTCATTCTTTCGGTACGCCACTGAGTTTTTCGTCATTCTTTTTAAACGTATATAGAAGAATGCCCTATCTCCATATCAACATCTCCATTACAATAGCGGAAGGGGAAAAATCGACATCCTCACTGCTTGAAAAGGTGTAGTGATATTCAAGATTTGAAATGAATGGTTTTTATGTAAAAATCTTTTGTGCAATATGACTATATACGACTAACTCAAAGAATCAAAAGGATAATTGAATTGATTATTGTTGAATCATTTCTCACTTATATGTATGTTATACAGAATAGATATGTATTTGTGTGGACTCCAAGACATAAGTTGCATGTTGATATATTGCTATGATATAAGACTGTAATACGGTAGGAATACAGTGTAAAACTGACGGTTTTATATTTTTATAACATACTACTGACTTGAAGTTTGTATAAAAGCATAAAAAATAATATAGTTTCAGAGATCTTTTCAGGTTTTCTTCCCCAATTTAATGTGAAGTTTATATGTTTATAACATAAAAATTGACTTATTGACAGCTTCATTATGTTGATAAAATGGTTCAAATTAATGTATGTATATCAACTGAACACTTTTTTTTTATTCTTAGGTGCTTCCCCCCATGCCATAGCTAAAAACGGCCATACACCTCTACACATTGCCGCCCGGAAGAACCAAATGGACATTGCCAACACCTTACTGGAATATGGAGCACAGCCCAATGCGGAAAGCAAGGCTGGATTCACACCACTCCACCTCAGCTCTCAAGAGGGCCATGGTGAAATGTCAGCACTATTGTTGGAACATAAGGCTGATGCTAATCATGAAGCAAAGGTGAGATTTCAGTTCCTACGAAGATCCACACTAGAAAGAATTCTCTGATGTCCTGATTTTTTTATATTTCTCTTTCGAAACCTTTTTGGAAAACATTCAGGGAGAAAACTTCTTGAAAATGACAAGAAAAGAACAGTCGAACAATAATATATTAGGAGGAACATCATCGAGAGAAAGGAGATTAAATTTTATTTTATTGTAACTCGAAAATGTTGAAATAAATTTCCACATTTAGTTTGAGTTTAATTTCCTCACTTCATTTGTGAGTGTTATATTGCTTTGGACTCCCATTGTAGTTGTTATCCGCTCTATTGAAATCTGATGCAAAATACTCACTGAAAGAATCTGATATAAAACGGTAAATTACGAATAATGAAATTGAATTACACACTGAGAAAAAAAGTATATGTATTTGTCAAACTTTAGAAATGAGAGGGCAAAAGTTTATCGAAAAGCAATGAAAAGAATGGAAAATTCGTCAAAAATTGGTTAAAAAGCCCATATCAAATAACGATCGTTTTAATGAATAGCACAAAATACAATCATTTTCGAATGAGTGTGGATCTAATGCCAATTTCTTTGCCAGAATGGTCTCACACCCCTCCATCTCTGTGCTCAAGAGGACAGAGTACCCGTTGCTGAAGTGCTAGTCAAAAACGGAGCGGAAGTGAATGCATCGACGAAGGGGGGCTACACCCCGCTCCACATAGCTAGTCATTATGGACAGACTAACATGGTGAGATTCCTCCTTCAGAATGGTGCTAATGTGGAATCGACAACATCTCTGAACTACACACCCCTTCATCAAGCTGCACAGCAGGGTCATGCGAATATTGTTAATATTCTGTTGGAGAACAATGCTGATCCTAATGCAGTGACGACGGTGAGTGACTTTTTGAAATCCACTTGACAGCATCTTCTATTATCAAATGAGTCGAAATATATAGGACCAATGGATTGATTGCAACAGATCTAATTACTGCTTACTACTGTTTTCGGGGTGTGTTCTCCTCAATATTGTTTCATCAGTATATTCTGAGACCTTTCAGTTACCCAAATATGGTCACTCAACTTCAATCCTCTTATGACTAGGGAATTTTCTATCCGAAAATTGTTTCCTAATAAATCAGATCTATTATGCTAGATGCAAAATGATGAAAAATGGTCGACAGAAAAGAGTATATGGTAACTTTCGAATTGAAAAAAAGAAGCCTGTAACATCTGTGACAGTTGGTGACATTTTTCAACATGATGGAAATACTGGTTGAAGAAGACTTTTCTCACTTAACACAGGTTAAAGTTTACATTTTTTTGAGATTTATTTATTTTGATGCTATTTTAAATAGATATAGAATCTCAATGTAGTTAACTAGTTATCAGTTTACCAGAATTTTTCCATCACTCATTAATAAACTTATTTATAATTATAGAAGTGTGTTCGAATACTCAACTGATAATTGAATCTACTTAAATTTCATATCTTTCAAAATTACACCATAACAAAAATTTAGATATTTTCAGGGATGGTTCCCAATAAAAAAGAACTGCGATGGCCGGGAATCGAACCCGGATCAACTGCTTGGAAGGCAACTATGCTGACCATTACACCACCATCGCACTTATTGATTGGTTAGGCAATATAATAGAGCTACAGTATTAGAAAAGCATTATAAAAACATTTCATCAATTAGAATTGGTATTGAAATAATCAAATGGGACATTGTATTCATATAGCATATAAGATAAAATAGAAAATAGCATGAAAATAAATTATTTATTTAAAGAGAATTATTATGAGATTACATAGGTATAAGGATTGGAAGTCACTAAATTAAATATCAGGGCTTTTTTGTCATGTCTAGTGTAAACACGGGTAGTCGGTATTTTATCTGTGCTTCAGAAAAAATGAAAAAGCTCAAATAAACAAAAAATGACCGATATTAATTTCAAATTTTCAACAACAATTAACTGAAAAATGAAGACAAGGAAAAAAATTTTTAGAGAAGAGATTGAAAACCTAATAAATAATATTTGCATGGTACCTTCAGTGTAAATTTTTTCATTACTATTTCGCGAAAAATAACGATTTACAAAAAACATCAAAAAATATAAGTATATTATACAGTGACTTTCCTTAATATCTAGCCCCCGTTAGTTTTTTGAACGGGTCAACTCACAAAAAAAAACTTGGCATAATGAAATTTATGCATGAATGATTCTATATTTTGAGGTGAAATTGACAAAATGAAAATTTCAAGATGGCGTCTGTGCGCCATCTGGGAAAAAAATTAAATGGAAAGGTGGGGTCTTGGGATGATATAACCTTACTGGACAACCCTGAATATAAAGTCAATATCTTCACATACTACAAAATGATGGAATATTTGAGAATTGTCTGAATATATCGAAGTTTAACATTATAATTTGAGGAAATAAGCTGAGTTCAATTCAGAAATGGTTGCCTTGATGAGCTTCTTGACATAACAATAGCCTATCCGATATTTCACACCCAATATTTTCGAAGTATTCAATATCGAAGCAGGTTCAGTTTCTCACACCTTTTTCTTCAAATTGACCCATAAAAATATCTAAAGGTGTCAAATATGGCGAGTGGGTTGGCCATTCCGTAGAACGATGACGGCCAATCCAACCACAGGGGAAGGCATTATCCAAATAGTTTCTTAATTGTCTGGAATAATATGGTGGTGCTTCATCCTGTTGGAATTCAATATCCTCAACAAAGTTATTAGAGATCGCTTCGACGACTTCGGTGATTAGAGGGTCAACAAAGTAGTTTCTAGCATATTGAAATACAGTTCCCCTTTTGAATTTTGTTGAATGACTAGATGTTCTATAATATGGTGTCCCAATATTTCTACCAAACATTAATATTTTCCGGATATTACGTATGAATTTTCCAGAAAACGTGAGGGCTGGTGTCACTGCAACATAACGGCAATTTGGTCTGTGAAATTCGTCATTGAAAAAAATATTGGGGAGATAGATCCTAGCTATCTCCTTGCAATGATTTTCGTCATAATTTCACAGAATTATTTTCTTCGATCAGGGTCATCTCCAGCCAACTGCTCATTTTGATGATAATTATTTCTTTTCAAAAGTCTCCACACAGTAGAAGAACATACCTCACAGACATTCGCGACGGTAGACTGTTGAAGATCTCACCAAATATTTGACATTGCTGTTCTTCCGGAATGGACGGATGATCTGGGCGCTTTCTGTTCCTAATATAATGAATATTTCTATTAATATCGACGTTCTTGAGTCAGAAAATATTCGGGGTGAAATATCGGATAGCCTGTTCTTATGTCAAGAAGTTCGTGGCAACTATTGCGGACATCTTCTGAACAGAACTCGTTTCCTAAAATTATGAAGTTAAAGGTCAATGTATTCAGGCCATTATCAAAGGGGCCGTCCTTTGTAGTTGTAGAAGATATTGACGTTAAGTTCTAGAATTCTACGGTTGGGCGGTATTCGTCAGAAGCTTCAAAAGGATGTGTTATAAGACCCCCCTCTTTGGTTTTTGGCACACAGTCGCCATGTTGAAATTTTCATCATTCAACTCTACTCCAAAATGTAGTAATCATGCATAAATTCCATTATCCCAATTTTTTGGGTTCAAAAACAATAACAATAAAGAAAGACACTATAATTATATAGTATATATTTTTTTGCTGTAACTCATTATTTTGTGCGAAATATGAATACATTTTCTATGAAGTTACTATGGAAATAATATTCATTAGGTATGAATCTTTGCTTGAAACACGTTTTCTCCTTGTCGTTCCCATTTTTTAGTAAATTATTTTTGAAAATTGTTTCAATGAATATCGGGAATTTTTTGTTTTTTAACTTTCTAATTTAAGCTTTCAACAATGCACTTCAACAGTTTCAATGAAGATAAACTTACAAATACCACGAACCCACATTGCTAATCAAAGAACTTGAACATTTTGGGTATGAACTCGAAGTAAAAGGTAAAGTAAAAGTTTGGTCTATGAACCAGGCATAAACTATTTGTCTGCACATGCGCACAAATTATATTCAAACTGAAATGAAAGTGAAAAGTGATTTCTTATCATTTTATTTTTCATTTCTTATGTCATTCCAGTTTGGGTATAAACGTTCCTACTGAATAACGTTCCTATGTTCAAATTTCTTGTTACCTTATACCTTTTTTTATTTTATTTGTGACTTGCAACGGTAGGGCTCATTACTTCTCAAGTCGGTTGGTTAGTTATGTGAGCTGAGCTTGGATATTGCCAATCTGCAATCGTCAGTGGTGTAGTTCGAATTTCACTCTTGGCATACATAAAGTTCACTTTTTTGTACTTGGTAAATAAGTCATAAAAACCATGATCTACTAGTATGACGAAAAATATTAGTATCCATTTTTGAAAAGTGCCTACTTGATTAAATGAATTTGCCATATTCCTAAATTTATTGATATTTTTATTGATGGTCGATGATGTTGCCTAGTGAATACATGATATCTAATCTGATGTCCAAGTAGTTATCTAGGGTGAAAAAGGGTGGTGATTTATCACTAGAAATATCTTGCCATTATGAAAATTCTTACTTTTTAGGATAACTATCTAACATAAGTAACCTTGATTCGTATTAATTTGTCCATATGGACATAGGTGGAAAAATTGCGAAACTACCCTATTTCAAGAATCATTTTTCAATTCTTTACCATGAATAAAAATTGTATTATCATTATCAATAACGGTTTATTCGATTGTCAGAAATAAAAAAGTGTTAATAATGAAAAGAACATTTCACTAGAGTGTTTCACTCTTGGCGAAGAGTGACGTCATTTGAGCATTCTGTATTTCAAATTCAGTTTTACTTTTCTGATTACATAATTTTTGAAATATTTCGAGTCATTCAGACAAATTGCTAGAGAACGTGAATTGAATCTGTGATTTTTATCTGGTTAATCAATACATGTCATTATTTCTGTTTTCGATTTTTTTATAAACAAGAATGTGTCTGGTGATAGATTATCAAATATTTGTCCACCCGAAAAATCAGAATTCTACCTAACTTCCAAGAATATATGATTCTTGAGATACATGCGCGAGCTCAGTTGGATTATTCAAAATTTGAAACCTACATACAAAACCAGTAAATTATTCGAAAGAATGTATCTATTTGAAATGTAAAGAAGCAGAATACCTAATTCATCAATATTTGTGACAGTGAGAAGAGTTCAATATGCCTAAACTAAATCTTGTTTGGTCTGCTGGTTTAGGTAAGATCTATTTTTGGAATAATACGAATTACGAAATAACATGAACAAGTATGCAGAGATCGGTATCAGAGATGACCTACTACTGTGAATGGAGTGTTGTCAAGGCCTAGGCATAATTGAGCGGACTTGGCATATAATAATTACAGGGGGTCTGAAGTGAATTATTTGCATTGCTTCTCGAATTATCAAAAATCATTTCGGGAATCATGAATAAAATTTCGAAGTTTCGCGAGGAATAATCCTGAAAAGTCAATTTATGTGGAAACAAAAACCACAATAACTCGAGGATGTTTGATATTGGCAACCCATTGATATCGAATATACCGAGGTGGCCATATACGTTTTCTCTCCTCACTTTTTAGATGTTAATGAACCGAGCTCCTTTGTTGTCGAAAAATCAAATTATGCAATAACTTCGACAAGATCATAACGTCATTTTCATTTTCAGAATGGACAAACTCCTCTAAACATTGCCCAGAAATTGGGCTACATCACTGTCATCGAGACCCTGAAAGTTGTGACGACAGTAACAACAATCACAACTACGACAACGACCAACATTGAAGAAAAATACAAGGTTCAGGCGCCCGAACTGATGCACGAGACTTTCATGTCGGATTCTGAAGAAGAAGGCGGTAAGACCGAAATTTTTTTTTATATATTTTCGCTGCTTGTTGACTGCTTGTTATTGTCATGCATAATGGGATAATTCTCAATATTCTCAATTGCTCATCAACTCATATCTCTAGACGGTATAATTCATCTTCAAACCTCAACAGGATTCCATATTTGTATATCTTTATTATATCGAGAAGATCGAATTAGATATAGCCCTGGTTATTGATCTCTGACGTTGAACAACGATGGTCACTGTTTGATGATAATATCAAATATTTTCGGTTCATGCTAAAAATCACGCTTCGCAAATTGGGACCTCTGTACTTAATCCTTTCGACTCCTGAGTATTCTCTTTGATAGGGGGACAGGGGCTAGTTAACGGAAAATCCTATTTCATATATTTCATCCGTAACATTATGACGTTCAAATTTTTTTGATTTTTTGGGATGTACTTATTTATGGACCTCTACAACAACAGACAACTCCCCCCCCCCCCCCGTCAGAGGAACATGAATAAATGTTGGATCTGTGTCAATTCTGCTGAGAACTCCTGAGAAATTACGCGCGCAAAACAAACGGCCGCTGAGAGGTTTAAACAGAGATGAAAACCTTCATTATTGTGTTCTATTTAATTGAAATGCATTTCTGATACTTTTTAGATACCAACAAAGCCAATTTGTATACCTGATATGAGTTATATGATCCAGTTCCAATTATTTTGTAAGTGCTCCTGTCACAGTTTGTACCTTCAGCCGGTGTTACTACATATTTAGGCTTTGGGCTACTTCATCGAATGTAGCACATCATATTAGCTGATTGCAGAAATAATTTCACTTGCATATTCAGATCTATTCTGGTGAATCTGGAATAACTTTCAATATTGAACATTGGTTATTAAAAATTGAAAATAATCGACAACTTTTGTAGAAGAATATTGTTACTATTTATCCTTGGGTTCGTTTATCAAAACGCCCATTAACACTGAACTACTTTTATTACAATTCTTTATCACAATACTATGCAATCACTTCAACTGCACAAATAAACTATCCAACGCTCTGTACTGAAACTCTCTGACACTGAATCAAGAAATCCTGGAAAAATGACGTTCTCTCTTCGACCCCTCAATTATTTTGCGTAAACGAGCGACAGGGCCGGCGCTAGGAGATTTCGTAATAGTATTATGATGCACCACCGAGCTTTCTGAAATATCTTGTAGGTAATTTTTTTTTATTTGATATAATATTCAATTTCCGAAAATATTTCGAAAAATATTGACTATTGAAAATTTTCAATATGCACCATAATTACATTTGGTCCCATTCTTGAATAGTTTTCAATATTCTACTGAATATTCAAGAATCAATAGGCCACCAGAATAGACCTGAATGTATAGAGCAATATTGATAATATATGGGTTTGGTAGCTCATTACCAATATCAGCCAGACTATATCAGGTTCTAAAGACTCTAGTCAAGAAATATATTTCAGTATCAAGAATGTATTGGTTTTTCAAAGTTCACATTATTGGAATTCACATTGAAGATTATATGATCACTAAATTTATAATAATCGAATATTTTTCAGTGCTGTATAAGAAAAAAAAATTATTAAGTGAAAAACACTTCATCTATTCACATATTATTTTTGTCGAAACTTTGTTAATGTCAATGAAGACGATCTATTTTTGTTACTATTTTAATCGTCAAAAATTGTTCTATCGGATCCGATCTCCTCCCTGTTCCCACCCAGTAAGCGAACGTGCTGGTTAATATTAATCAATGACCACTCCTCGCACCGCGGGGTGAGTAATCACTGGATCAAAAATCGTGAGTCTTTAAAACTCAGTTTTCAACATTGAAATTCCATATTTGTTCAATATTATAAAGGGGAGTAGATTGTAATGTTGAAGTAACAATTTAGGTAAAACATCCGCATAATACTGCAATATACATATGCCAATATGATAATGCTTGAATATTGGATTCGCACCAAAAAAGTACTATTCGAATCATGCTTTTTGAATCACAACTTGTGATTGGTATTGTAATTTCGACAGTTTTCACATATAGTTTCTGAACAGAGATATCAATAAGGGTAATACCGTAAATATATTGAATAATTACTAGACAAAATGCAGATATTAAAAACCGAAAAATTAATATTTAGTGAATTGCAACTTTAGTGATCCAATTAAGTTCTAACTGGCCGAATGGGTAACTACCCAAGGCCACTAAAAAATAAAAAATAGTGAATTGCAATGCCAGAAAATTACTTCAAGAACTTTTACAGCAAGTTTTGCATTTGAATCCGCCTCCACATTGAACTATGAGCCTTCAGTAATTCCTCTGAAAGATTTCAACCGTAATCAAACTATGACCTACTTAGTCATTTTCATACATAGAGTATAACTATCATTATATAACAATGTGTTGCTGCCATACATTACTCAAAGTTAGCACATTGTATACCTTGTAACTTCTACATAAAACAAGTCGTCTCCGTGGAGCAAAGTGAAAAGTGGAAACTCCTCAAACCGGGGATAGTGAGGTCAAGTCCCGCAGCAGCCAGTGTTTTTTTTTCAGGTTAGTATACATGTGAATGAAGGTGCTGTTCTAAGGTTGATTGAGATAGATAAGAAAAAAAAAGTTACATAAAAACTCAAAATTATGAAATGTTATTGATTGAACATATTCGAATATTACTTTTTTTGCCGATATATTGCACCAATACACATATACAATGGGACGATATATCCTTATATTGTTTTCAAATAATGACCTAATATTGGTTTAATATATTTTACATGTTTGGAGAGCAGTAGTACTAATTCAATTATCCAGCTCACCACCGATATAAACTGCCTTTGCTTTTAACAAAGGCATCCCACAAATGAAGAACATTCAATCAGAAACTACCCTAGTGTTCCACAGCTCAAAGTTCAGATTAGGTGTGAACATTCGATCAGCTGTAAAATGAATTGAATATAGGCTTTGGCACACAATAAGACGATTACACTTTCTAATTATGAAAAAGGTAAAACTATTTCTGCGTGTTTAGATATATTGATTTTCATTAGGTCATCTTCATGCATCGAAGGTAGTGAAACAATTAAAATACCTACACTTAGTTATGTAGGTGAAACAATGGCCTTGGCTGCGCTCGTGAGTATAAACAAACACAAGGATTTACAATAAATTGAGATCTATGAGACGAATTTCAAATAACAATATGCGCATTATTTTTTAGCTTGTTGTTTAAATAATCTGGAATTAATATGTCTTGTATGCTTTCACTCTAAATATTGTGAAACTCAAAAGATATAGTTCATACCAATAGAAAATACAAAGCACTCTACATTATCTCGATGTAATGTTTTCCCCAAATTAAAGTTTCTTGACTGCTAAATAACCAAATAATATTATTTAACCGACCGAGTCGATATACTTGAAATGATATGTTAAAAAATCTATATGATAAATAGGTACAGTTCTATAATCACACTGGATTTACATTCTGAGTTTGATAATACCGATGAACAATAAAAATATATTTTCTTCCCATTAAAAACCTAGAACGCATGAACGCTCATATAATAATAAACACTATACAGCAACGACAACCTCCACTACCTACATGAAATAATTATTTTCATTTTTGTCATTGCGATTTGCTAAGTCGTGAACTGAATCCTATATTATGTCGCCACCTCAATCACTTTCATTCATTGCATGATTATTAACTCAATTATGCCTCCAACTCCGTACATCATGAACTATTAATAGATTATGACATTTTCTTTTGAATAACATCGTTATAACTGTAAAATTGCTGAATGCGTTGGTTCTTGAACTTTTTTGAATCCACTCATCTACCCACCCTAATTTGAATAAACGATCGAAACAAGTTGAATTCAGAAAATGATCGTTCTGATTATTATTGAACATAATGGGTTTAAAAATATCTTTCATGTTGAACTAGATAACTAATGTACTTTATCTACACCCGTACTCTAATAATACATTTATATGCCCACAACCCGTTTTATAATGAAATCCATTACGAGACAGATTTTCAACCAATAGAAACCCATTATTTTTCAATCAAGCATGATGTGCAAACTTTGCATTTTGACGTTTGTCAAGTCAAAATCAGTAGGTATTGAATTTTTGAAGAATTTTCCATAATCGTATGAAAACGTCTTATAACAGTGATATAGAAGAATCACCAGCGATTCCTCCACAGATGTCTTAGACAAGAAAAAAATACAATCGAAAGGATTATATTTTTCATTTGACAAATGCAACACATATGTTTTCATTTTCAACCAAATTAAATGAGCTCTCATGTCCGAATGGTTAATCGCGCGGGCAGTGATCAATCACGTCCGGGTTCAATTCCTGACCTCGGCAGAATTTTTCTTCCTTTTTTCTTCTTTTCATTTCTCATTTTTGTATTTTCCGTGGTTATACCATTAATTATAATCTTGTAGAATTTTTCAAAGAAATACGATTGATTACCTACTATTATTATGTTCAATATAAATACCTAATAATATAATATTTTTAGTTCTTCATTATTTATTGGGTGTAGATAAAATAGCGTGTGCAACTCTCATGTAATGGTTATTAATACACTCGCATGAACCATACGAAACGAGCCGAAGGTGAGTTTCGTATGGTTTATGCTCATGTATTAATAACCATCATCACACGATCGTTGCATAATATACTTTTATTGCTCAGTTACTAACTATATAATAGTGTACTTCATGCTCAAGCGGGCAAAAAGTTTACTTTATGCCTCGCACGGGCAATAAAGACCTGATATTTTTTTGCATAGCAACGTTTCAGTTTTTACTGAGTATGCCTAGCAACTATAGTATTTGAATAAAATTGAATAGAATTATTGATATTTTTACAAATACCTATTTAAATTTTGATGCAATCACGATTTACTATATAAAAGTTGATGCAACACGTGTATCAATAGAGCGACTTGTGAGATAGTCGCTATCAGGGCTTAAAAATCTTAGTTAATGAATAATTTTCTTAACCAGCTGACGTTTCCGTGCGAACGTCAACCCTCAAAAGTCGAAACTTACGTGAGATATAAGGGAGAAATGTTTTCTTGTTCAATGTCATTTTGATCCAACTGCTACGGTACGATTATCTGAAAAAAAAATTAATTCACTCAGTAAGTACCGAAAACATTCTTTTTTTGGTCTGAGTACGCGAAATTTTAGGATGAGCATTGACGAGTCTTGGCGGAAGTCTGCGAGTCAAAAAAAACTATTCCATCCACTAATTTTTCGGGAAAAGTGTGGAATGAGAAGGTTTGTTGTTGACATTTCTTCACCATCAAGGTAGTTTGAAATAATTTTTTCCTTTGAAGGGCATTTGACCTCGAAAAGGCGTGACGCATTAATACCATTAGGAGATGCTCCAAATATGGGATATTCCTTACTCAAGATTTTTGTCAGCCTTACCATTTCGTCAATGACGACTTACTCTAAGCGTCACCCACGTGAGACTGCATTGGTCTCAATAATTTCACCACCACCTGAAAGCTGCTCTACAGGACTACTGTAACTGGTAACACGTCAAAATGCCAAACATTTGATGCTGTAATTTTACC
>JAVJAQ010001170.1:785724-965360 GCA_032362365.1 Zygogramma bicolorata | reverse complement strand
CCCTGTAAAGGACTGGTGTTAATCGCTTTATGACTAGTTAGTCTGGGTCCGTAATTAAATCACTTTGCCTTCCTATTAACTTTGTCTCGACTGTTCTCTTCGATTGCTCGATGATCACTGCTATGTAATTTTACCATACCTCACTTTCATATTGTAGCTTTTTCAACCAATAAAATGTCTGTCTGATGCATATTGTCCTTGTTAAATTCAATGAATGATATCGGATTCAGAACAGTCGATTTTTCTTTCTCGATTTCCATTAATAACTTATACATCAATTTCCTTGCTTCCACTATTATTTCAATGTTCAATAAAAAACATTTTTCATTATATTTCTTTGTAGAACAAAATTTTGAACCTTTCAATTCTAGGCTAGAAAAATGCGGATATGCCGATTTTTTTAAATATTATATCATATTCTCAGAATATGACTGATACTGCTTGAAATACTTTTCGATATAACGATCGTGACTAGTTTACCATTATTTCTACATCAACTGTACTTCAACAAACTCAGATATCTGCGTTACCATTTCATATAGTTCAGTAGATATTCAACTTCGTCTTTGAAAAAATGATCTCATTCAATGAAAACCTGATCTGATTCTATCCGGCGAAATGACGTAATATTTTTTGAAGAGAGTGATTACCAAGCTGAAAGTCCCACAGCCTCGCCGGCATTGAACACAACATTGAGAAGTGATGTTTTGTCGAAACTAATAATTATCACGTATCTTTCGAGCATTTAAGGTGGCATATTATGGGGATAGACATAAGGCTCCTGGCATAAGGCAATTAATTTTTCTCTTGAACATCAAATGATCTGTCGATCAATTGGATGATGTATATATTTCAATCATATCACGCGTTCGTTTTTTTCCAGCAATGAACTGAGATCGAAACTATTATGGCTAACAAACAATGTTTGTCTTGCTTCTTATTACTCATTGCGATTTTAAATTGTAAATTGCGAAAATAATAAAAAATCCCAAATATCATATACAAGTTTGTTAATTGTTCGATTTCCATTGAAACAGTATATTTTTTGTCATAAGTGCATATTATTTTAATTCTGAGACTTTGCTATTACTTTTTCTGAAAGCTATTATTGAGAACTCATAATCTATTGTATTCAGAGTCGAAGTTTTACGTATATTCCTTAAATTCGATCAAACACGGAATCCCAATGGATTAACTTCAAAGTCTATTACAATCATTGATTATGAAAGCACCTTAGACTTTTTCATATCCGCATGTTATGAAATAGTAAGGATTATATCAACCGAGACATTTGAGAATTCTCCCATGATTGTTCGCTTGTGTACAACTACTGTCAAAAATAAAGAACACCCAATTACTTCTTGACAAAAGTGTTCGATAAAAATTCACATTGTAGAGAATGATTCATTAATTATGTTATCAAGTGACTCTCCCTGATGTGCATTTATTCCTTTTTTTCACTTTGTAGGAAACCATGCATTTCACCAATTCTTTACAATGGATTGGAGTTTCTGTTTAATTTTTCAACATTATAAATATGATTGTTCAAACCAGCAGATGTTAATGTCCATTTGAACTACTGATTTTTTACCCCTTCTGAAATTACCTACAACATTCATATGATCTATAGCCATATTGTTTTTTTTTCACCCTTGATTCATTTGAATGTCCATGAACACCATGTAGTATAAATGCCGTGCGTTTCTGTTCTTTCACTGTGACTAAGAGATGTTACTGAAATCTCCAACGTCAGTTGTGGTATTGGCAATGAGTAACCCCCATCTCTATTTTTAGCCGACTATCTTCGAACAAAACTGGGAAACAGACTTTTCAACGGAGTACATTTATCCCAAATTTCATTCCTCTTCGGAGGAGGGCAACCGTTTTGAAGAGTACATGTAGCACGGAGTGTTGAATAATGAGCACATATGAAATATTATATTTTTGCAGTATTATAGAAGGTATGAGGTGTTATCAGCTAAGAGAGTTACGCTTTGTGTAGCAAACATGGAGAATGGCAGACGATCCGAAGGGAAGCCCGCCAACCATAAGCCTCACATTCCTAATTTTCACATGCCATTCAAAGGTCGAAAATGCAATAAATCTCTGATGTATATTGAATCAAATTTGAAACCTGATTCTTTCACTTCAACCTTGCTTATTTTCTTTTCATATTTTAAAGCAAGCGGCTCTAACGATCATCAGAGAAACTTTGCAGAACGTAAAGAAAAAAGAAAAATTTTGAATCCTTTTTGTGAAAAAATATTACATACCTCCATAGACTTCATTTCAATAGTATTTCATTAAATTCACACTCAAATTCAACCGAGAAAATAAATTTCACTCAATTTGCACAGCCTACTGGGTAGATATGAAGGTGCAAAAAAATTGGTCAAAATAAAGTATTTTATTCAGATGCGAACAATCTTTAAGGTAAAATCAAGTAAAGTTGTTATTTTTTCCATATTAAATGAAGTGTTTAATTCACGCTGCCATTCAAACAGCGTCTGCAATTAACATAATTAAAAATAATTTCAAAAGGGCAGATACTTTTTGTGGGGGTTCAATTATCAGCAAACATGAAAATAAATGTTGCCTATGCTGCAATACGCTGCGTGTTACCGTAAGATTGAGTGAGAGCACCGTTCACAGGGGCAGTTGCAGTCGAAGCTCTACCAGCTGTACATTTTCGATTATCATTTTGGAGGGACTAGTTATATGCTGTGTTCTTATGAGCATGTTCAATTGTTTCATTTTGCTTTGAGTGAAGTTTGTAGAGATTGTTTAAACAAAATTCATCATTATAATGGAAACCCCTTGGTGTGTAATCTGTAAGGTGGGAGATGGCCGAAAAGTTATTTTATTCTCTGAAACTGCTCTGATTAAATGTCGAATAGCAATTGAAATTTGGCAGGAATATAAATTAAAATATTGTGATTTTATTTCACCAACGGAAGTGTTTATTGCAAGAGGTTATCATCAGCAATGGTACGCAAATTTGAACTCTAGAACAACAGCATAAGGAGAATCTGCTCTATCAGCAGATATTGTAAAACATATATTCATCATGGCGTACTATTTTATATACAGTCATGATAAAAAAAAAATTAAAATTAGCAACCATTTGATTCTTTCCAGAAATTCTTTCAGAAATACTTATAATTATGAACAGAAAATCATTTTAAAGATGGTTGGTATCTGAATAAAGCACTTCACTTGGGCCATATTTTTTGCACTTGTCCTCTATGCGCAGTACCTGGTGTCCCAAAGTAGGTCCAGCCAACACATACCTCCGTATCTACCAAGAGATGAATTATAGCAAAATTTCAAGGTGCATTAAAGACTCCATGAAACGTACGTTAGCAGCTCTTGGACTAATTCTATACTGCATTGATCTCTTTGAACTATTGCCCACCTTCGGTAAGGAATGTTGATAAATTGGGAATTCAAGTTCAGCAGCAGTTCATTATTTCTGATTTCGGATGTACACACACCGTGGGCGCCAATCCTATAGACAGAATCTCAACAGCATGTGCAGATCAAGCTTATTCTATTCGTAGAAGCATTTTTTTATACACGCATGAATCATCACCAGTTTTAAGCCCATTACCTTTGAATGAAATTATAAACAAATTGTTTATCGGCGAGGTTTTCGTAATCGCAGTGTTGCGAATCAAGTTGGCCTGGCGGGAAGTTGACGCGAGATACGAGCGTTGTAGTTTTGTTGTGTCGGGTGAAAACCGTCGAAGAAATAATCGGAGATTTAACGAAAATCGATAAAGTTTCTGAGTGGTGCTGAAATTTTCGAAAAAGTTGGTAGTGGTTGAGGTGTTACGCACGAAATGGGAAAGAAAGCTATTCACATTCGGAGAGTCTTGAGTGAGTCGATATATCAATTGTTTCTGTCAACTTTCAGATCGACATCGATTAATAGTAAAAGAAGTTTCATAAGTAAATACTACAGTTTGTTCTCTAATTGCTAATAGCTCACTGGTATTTATTAACGAAACGAAAGTTAGTTTTTTCACACAGGATCGGTAATCTGTAAATATTGCACTCTCTATTTTCGCTTACAAGAAGTCATCGCTAGCATGTTATTCAAATCACGCTGCCAGATTCCATGATATCTTGATTTTTTTAAAATGGAAACGTTATTCAAAACTTGATAATAGCAGATGCGATCCTGCCAATCATGCAAAAATTACAGGGTCTTCATGAAGTATGTTGATGTCCTCTCTCTCGAAAAATATAAAAGAGATTGCTTTCGATATAGTGAAAAATAACAATGTTTTATGAAATATTCCATAATCAGTCAGTGTTTCTGTTTCAAAAGGCAGTAACGAGAATGTATGACATAAATATTTGTATCTCAACAATTTTTATCTACAAACCCTAGGCTTCAAGAGATCGTTGTCTTCAAGGCCGTTGTCAGAAAAAAAAAACTCTTTTTCAAATTTTCATTGGTAAGGCTTCAGTTGCGATGAACATCTATATTAAAAAAAAAGTGGAAATCACGTCATTCGGTCTCCTCTATAAAAAATCCAAATTCGTCTGTCTCGTCTATTTCGGAGATACGGGTCCATTTTGTTGTGAAACCACCATTTTTCACATCAAATTTCTATTGTTAGTAACACACAAAATTTGTTATTCACCTTTTATATATATTTTTTAAACCTTTTTCAAAAGTCCACATAAATATATTCAATTCTCCACAATAACAATGAGGGCGGCAACATTGCAAATGAATTACTATTGACTCAAAAATATCGAAAACGAATGAATAAGGGCATGTGTGGTGTTTTGATAAAAAAGACCAATTTTGTGTATTTTTGAAGACATAAGCTTGATGAGAAAAATGGTGAAGATTCAGACAAAATGGACATGTATCTCCGAAAAGAGACGTGACCGCCAAAAATTGTATTTAGATTTTTTGTTTGGAGACCGATTTACGTGAATTCCACACTTTTTGTTTTTGAATTTTAGATGCTCACTGCAGACGAGCGAAAGTTCTGAAAAGCTTTTTCCTGTTGTATTTCTGAAAATTAACGGAAAAAAATTTTCTTCAGGGTTTATTTCCACTTATTTTTCAAGGAAAAACCAACTGCTAAGTTAAATTTCAATAATATCTATCAGAGGAGGATCTCATATATTTTGCAGACTCAAATGGGGATTTTCAGGTCAAAGTCTTCTTACATCAAGTTTCGATAATTTTTTCAAAACAAAATTATTGAAATCTTCCTCGATAAATGATTGTTCATGTACAGTGAGTTTTGTCAATTGCCAATTGAACAGACATTTTTTGAACAGAAACAGATCAAAATTTGAGACAATTCTACTGAAACCCGTGATACGTATGAGTTTTCGCGGAAATCAAAATGTTAGAACTGTTTGCTCATTGTCATGATCGTTCAACAGGAGGCAAATATTTATACTGTGACTTTCTGGATTACTCACTGTTTTCCTATCGAAATAATATGTAACAGTTCAGTATTTTGTTGGTATTCTTCATTCTGAAAGATGGATGTTATAATTTGAAATGAGAATATAGTGCATACCTATTTCCATAATATATTATATTGAAATAGGTGACAGTGTGAACCCTTGTCACTTCTTTGTATACTTTCTAATGATATCTGCTCTGAAATTTCAATATATCACGTTTGCCATCAACGTATTCTTTGAATTGAACATCATATGGAATGCCTAAGCATTTGAAATTTCATTCGGGAAGGTATATTTCTCATGTATGTGTTGATGAGGTTTAGTTTAACAACGTACCCTCCAGCAAAAATCAGTTTTAAGAGCGTCACAGTCAGTGCTATGTTGATCAGAGGGAGATTTATCCTACTGCTGATAAGACTCTTACTCTTGTATGTGGGCATGTGAATGCAAGAATATGTATCTGGAAAAAATTAAGGAATAGCGACTGAATATTTTTCTTATTTGAAGACAGTATTTTTTAGTAAATGTACTGTCGAGAAACTAAATGATCCATTTGTAAAACAATTCAGAACTAAGGAAAAGTTATCATACTGCTTTTTAGTTCTACAACAGAACTGGACCGTTCCAATGTTCTTACAAACGAACGATTGGTATTGGTATGAAATCGAATTACTAATATCTTCCATCATGAAAATTGCGACTTCGCAGGAAACAAAAAAATTCCTAAATTTTTAATGAAGGAAATGGTTTCTTTCAAAATAATAATACAGTAATTTGGGACAAATAGAGCAAAACATAATACTGGAAAATTTTGACAAAACATGGTGCGTAATAGTGCGCCCAGAAGGTGTCTATTCCATAGGTCATGAAAAATATCGAAATATTCTTTGTTGTTGCCTTTATTACAACCATACAGAAAAAAAATTAAAATTGCTCGATTACCCACTGAACACTATTAACCCTCACTTACTCCGGTGAATTGCTAGAACGTTGGCACTCTAGTGGACCCCCCCAGCTGAAAAATCAGAAATATCATTAACGGACAATAATTTCGAAACTTCACTGTCAAAACTTCATATTTTAACATTCCTAACATATGAAAAAGTATTCATAAGCAATTTAGACAAACGGCATTGCTGTGATTCGGGCAAATATTTTTATCGCACTACTGCTACACAATCTTTTTGTGTCCCTTTTTGGCGAGAACAGTGAAAACATCTTGCTTTCCCAGTTGGTACAGTTCCGTGAGTGTGTGCTGAGGGAATTTTGAAACTTGGTGGAGATAATTGTATACCAAGCTATACATTTGAAACTGGGAAATGAAACGTACTTTAACACTCTGAGGGAGAATTTCACAATTTTTTTTCCACAATTCACAAATGAATCTCAACAATACAGTTTCACCTTTACACAAAGTGAAACATTACATGAACAAAGATTAGCGGAAATCCAAACTTCATTTGATGAATAAATAAATTACCAGCAAATGTATAGTGCCTGGGGGCTCACAGGACCACACTGAAGGTTGAGAATAGTGAAGAATGCTTAATTTTTAGTTTGCCGATTCTGTACGTACACACATCGTACTTTGCGATCTCATTTATTCTCCATTTGATTTTGTAATAACATGACATCACCTCAGAGATATTTCACTTCTACAAATTGTTTGATGCATAAACTGCTCATTTCCAGGCAGTTTAACACAGCTGAGTATTTTTCTTGTTAGTGAAATAAATACTAATTAATTTTAACTACTGTTTGAATAAAATACTGAAAACTCACTAATAGGCATCAATAAATCAGTTCGAGTCTAAATGTTACCAAGTTCAGTTTCCAATGAGTGAGGAGTATATGTAGTGGAAAGAGAAGACATGGAAGTAGGAAATATTACTAGTAACTTGTTCTATAATGATTATTATTCCGAAATTCCTTCCAAAACAAAGTGAATGATGCTGTAACTGAATCTTCAAGATGTTACTTGGTTTCTGAGGTGTTCCAGAATTGTGCCAATTTACTGAACGGTGAGATACACATACACCAGATGTGTAAATTGAAAATATTTCAATCTAAGGGCGCAAAGCGTTTCAACATATGTACATGATATGATACCTTTTAGAACATACTGAGTATTATTATCATTTCCATATATTTAATGTGATAGGTCCATTTGGGTCCAATAATGATCTTCAAATCGAATGTACAAAAATATCAATATTTTTTATTCATCTGTATATCTCGAAATGAATCAAATTTGCAATAGAGAAGTACATTTCAATTTTTTTATTTCCAACAATGTTGGTTGTGACGGTTCACCAGTTAAAGAAAGTCGTCATTACCAATGCTGAGGTTTGTTTCTAATAATAACTACCTGTTGAGTATTGATTCGTATAGTTTTGATCAGTCGAATGTAGATATTCCTTATTCGAGATCACCTCGTTGCAAAATTTACCGATCCTAGAGCTGTTTCCTCTAACGAGAAACAAAAGTAATTCGATGTTTTTTTTTTCATGGTGGTATATCACATTTCGAACTTGGAAAATAGAACATTCAGTTCAGAAAATGAAGCTAAAAAAATGGTAAAACCTCGCAATTTTTTCGTCCAGCACCGATTTGTACAAAAATTTGGGATTAGGCTTATTACACCCTCTAGTCCATTTTCTATATTGTGCAGTTGTACGCTTTTTGTTTTAAGGATATATATCTTTCCGAATATTCACTTTAGAAAAACTCTACATACAGGGAAAATTTTTTTCATCGAAAAAGCTACAATTTAGTACTGTATCGTTTTTCTCGTATCTTCAGTGTTTTGAGAGATATTTTTAAGAAAGGGGTTAAAAACACGAAATTGAAAAAAATCGTTTTCTTTTTTAAATCCAATTTTTCTAAAATTAGGCATTTTAAATTGGTTAAACTTCGTGGGTGCATTAATATTACATATATAAAGAGAATCACAGAAGGGTAGCGATCAATTTTAGTTAGGGGGTACTTTGGAGGTTGTTTTTTGACAGATTTTTTTCGTAGAAAAAAAGCGGGTACCGATCTTATTTTGACAATGAGTTGGTTCATTTTCATGCTAGGAAGACATTTTTCATTTGTTTGAAAGCTCTAATTGTATACTTCAAAAAAGATTATATGAGCTTTCTTCGAAAAATGCAGATTTTTCTTGTTTTTCGCTTTAAATCTTTCAATTTATACATTCGACGAGAAAAGCCAAGCATTGATTTGCCGTATCTCAGTTCGTATGTGCTGTAGGAAAATTATGAGGAAAGCATTGTTTTTGTTTCTTCAAAAGCTACAGTTCGCCTTTCCACACTTTTCTCGACGAAATGCATAGTTCTGGAGTTATTTGCAAAAAAAAAAACATTAAAAAAAGGCGATTTCTTCTTCAAAAAACTGTTACTTTCAACTTCGAATAATTCAAAAAATATTACTTTTACGAAAAAAACGTATGGAACATTTTTTTTCTTAGAATTAATTTTTCCGTCGATTCCTACACTTAAAATGTAATAAAAAATGTCCACCTCCGTGATGGGGTGGCAACCACCCCAAGGCTCTAGCGTACAGCGTCATGATATAGAATAAGATCCTTGAGCTATTCCCTACCTTCTGTGAAAATTTCAGGTAAATCCTTGGTGGACGAAAAAATTGCGAGCCAACATGCTTCATTTCCTGAACAGATTTCATATTCTCAAGTTTTCAGTTGGTTCTGATATCGAATATTTATGAAACTGTTTCATTTATAAATATCTCACTGCATCATAATTATACGAAAAAACGTTGCAGTTTACAGATTCGATGAAATGTTCACATCCATAAAACACATTTCGCAGTTACAAACACGATATAGGCTGGAATTATAATAACTCCCTTATTTTCGAAATACTGATAATATATAGGTTGAATCGTTTTAAATGGAATGCACTCTATTTGCAATAATATCTTTTCGTATAACAAGGGAGCAAAACTTCAAATATAATTTATCAGAGAACTTCTTAGGTTCAGAATAGCATGCTCTTGAAACTCTTCTTGAAAAAATCTTACCATTTTCACTGACTTCTACCATTTTACAAAACACAGGGTGTTGAAATGAGATTGGATCAAAACAAACAGAAAATACATGAATGAAATGACAGTGACAAGTTGACTCAATCAAAGCGGAAAATTTTGATTAACGGGTGTTATATTTTTTTCGTTGAAAAGTAATAGATAAGTATATATCTGAGTGAGGTTATTCAAGTCGGTTCGTTCATTCATAGAATGTTGTTCTTTATGAATATAAATCATTCTGTAATAATTGTTATCGAAAGATTCTTCTCTGTGTCTAAGATTTCAGAATTCTCATAATCCATTCGATGATCATTACGATTCACATGTTCCGATAAGGCACATGAATTGATGTTTCTTCTACAATCTCTTCTTATCGTCACTTTTACTTTTTCCCCCTAGGGAGGAAAAATACTACTTTGCTCCCTACAATGAGGCCAGGAAATATATACCTTGGATAGGGGGAGGAGGAAAAAGCATTTTCTAATCGGAATTATCGTATACGTGGATCTAAAAATGTAATTTTATTTTGTCTTATCGCAAATGACGATAAAACATACGATTTTTTGTGCTGTAGAGAATTTGCATCACAATAATTTCTGAGAAATGAAATGCTTGTCAATTCGTTCGTACTAGTATATTGTTTCGAGTGTTCGTTGCATACTCATTTTTTAGTCAAAAAAATACTACCATCGTGTTCCTTGATCATAGCTTGTAATCCAGTGGCTCATAGTAGATAATCGTGTTCCATTTCCACACCAAAACGAGCATACATATGTAATTTCTTGTGATGAGCTATGAATTTGAAAAAGTATCATTGAACGTTTCGTACACCACTCAGAAAAAAATCGCCGCCAATACCAGAAACATACTTCGTTCTCAGTAAAATAATCTTAGTGACGAGTCTTTACTCGAGTAGCAAGGTTCAACCTGACTGCTTCATGTTTCTTGTGCTTCATTGTTATTACATGGTGGCGAATAATAATACAACTAAAATGTACTAATAATCATCAACAACAGGGGAAGATATTTTGGAGGGATTCGGTACTGCACTCCACGAACGTCACGTCTATCTGCCGTATTTCTGTGGTACATCAATTGTCAATCGTAAGTTGCGATCCCAAAAATGGAATGAATTGTTATTGTGATACACCACCCACCATACCACCATCATCATGTGGATACAATACTTCGATATTCCCAATATTTTTCTTATTGGCAGTTGTCCGATTATTTCAAACGGATGCGTATCATTACCCACGTCTCAACAGAGAACATTCGCTACATTGAGATAATATGTATTGTTTTCCGATCTATAATTCACAAAGTGCTTAGGAAATGCAGGAATATGTAGGGTATTCATTTCAATATAACTGGAATAAAGATGAAATTATTTTTCAATAGATGTGTTTAATTTGCAATATTTTCAGCAATCCCTCGACATGTCTAGAATATTCACAAAATATGATTCGTAGAAAAAGTTGTTTAGTGGTCAGGGACCAAAGGCTCACTCTTGATACTTTCTAACTCCTATGATTGCGGGTGCTAGCGATCGAAACGTCGTGATTTAGTACAACTCCTGTATAGGACTCGAAAAAGTTAGACGTTGGAAATTTGAACCATTACCACTCAACATAGAACATTTCTAACGTTATTAAAAAAAAATAAAATAGTTTATTGAGAATTACCGAATGATTGTATCCACATGAACAAACTTCAACACTGGTTATTTTTATTATTTTGCTTGCTGATCAGCTTTTTTCAACATTATCTGTTGGCTTATGTAGAATCTTTTAGTGCTACATGAAATCTCAGAAGAATTGAAAATTTCATACGAATCCAGTGGTGCACCAAGGAATCAGGTGTGTTAGGCTAAAAACTCCCCTGGGTGTGTCAATTCAAGACTCTTCCACAACATATGAAGTTGGGCGAGCTCGTGGTAACGTACTGCACTCAAATATTCTGAAACTACTGAAAACGGCAACGAAACTCAAATATTGCCTGAATTTTTTACACCCGATCAGAGGATGGTAAAATCTGAGACGCCAGCAAAATATCTGTCCTGATGAAATCATTTCTGGAACCTCGGTATTTCGATTCGATGATGTACAACATGAAGTCTTCCTAAGACAGGTACCCAGTTGAGATGAAAAATCTACTCAAAAAATATATCATAGCCATGATTCGAAACCTCCAGTGTGCTTTGAAAACTTGTGATAGATATCAATTTCCTCAACACAAAAATACTTGGCCTCTTGAAGAGAAACAATTGATACTCGTTCACAGGTTCTTCGGAAGTGATCAATGTTGTGGAAAACAACTACTTTCAATCTTCAGCTAAGGATGACGTAGTATTTTTGTAAGGTTGTGAAATGCGGCATCCTTCTCTAATAGGATTTGGAAGCAACAATTGAAGGCATACACGAAACTGGAGTTTATTGTGACTCACTTATACGCGAATTGTATTCACTTTGTATTTTGTTTCGAAATATAAAGTCAGTCTTCACCTCAAAACAATTAGTTATGTTATACTACGCTCAAGTAGAGTCTCGCTTGAGGTATGGAATTTAATTTTGGGGAAATACGTCTATGGCGGCTAACGTATTCACAGCACTTCAGAAAAAACTTGTGAGATTATTTGATTGCAGGTGTCTCACAACTCAGCTCCTGTAAACCTCTATTTGTAGAAAACAAGATTTTGCCTTTAGTATGTCTATTCATTTCTGAAATGTCCAGGCTATGTATTCAAAAATATAACATTGACCAATTACCGCATTCGTGGGAGATCAACTCGACAGGATATCAAGTATCAAATTCCATTCTATAAATATAATATCACACTCAATACACCAAAATATCTGAGACCAAAAATCTTCAACTTGTTGCCTGAAGATTTTGAATCTATTATGGAATCTTAAAGAAAAATCTTAAAAATTATCTACTCGATAAATGTTTTTATATTTTACCGGACTTCATGACTTGAGAATATATTAACTGTTTTATGATCAATGTGTTTTCATAATTATAATTCTATAATGAAATTCATATGCTTCTCCATTAGTTGCCTTGTTTCATGTTAGTTTTTAGTTTTGTTTGGCAATTTCTATACGATGTTGTGATGTATTGTCTTGGAAAATGAAGGATCTATCTATCTATATATCTTCAATGATATTAGAAAAAAAATCATTCAGAAAAATCGAAATCGATGAGAAATTAAATAATCTATCTAACGACTGCAACTGCTGTACCTCGGTCCGGAGGGATATTCCCTTTCTTAGATAAATAACTATTATAGCATACTTATATGGAATCGTCAATATCCCGTCAACTCGTATTTCTATACCCACAATGACCCGAAAAAATATCAGAGTTTTGCTAGATGTTTATTGGTGATCATCTTTGTTGGGTGCGTAAAACCTCAAGACCATATTACCTCAGGAACGTTTTAACGAATCATTTGCTAAGCCGGTCCCGAACTCTTCTATTAGGTCCTGGTTGAGTGGGCTGATGATTATAAAATTTTCAATAGTATACAAATGGATTTTCATTCATTCGTTGATTTCTAACATGGTGACAAATTTGGCACTTCGAATGCAATTTTTTACTCGACGATATTTTTACAGAAAATTCAGTCAAGGTCAGTATACCATCTAGAATCTACGCACAAAATTCTCAATATCCATATATTATTGTCTTTTTGGTCTTTTTTTGCTTATTTTGGAATAGTCTTTTTTTAACTATAATATATATACAACTACAGCGGTACATCGATTCTGATCGATATATTTACAGAATAGAGTTAATGTATGCAAGTATACTCAATGACAAATTGAACTATTGCCCCCGATTCTGCATGAGCCGTCTGAAATTGAAACAATGAACCTCAAATCAACCAATTCCATTTATTATTTCCAGGTGAAGACACGGTTTTAGGCGATCAAACCTACAGATATCTCACGGCAGATGAAATGAAATCTCTTGGTGACGATTCCCTTCCGATTGATGTCACGAGAGACGAGAGGATAGATTCCAACAGGATGGTGTCCAGTGGAGACAGTAACATTCTACCTCCTCAGCATATCGAAGATAGCATCAGTCCCGAGCATATCACTCAGAACTACGTGGAATATATCAAGAAGTACGCGTCCGATAATGTCGACATTGCACGACATCCAATCAATATCGGGTGAGTCGAAATAAGGTGCAAATAGGCAGAAATAAGAGGAAGATGGAAGAAAGACCGTTCAGGGCTTTGTCCATGTCTCTGATTGTGTCAATATGAGTTACTGTTTTCTTGAATGTGGTTAATAAGGTTCCTCGGTGAGTGCTTCTGGTTCGGACTTCCATTGTCTATATTCTATACGAAATGTTAAACCCAAGTTTCTTCTTGAGTGTATTCACGACGTTTTGATCGCTGGTATCCGCAATCGTCTTCAGGTGATGACTGACAACATTTCGAGGTATGGTCGGTTATAAAGACCAAAATTTTCTATGGCAGTGGAAGAGGGTGCCCCAATCAGTGCTATCAATGAAGTGGAACATGGGTGTATTCTCATGCAAGGTTCTCGTTCGTTGTGCCGAAGTTGGTCCAGCCTTTGGATAAGTGGTTACCACACACTCTGGGTTCCTACGCTGGGGTGACTGAATGTATCGTTGTTGAAAGTGAAGGCAGCTTGAACAGTGCTCATTCCTTTGTACCAAATCATTTAATGCTGTGATGGTTTGTCCAAACATGCTCTGCTATTCCTAATTTCGTGGTTTCTCCTCATTGTGTTTATTCTTGTGTTCGCACAACCTGACCTCCAATGGTTTTCTGATTTCTTCTATCTAGAATTTCCAGATCAAATACAAAATTCACGTTGTATTCCCCTCCTATCCTATTGATCCTTTCTGAAAGTGCTTTTACTTAGGAGATGAAAAGAAATTGTTGTTCTGATGTCTCCTTGGCATTCCTTTGGTTCGTCCGGAACAATGTCTGATCCACAAACTTCTTCGAGTAGCCGTTCTTCTGAAGTTCCTCCCTCCTTTTGTTCATTTGCATGTCGAGACCTTCCTTGGAAATGCAGAGATTGACTGCCCGATCAACCAGAGACCTGAAGATTTCCCTCTCCGTAGATTGGTGCTGGCTGGATTGATCATTCATGTATTGTCCAGTATGCGTTGTTTTCCTGTGAATCGATGTTTCTTATATATTCCTAGTTCTCTTCACCTCCACGTCGAGATACGGTAGTTTGCTTCGATATTCTTTTGATTCATATTTGATTTGAATTCCTTATAAGTTTTTTCTTTGCAATTGGTTTCAATGGAGTTAATTATATAGACAATGAAAATCCGAACCGATACCATTCATAAATTACATTTTTGAAGTGATTCCATCAAAACCATTGGTACAACCATTGGTTTTCACAATAAGGTGACAATGAGTAAGGAAGTAATAAGTCACTCGCCCTGAGAAGAGCGTTCTCAATTTTTGAATTAGATGAAAAAACGGATCTTGTTATAGAATATCTGAAACCGCACAACCATTTGCGCCAACTTCCTAGTAGAGTTCCTCCTCAGGCCTTGATTACCTCAGGCCAAATTTTGCCTGCCTCACAACCATTTGCGCCAACTTCCTAGTAGAGTTCCTCCTCAGGCCTTGATTACCTCAGGCCAAATTTTGCCTGCCTCACAACCATTTGCGCCAACTTCCTAGTAGAGTTCCTCCTCAGGCCTTAATAACCTCAGGCCATATTTTGCCTTTGGTAATGAAAGTGTGCTCCCATCCATATTGAAGATGAGCAAATGTTTCCTTTGTCGTGATTCTGTATTTCTTATTCAATATCTGCTCTGATGTTACAAAGACAACAACCATTATTATTTAATTCACATCTTCCTTTTATATTGCCTGGTACTGTTTAGATTCCACTAATGATTTCGAGTGTCACTAATATTGGTTTTTCTTTTCTGTGATGCTTCAGGAAGCTTCATTGGAAAAAGTAAGTTTTATGAAGTCGCATGTCTGGTGGAATCTGTATATTATGTATGGGTTACACGCTATGGAACAAAAAACAGCAATGAATCAGATACATAGATATATTTGTATAATTACATCTCAAACAAGACTTTCTTTGGAAATCGGTGCTAAAAAATTGTGTTTTGATATAAGCTCATTATTTCTCCACACTGTTCCTGTTGGTATAATAGTTTATAACATTCCAGAATATCTTTATTCTCAGTATCCGAAAAAAAACCTTTCTAGAAATATTACCGGGGAAAGAATGCCAGAGCATCCGTTCCCTTTTTTGTTTCACCATCTGGAATTCAGCGTATTCATGATTGTTATGAGAATTATGTACTGACATGAAGGCGAGTATACGAGTAGGTGTACGAAAAGTAGGGAATAACTTCAGTAAGTGAATTTGAGAGTGAATAGCTTGTCATTCTACGTTCAGCTCGTTCAAATTCTAGTATGATTACATTAGCACGAATCTATACAACAAAATGAAAATGACATAACGATTTTAGGTTTCAAAAGACCCAGGAAAATGTTCAGGTTATGCACCGTTGGTTCACCAACAGTAACCACGACGACTAATGCATTCTTTTTGAACAATGTCAATAACTTCCGAAGACATACGATCTCTCGTGACGAACTCCTGCTTGTGAATCTTCTAGATTTATCATATCATTCCATTAGAAAAAATAATGTTGACTGACTATTCTGTTGCTGTTCCAAACGTCATGCGAATTGAAGAAGAGGATTTATGAGCTCGTGGTGACTTCAGTCTTTTGAAACTTTGTGAGAATCAGGAAATACAAATTGTTATAATTGACTGATATGTTGGAAAACAAGTCATCGGCCATAATTCAAAAACTTCATTCTTTGGGTCAGTCGTCCAATAATTGACAATAGTGAAAAGACTGATGATATTTTAGTAAACTAGTCGTGATTCTAACTTTGTTGCGATTTTTCAGAAAAGTAAGTGATTTGTGAATACACTTTTTCGCCAATTGAACGAATTGTTCATTTCATGAGTCACATTTCATATGAACTCGGATGTTAGTGATAATCAAATTCTTCTTTATTTTGGCGTGTAAAAAATCTGTATGTGAAATGGCTAATAATAAATCTTTGATGCCTTGTGAGGATTCGCGTTCAGTTTTGGCAAGAATTCTTCAGTCAATTTCACTATTTCAAACTACTAAAGTGATATGCAGATTTGTAGAGGTTTCTATTGAGACTTCTAGAGTTGAGTATACTTTCATAGGACCATATTTTTGCAACCAACAATCAGTTTCAGAACTAGTGAAGAAGCCTTCAAAATACTGTGAAAATTGTCAATTCAGTCACAAGTGAGAGATATTTCCTAGAAATTGAAAACATGCAAAGTTTCTTCGAAAGCAGAACCCATGAGAACTTCGAAAAATCTATTATTGTGAGTGATAAGATGTTACGTATACCTACATATTTTTCAAAAACGTTCAGCAATGTTGTCCACGACATCACGATGAAAAATTTTGGTATGCTAGGATTTCCTTTTCTCTCTCAATTAATTTCGATAGGCTGTTAGGTGTGCCTCAGGGTTCTAACCTGGTTCCCATTTTCCTACTATGTCTCATAAATACCTTACCAAATTATGTGATATCATCTGAATCTTTTATATTTGTTGACGACTTCAGAGTATTTGAAAAGTAGATGATTTTTTTGATTGTTATACCTTACGAAAATTTTTGAATGAATTAGTGATATGGTTGGAAAATAATGATCTAACTGTGAATATAGAAGATCAAGCAATATTAGGTTCATATTTTCCAACGGAAATAATTATTCACCAAGAGAAATCATCGCAGAAGACCAGAAGACAGCGAACTCAATATCGATCTCCGAATAAATATTATAGTAAAGAAAGCATTTAAGATGCTGGGATTCGTTGTTAGAAATGATTGTAAATTCACAAATAATTTGAATACGTTTGATGGTGTTGTGCAATATGTGTGCCACGAGTGTTCCGGAATATGCCTCAGAAAAAATATCTGTGGTAAAAATCAGTACATACATGCCTTCTTGAAAAATCAATATATTTCCAATCAATATGTGATTCTGGAACAACATCCATGTTCGTCATACATAGAGCTCAAACTATTCTGGAAAAAAACGCACCCCTCCATAGACTCTGTCAAATAATACACAAAATGGAATCTGATATAACTGAAAAACCATTTTTCCTCTCAAAAGAAAAGTCTTTTTATCGTAACATGTAAATTGTATGGAAACAAAACTCCTCTTCTTATTATGGATATCCCTTTCCTGGTTTCTTATATTTTAGTATATTTCTTACTAAGAATGAAATGTAGTGTAATGAGGGAATCAGACCGGAATATCCGTTCAAATCGTTGAGTTTGTAATCGGTCAAAGGAATGTGAATTCTGTAGATTGCATACAAATAAATAAGAAATAAAATAACAGTGCTATGGCGACTACGTCCAGAAATTCCACGAGTAGCGTTTGACAGATTTCAATAGAAGAAAATTATTTTGTAGATGGATACTCATAGTCTAAGAGGCCACGATAGAGCTCCTAAAAGTCATACATATAATTCGTCATTTCATTCATAGAACACAAAATTACACTGCTGCCATGTCTAGGACCTGTCAACGCCATAAAAATAATAACAAATAATTATTTTTTAGGTTTTTGTAATAATGAGTCTCCCGCATTGTGAATGTTCTCCCAAAAAGGACAGGGGTAGGATTATATGTGAAAGCAGTGCTGCCTTTTCCCAACAGTGGACAACATGGCGGCAGCAGCGTTTTAAAGTCGCCCTCTGCGCAACCGATTTTGCGTTTCAATTCGGTTTTATAAACAATCGGCCAGTTCTTTTCGATTTGTATTATAGAAATACGCCAGCTACTACCACGACCAATTCGAAACAAATGATACTGAAAAGTTTTCAATTATTTATTCGTCATCGTACATGATTAAATTTTCATAATAATTTGATCACACATATTTATGGAAATATCGTTATATTTTGGATTCTCGCTCGGCTGAATGAGCAATGCTATTTTGGCAAAGCCAAATCGTACGTTTCATTTACTCGAAGTGCCTGTCAGAAGCTGCAGCATTTGCGCAAAAAGCTACTGGCTCTTCGGTATATGGAAAGTATAAAACAACAATGAAAACGGCTGATAAATAGAAAAAAATCACATGAAATACTATAACACGTTTTGAAATCGGTGACTCGCAATCAATATCACCATACGCTGAAAATGACTTGAATCATACTCATTCGTAACTATTCAATAGAGCCAATTATATCATTTCGCATTTATTTCTTGGTAATGTAGCTGTGAGATAATCTACAGATTTCATTATGACGAATTGCACACGCTTCTGGAATAGTATATCACTATTATAGTCTGCACTCAATTTCATTGTATCCATGGTCAAAGAATGTATTTGCATGTTGAGTCATCGATTCAAGAGTATATGGGTCTGGTTTCGAACAGAAACAATACGAATACATTAAGATCAGGTTTTTCTTTATATATTATGAAACTGAAAATATTGTGTCTTATCAATGTTGAAAAACTAGGAGTTTCGATAAAGCCTGTGTATACAAGTGGATTGTTTAATACACCTTTTTTCGAGCAGTTCATCTAACACAAGAACAGAAATATCGTGCGCATATAATTATAATTCATCAATATTGATGATGTATAACACAGGTTAGAACAGTGTTGATCTCCTATATTATTGCTATGAAATTTGATTTTGTAAGTTTCAGTTTATTCATTATTTTTTGAACATATGTTGTGCTTATAGAAGAAACTAGTAATCCATGGTGAAGCATTATCTTTCACATCGTATAGATATAACCCCTCAAATAATATATCATTATTAACGCAGTCGAATGCTCTGCTGAAATCACAGAATATCCCAACAGGACACTCGCCAACGTCAATTAGCCTTAACATTTCGCAATAAAACTGTTCTCCGGAAGTTGTCAATTTTTCAAGTCTACACCCATGTTGAATACTAGAAACGAGTCCATTTGTGTCTATGTAAAACGATAAACAGAACAAAACGAGAATATTAAACAAAAATTTTCAGCTACAAATGGTATCGTAATTAGTCTATAATTAGAAGTCATTTTATCTACTCTACATACTTTTATGATTGAAAACTCACCAACACTAAAAGATGCATCCACTGATAGGTTAGGGGTAAGAGAATGAGATGCAAGACATATAATAAAAGCTGGTACCTCGTCAGAACCAGAACATTCGGAATTTTCTGAACGAAACAATAACAATTTGAGTTCATCATTGAAGGCATTTTTCAAATGACCCACTGAGTCATGTTTAAATGAAGTTGTCTCTATTCACGATATTCTTTACCCATTAAATCATACGGCACTTCTCGGAAAAAACTCATTGAAAATATATACTGTCTCCACACTAGAGATGATTTCACCACTATCAGTGGTGATGTAAATATTGGAACAATTGAAAGACTGTCTAGGCAACTCCTAAACTATGATCCAACAGGTTTTGTTCATATCAGAAGTGTAACTGTGAATAAATAGAATGATCAAATGTTCTTTGAACCACATCACCTAGTTTCGAAAAAATGTTTGAAATAACTCACGCATTTTGAGCTTCTGAATACGAATCCAGGGTCCAAACGCAGCGCACTCCTTTCATTTGAAGATGCCCTTCAGAGCAGATCATACAAAAGGTTATTCTACCTTCATTTTGCATTATAAAATGATTGGATTTGACTCTTTCTCAACCATATCACCCTCACAACTCTTTGATGTTTTTCCCCGCAGGTATTTTCACTTTCCATAAAAAAATTGACTCAAAATCGAGCGACGTTCCATTAGAAAATTAGGTGAAAACGCCGGTTATAAAAACAACATAGTAGTCGCGCGATTTCAGGTAGAATGTGGAATATCCCTTTTTCTGATCTTTGAAGGGCTCTAACTATCGAATGAAATGAGAGTGCGCGTTTCGACTTTGAATAATTTACAGCAAAAAAAGTAAGTTGATCTTATTATTTCTTAAGGAGATGAAAATGAACCTTTACTAAAGTGAAGAAACTGTGGATGAATAATTTCCCAATCGTTCGTTTATAGAATCTGAACGAAACGAAGTCTACCACACGTTCAATTTTAAAACTTGTGACCTGTATTACAGGTAAAAATATATAAGTATGCCCCGTTCAAATCAAAGTGACGCGCCAGCAATGCTTCACCTAGGATAGTAGGTAGTAGTACGATTCCACAAAACTGGTTGGTTCTGAATTTTCCTCCAGACGAAAACGGGATTTATCTGAAAGCAATATCTTTTGTTTTCTGATGAATCTCGAACAAATCGAAGGTCATTTTATCGAAAGAATTCTACAAATTGCGCTCACTAGAGAGAACGATAATAATTTTTCCATGCGGTTCATATACTAATTCAGATCATTGGTTTTGGGAAAAATAGTTGGCACATATTTACCCAATGAAGACTTTCTGTTCCATATTGTCGTCAAACTGGTTTGTGCATATTGTTTGTGTTGTTCGTCAATACTTTTCCCCAACAAATCTCCCCTTCCTGCTGCTTCGAACCACGATGCAATTTGTTGCGGCAACAAGTCGCTGCTAGAAGTGTCACCAATCTGTCAGTTGCTGCATTCGAAGAATTTTTATTTGATCGCAACATTGAAAAATATCACTGAATATTCAAGATGAACGCATAAAATATTATATTTTTGGATTGCAATTAATTCACCATTTTTTTTTAAACCACAAACAGCTTTCTTTTGTAACCCATTATCAATGAGAATGTACAGAAAACTGTGATATTTCTGTTACTAATCTAATTGTTTGATTAGTTTTTCATAAATTGATGAGAATGAATTTATTTTGCCGAAATGAAAAATGAAATACAAAATTACTACTTGAAATTTTTTCGTTTCAGAAAGTAGTATGAGAGTCATTATTGTTTTGACTCCCCGTACGAAAACAATTATCACATCTATTCACATATTGAGAGGAATACCTGTAGAAATTGTTGAATTTGTTGTCGCTGAATGTAAATACGCATCAGTGAATTTGCATCTAAAAGCGTGAATAATCTCAACTCACAACTAATAATAACAACCTTCAATTTTTAACGATGACACAATCTCAACCGACCCGTACACCTATTAAATCCGCTTATTTATCTGGCAACAATCGGACTGACTGGTTTTGTTTTCTTATAGTTTCCTAGTTTCCTTCTTAGTGGACGCGCGAGGTGGTGCGATGCGTGGTTGTCGTCATTCTGGGGTGAGAGTGATAGTGCCCCCTAGGTGTGCCCCTAGTCCTACCAGGATAACGTGTAGATATGTGAGACCGCAACGAACGCCTCATCCGCCTCCCTTGATGGAGGGGGAGGCACTGGCGAGCAGAGTTTTGGAGTTGGGACCAGTTGGAGCGAAGTTCCTGGGGTGAGTTTTTACGAAGTTTAGAAAGATATGAACAGGAAGTCCTACAAACTTTGCAAATATTTCACATCATACTATTATAAGACGAAAATATCAGAATGATCATAGATCAGGCCATCCTTTCAGGAAATTACAAGCTGAAGTATCAAACCATTCACATTATCGGTAGTAGATATATTAGCAATTGTTTTCGGGAGTTTGATGGATAAAAAACTATCATGCTCGATAATGACGATGGATCGACCTGGTATGTAGTAATGAGAATTCTATCCGTATTTTTCTCACATACCTATATTAGTTTAATTGGTCGGTAGTTGCCCTTTTTCAACATCGATGTCACTGATGGGGCTTCACAGTCATCTCAAAGGGCAGCGGTCATAATATCAAGTTCCATAATGTTAGGAAGTGGCCCTGAAGTAAATGGAAATTTTTCTTGGTAAAAAAAAGATATGTTATCTGGTTCAGTAGAGGATTCAGTTTTCAGTATCTGTATATAGTTCTTTGAACTCACGCTATTGACAGACAGATTTTTACATTGCTAAAGAACATTATCCACCTGAATAAGATAGTATTGCGGCGGTGTAACGAAAACATTACCTGCAGACAAAGCAACAAAGGGATAAAGATAGCTCATCACATACTTTTCAATTATAAGGCTTCGGATCTCAATTGGCAATATTGGCAATACCTATATTGTCGACTCTAGGAGAACTAGAGTGCTTTTCCCAATTGGGAAAAAGGTCAAGCCAGATGGTTTCCTCCTACAGTAAAAACTCAATATATATATAAATATATATATATATATATATATATATATATATATATATATATATATATATATATATATATATATATATATATATATATATACAGCTACAGCTTGTCCGTAATTCAAGCTGAAATTTTGGATTGTGAAATAAATCTTTCTAAGCGTGTATTTTTAGAAATGATACATATAAATGATAATTACCATTCCATGAACAAAAAAACAGATTCGAATGGTCTTAGCAAAATTTACACCTTTTTGATTAAGTATGAGAAGGATAAGAAAAAATCACCCTCTATTTCGACTTTTCCACCGTGATCTAGAAGTGAAATAATATCATATGTCTAAATTCATTTAAACGTCACCTTCATATTTTCATGTACAATTTTTGCCTCTTTCAATCTCACGTTAGTAAGTAACCATTCCTGATATATCATCATATGATAAAGTGTTATGTATTATAGACGTCCTGAGGAAGGCAATAAAGATTGCCGAAAGCTTGACGAATAACAAAGAGTTTTCTTTGTGATATAGCCCAACACAACTGACTGCAACCCCAAAAGATTCACTACATATTCATTAATCAGTCACTTGGGTAAAGCAGCAAGCAGAAATGTGTATTCTTTTAACACTTTATTCCAATATTTCGACAGTTGCTACTGTCATCGTTAGGGAAGCTACAAATAATATGATATCATACAAAGAACAAACAGGAAAATGAATTATTACTCACAGTGTCGGCGAGAATGATTGCTTTTGTGTTTTAATTTGAGCAACATCATTTTTTGACAGGAGATCGAGACGAAAAAAAAATGTTTACATCGAAACTTTTTTGTTTGAAATATCAATTGTCCAGTTTTAGGTTAGGAATAAATAGACAGAAAGATGAAGTTTGACAATATATGATACAGCGGCTGTTATATAACTGAAGTGCCAATTTATAATGATTAGAGAAGCCAATTTCAATGATTTCAAGTTATTGAACTATGGAATAATAGTTGCAGATTTTTATCAAGTGATAATAAATATGGTAAAAGTCTGTTATCCGGTCACCCGAGCTTTTTTAAAAAATTTCTTTTCAACCTACGTAATTTGAGCCGCTGAACACGAATCTGAAGTCAAAACGTGGCGCTCGCCCTTCGTTTCGAAGATACGGCCCCCCAAAGACAAGAAATCGGGGTTTTACGCCTATGTTTGTTTCTCAGCCAATTCCGCTCGAAATTCCTCCTTCTTTCTATCAGCACAATATACACACTCTATATATCCTTCTTCATCACTTCCGAACAGAATTATAAGCATTTTCCACTACAAAACTCTAAAAGGTAAATCGTCATAAGAATTCGAGGTTAGCAAAACAATAGAACGCGCATCGCGCGTTCTATTGTTTTGCTAACCTCGAATTTCTATGACGATTTACCTTTTAGAGTTTTGTAGTGGAAAATGGAAAAATGCTTATAATTCTGTTGGAAAGTGATGAAGAAGGTGGTATAGAATGTGTATATTGTGCTGATAGAAAGAAGGATGAATTTCGAGCGGAATTGACTGAATAAACAAACATAAACGTCAACCCCGATTTCTTGTCTTTGGGGGGCCGTATCTTCGAAACGAAGGGCGAGCGCCACGTTTTGACTCCAGATTCGTGTTCAGCGGCTCAAATTAAGTAAGTTGAAAAAGAAATTTTTTAAAAAAGCTCGGGTGACCGGATAACAGACTTTTACCATAAATATGAATGAATTTCACTCATATGATTGAGATCAGTTCTTTAATTCAAGCAATTGTCTGATTGTGTGATATAAGCCATCTTCATAAATAGTCTCTTGGGGTAATTACATTTCTTAGTTAACATTTTTGTGTTATTGAAATCCATAAGATGTCCATTCCAGTGGTAAAACTCCAGTACCTCTTTTGGGGATAGAATGTTTGTGGAACTCAGGTAATTCGATCTCCCTGCAAAAAATCCAAATACATTTTCAGCGGTCGCCTCCTTAGAGAGACAGGTCCATTTTATTGTAAACCTTCATATCTTTTCACATCAAATTTCTGTCTTGAAACACACAAAATTAGTCCTTTTGATCAAAACACCACACATGCCCTTATTTTCTCGTTTTCAATAATTTTAAGCAACGAAAAAACACTATTGTTTCAAAAAATGCATCTCTTCTCAAATCATCGCCAATTTGTTGTGATGTCATAGTGCAATGACAGTCAAAACCAATGTATTTGCTATGTTGCCGCCCTCCTTGTTATTTTTGGGAACTGATACACATTCATGTTGATTTTTGAAGACTGTTGGATTTTTGAAAACATAATGTCGATTTTATGTGGAAAAGTTGAAGTTTCACAACAAAATGTATGATAGATGTGCCCTAAAGAAGAATATTCTGATTCTTCTGACGAAAAACGCCTTGCCTAATTGCCGTCTATGGTTTGCCCCCTCAATTATTTATTTCTTCATCGAGTTGTCTACTTTCTAGTAGATAAACTCTAAAGAATTTTCAACTGAATTTCATTTCACATATCACTCATGAATGTTTCGTAGAAATATCTTTAGCACCCCCAATATTTTTACTTCGTATCGATGATTTGCTGGAAAGCGATTTCTTGTTTATTTCCCTTCGTGTCCAACTCCTTTCATGGCATTATTCCGTACGATATCACTTGTTTCCTTTCAATACATTTTTGGGATAAAAATATTAACCATTTGACAGAAGCTAGGGCATTCGGGATATTCCATTCATTCCATGGTGCTGCAGATGGGTATTTAAAAATCAAAATGGTATATTTTTTGACGTTGGTGTTGATATGTGCAACACGCCTAGTTGGAAACATAGTGTAGTGGTACCCAAAAAAACCCAGAATATATGACTACGTCGATGATTTTGATGTCATGATTGCATTCAGAAATGATATCAAGTGACAAATATACCCCCTGTATCAGTCTGCATCAGTCATTCGAATTAATTCATGAATCACTGATTTAGATATGCGCAATTCGTGCCATCATTTAACGAGAAAACAAATATTTTTTTACGAAGACTGCGGCATATTAATGGTAATTTGTCATTGACAAAGTCATAAGGAATATTGTGGGAAAATTTTCAATTGAAACATTGAAGTATGTTTTTTAAACCTTCGACCAATTTTATTCAATGGCATAATTCCAGCTGGTTCACAGAACAATACATTGCTAATGAGTTTCAGCTTCGCAGTACCTGAATTTATTTTCCAAGATCTTTATCATTCTCATGGTCAATTTTTGAGGCATTTATATCAATTGTTTGTCAAACCTCACAAAGGAAAAAATATCAGCATATGTCGTTCGTTACAGAATTCACAAACATCAGAGTGCCACTTACATACTATCAGAATAAAACATTTCGGAAGTTTTTCATTACCATTTTTTCAAACCAGCAAAAAGTAATGATCATCTGTACCGATGTGCACCATTAAAGTACGCGTCCATAGGTATGCATCGTACGTATCGTACGGATCGTTTAAAACGGATCGATTTGTGGTAGTGCGTCCACTGTATCCGTAGCGATCGGATTGCCGATGCGATCCGTACGATAAGTAGGATGCGTACCTATGGACGCTTACCTTAAAGGCAGGCGTCCATAAAGGAAGGCGTCCATAGGTACGCATCGTACGTATCGTACGGATCGTATGAAACGGATTTTAGAATTATTAGTACATATAGTAAGTTATGTATATGCGTCCACTGACCGGCAGCGGACGGATCGCACGTATCGGTCCGTCGGTAATGCCGATGAAGTTGATCGAAGGGGCAACTTCCGACTGGTGCGGATGACGTCATGCGGATTGCCGATAAGTGGACGCATGTCACAATAGGTAGTCACTGGTCGCCTCACAGATCATTTGAATTTTGTTACATTTCGACACTAAGTACACACACGTCACACGTGCTTTAATTATAATTGTTATTACGCATATCATGGAGCAAATCAGAGAATAGTGTATGATATTCACCAAATTATGATCTTTTTTTTGAATATGTCATGTATCCACATTCTATCTCTCCTTTTATTTCCCCTCCTTTCTCCTTCATCTAATAACAAAGCAATAATGACAAGTTCTTCATCACTTTCCATGATCAGAAACATTACACACTGTAATGTTTCCGATCGTCCACTCACAACGAAAATGCGAATGTTACTCAAAAGCCGACCGTCGTATCGGCAATCCGATCGCTACGGATACAGTGGACGCACTACCACAAATCGATCCGTTTTATACGATCCGTACGATACATACGATGCATACCTATGGACGCGTACCTTAGGTATGCATCGTACGTATCGTACGGATCGTATAAAACGAATCGATTTGTGGTAGTGCGTCCACTGTATCCGTAGCAATCAGATTGCTGATGCGACGCGACGGTCGGCTTTTAAGTAACATTCGCATTTTCGTTTTTTGTGAGTGGACGATCGGAAATATTACAGTGTGTAATGTTTCCGATCATGGAAAGTGATGAAGAACTTGTCATTATTGCTTTGTTATTAGATGAAGAAGAAAGGAGGGGAAATAATAGAAGACATAGAATGTGGATACATGACATATTCAAAAAAGATCACAATTTGGAGAATATCATTCACTGTTCACTGATTTGCTCAACGACGACGTAAAATTCTTCCACTATTTTCGTATGTCTCATGCGTCCACTTATCGGAAATCCGCATGACGTCATCCGCACCAGTCGGAAAAGTTGCCCCTTCGATCAGTTTCATCGGCATTACCGACGGACCGATACGTGCGATCCGTCCGCTGCCGGTCAGTGGACGCATATGTATAACTTACTATACTAATAATTCTAAAATCCGTTTCATACGATCCGTACGATACGTACGATGCGTACCTATGGACGCGTACCTTTAGCCGTCACTTGCCCGCTTGAAAAAATTTCCTTCTGGACACAATCGCACAAAAAACGACAATAATAACAGGCTCTTCGACAACCTATTGATCACTTCATAAAGATTGTAATCAATTGTAGCGCACTACATCACATTAGTTGAGGCATGGCCCGGCTCTTCAGGTTGTCTGTTAGTCATTCGATATCTGAAGTTAGTACTTGGATGGGTGACCATGCAGGGAAATATCGTGTCGAAAGCCCATACAGCTGCAGCCAAATAGCATATCATAGCTCGCAGACAATATATCAATGAGCACAAGATATATTGAGGATATGCCGTCCTTCGGAGGGGACGTAAAGCCGGCCGTCCCGAGTCCATGGATGTTGGGCTTGTTAAAGATCCCTACCTCTGGTTGGAATACCAGAGGGTTCGGCAAAATTACCGGTTGGGGGGAGTGTGCTCATCGGCGTCCGTGATTGGCCTTGGTAGCGGAAATAGGCCGACGTTAAATAAAGAAGTAAAAACAAAATCACATTAGTTGAATTGAATCCGTAAAATAAATTCACTAGTGAGTAGGTCTAATTTAATGTGGGAAAGAATTATGGTCGTTTCTTTCTCAACTTTTACTTCCCTCATTGGCTCAAAACCGTGTCTATAATTCGAACTTCAGTTAGCAAAGTTGAAAAAAATCTCTCTCAATCTTCACAATAGCTCACTCGAAATCCATTCAAATTTCCAGGCCAGTGATAATCGAAGTACCACATTTTGCTGCTCTTCGTGGAAAGGAACGAGAAATCGTCATCCTCAGATCAGATAATGGAGAATCGTGGAAAGAACATACAGTTGAAGCGTCTGAAGAAATTCTCAACGAAGTACTACATGACAGTTTCGATGCAGAAGGTGGGTGTCTATAATCATATATCATTAGTTAAGATTTTCTTTTCAATCATTGTTGAAAAATACATTCATTTGATAACAATTATTTCACTACTACAAAACCGCGAACTATATATATATATATATATATATATGAGGGAAGTTAACTATGAATAAAAAAAGTTTTACCTTTCAATTTGTTTTGTTCACTTCATTGTATACGTACAAACTTGTATGGAGAACAAAGAAATTTCCAAAGTTTTGATATCGAGAGATTAATTGTGAAAATTAACGTAAAATCAAATAGCAAGGAAAAAATCATCAAACTATCTCCTCGATTGAGAAAGCTATGAGGCAAAAGTAACTGATGATTGCATTAATACGGTGATATGACGTCACTCTTCACCCACGATGTGAGTACTTATTTATGTAGTATATTAGGGGGAGCGTTGAAACTCCAATTATTGTCTGAATTCGGCAGGGCTCAACGTTCGTGGTAGTTAAAACGTTTTTTGCAAGTTGCAAGCATCATTTTCCTTGAATCAAATGAATTAATTTTACATAATAACTGAAAAGTAAGGAGATGAATTCATATATTCGTGCCATTTTTCGCTGTCCAAATTGCATTTATTTCAAAGAATCAATTTAACTAACGGATACGTTCTATTATATCATTTAGGGCCAGTTGTACGTACTCCAGTTAACTGTGGTTCAAGTAAACCTAGGTCAGTTGCTATATATATATATATATATATATATATATATATATATATATATATATATATATATATATATATATATTTACACCCTTTAAACGGCACTTGTATTTGTACAGCAATTTATTTGATAATTGATTTTTTGGTTATTAGCAATGATTATTTTAGTATTATTCACATATACGTGCATCTGAATTTTTCCTGATCACCTCATTTGATATAAATTCGCGAATGTTAAAATTATCCTATGGCAAATATCTAGTAATGAGATATCCGCATGGAAATACCGTTTTGGATATCTTATGGATATCCAGAATAGGTCCTTTGAAGATTATCCAGTTATTGGATACCTTATGGATGTCCACTTTGGAATATCATGAGAATATTTACTCTAAGATATCTTGTGGATATTCAGTATTGGATATCTTATGGATTCCCGGAAAAAGCCCAGAGGTGGATATCCGATAGATGGATATATTATGGAGATACATCTCTGGATATCTTTCGGAAATCCTATTTTTGATATCTGATGGTTGTCCAGATAAGGTCTTCTAAGGATTATCCACTTATTTGATATCTTATAGATATCCACTTTGGGATATCATGAGAATATTCATTCCAGTATATCTTGTGAATATTCAATTCAGGATATCTTCAGGATATTCACTATTGGATATTTATGGATGTCCAGAATAAGCCCAAAGGTAGATATTCGGTGGATGGATATCTTATGGATTTTCATTTCCGGATATCTTTTGGACATCCTGCTTTTGATATCTCATGGCTGTCCAAAATAGCTACAGGGATATTCCGACGTGAATTGGACATAAACTGGATATCCATAAGATATCCGGTGTTGACTGGTAACTTCCACTTTCAAATCCACTGTAATTCTAATAGGTATGTTATGTTCTGAATTAGTGAATTCAAATGAATTCATGAATCCAAGGAACAATAATGTTTATAGATAGAAAACATCAACTTTCATCTCGAACTAATTTATATTTATTTCCTAGGTATGAAATACATAGTGACAGGTTAAATTATGGAATAATTTCATCATTTAGTAAACAATAATCTTTTGACAAGAATTCTGAAGTAGGTACGCCAATTTTAATTTTCAAATGCTGATATTTCCATGTATATCTATATTGAAGAGGTCATATTACCGGTTTCGACGTATTTATTTTATTATTCAACCTACTGCTCCGAAGACAGAACACTGTGCTTGTATAGGAAAGTTTCTTGAAAGCAAATATAGCCCAATCAATCTTATTGATCGAATTCGGTTCATTTATCACCATTATTGAGATTTGACATTATTGAGCTTCAGTATCTGTTTTGAATTGAATGCGAAATCATTTGCTTGTCTTGTCAAATATATACGTGTTGCCTTATTTACTATGAATTTTAGATGGAAATGTTCTCGTTCATTCATTATAGAATACATCAGCAGAGGTATTTTGTATTTTTGTACACAATATAAATATTGTGTGTTGTTGGGTTCATAAAGATCTGAAGTTGGCTCACGATAGTCTTTATAAGGGAGAATTTCATGTGTTCTGAGACTACACGATTCAGCAGTGTTTCATATCGCAATTAACCAAGGAAAAATATCATTTACAGATGTTTTCATACAGTTTTTCATCTGATTTCATACAGCGATTGACTTTCTTCCTTCTGTGAGCGAATCAGTATCGTATACGCCTCATTCTCTTCCAGATCTGAACCAGTTGGAGGACATTTCATCCGGACGAATAACACGAATCCTCACACAAGATTTTCCGCAATATTTCGCTGTTGTGTCGAGGGTACGCCAAGAAGTTCACGCAATCGGCCCAGAGGGCGGTATGGTATCCAGCACGGTGGTGCCTCAAGTGCAAGCAGTCTTTCCAGAAGGCGCTCTCACCAAGAAAATAAAAGTGGGACTTCAGGTAAATTTGTTCAAGCCTCGAAAAGGAGTGCCTTTGGATAAACTACGGAAAATAACTGTGAATCATATACCAAAAAAGAAACGCTGGTCGTTGATTTGGTGAATCATTCGAGTACCTGCAAAAAACAACAGGCCAAAGCTGTAAATACGAATTCGTTAGTTTTTGAAGAACAAATTTTGGATATATTTGAGAAATTTTATATTCGTATGAACTGATATAGTACAACGGTATTTTTTGATCTAGTCATATTTATATTCTAGTCACGGTTATGTGGTTTGTTGAGCTCATTCCGAATATGTAGGAATATGTGGCCTAATATTTATTTCGAGGAAATTGCAATATGCCCTTGGAAATCTGTTGAGATACACCAAGAAAATAAAATTCACCTCGAAGAAATGTGCATGTGGATGTTGCTTGAGATTCATAATAATTTATTGTATATATGTTGTTTCCCATTCTTGGATTCCTGTAATCATCTTAATGAACAAACTCACGTGAAAAATTGACATTATTGTTCGGTAGATCTTCATTACATCCTCTCTGAACGACTTGTAAGGAATTTTATGTGTAAATTTTTTAAAACGAGAAATGTATTTCGTTTCATGAAATCACCTTCAATAAGCAAAACGATTGAGAACATTCTGAAATCGAATTCCTTGGAATATGACATTTGTTCATGACCCAGAGCAGATATAACTAAACAAGGCATGTGAAGGGTATCTGGTTCAGTAATTCACAAAAAGGAAATGTGAAATATTTCTCTCGTCACTGCTCAAAACTCCTATCGTTTTATTAGTGACACTCAGGAAACAGTATGATGTAATGCCATATAAATCTTATGATAAATATTTCGGGTTTTCAATCATACAATAAACTCTTTGGAGTTTTCAGAATGTGATGGCTAATAATTATCTGAGAATAGAGTCGCAATAATCACTGTAGATGGAACATTTGCTGACGAGCTTGTTTGATTCATTTCTTTGTTGGTTCACATGACTAAATAAATATTAAGAGTGGTTTGCAAGCAAGTTTCCTATTTCTTGAGAAGTATTATCGCTTATGAATTTCGCTTCCATTTTCTAATGCATGTCGTCACTCGACATGATCATTTCTATCTGGTCGGGATTTTTTTTTATTAATTTCGATCGAAAATTATTGGCACCAACAGAAACATGGCTAGAATAAGCTCCTCGTATAATGATTGTGTTTTTGTAGGCGTAAAGTAGTAGGTACAGGTGTTCATTAGGCAAATAAAAACTGATAATTCAATATCGATGATCACAATCGAATTAAAGTTATCACTCAGTATGTAGAACATAGTTTATTGCAAAAAAATGTTATCCGTTGAATAGGGTTGAGAAAAGTCATTGACAATAAGATATGAAAATATTGAAAAGCTGCTTCAGCGTTACCACTCGTGAGAGTGTTATATGTCAATATTACTTTATTTTATGTTGGAACCATAAATATTTATTTGACATATTCGAAAACAAGACCATGAATGTACTTTTTATATCACCGAAGCTATGGGAAAATATCTCGATTTGACTGAGGATTTGAATGTCTAATAATGATTTTAAGATAATATTTGGGGATATACCCCTTCATGACCTGGTATTCTTTATTTTGTGCACATATTTCCTATGTAGATCACAGTGACATCTATGCAGATGTAGAAAAAGTTTACAGTGCCCAAGATCAATTTCCCCTATAAAACATGGTTTCGAGAAACTTTCAGCTGTAGTGTTCATAAGTGTGAATTTCTTCACACGAATTTGAATTCGAATTGTGAATTTGAAATAAAGTTTGAAACTCAGCTCGCTCTCAGCTTGATTTATAATATTTGGCCCATCCTCCCTTGGGATTTTCCATATATTATAAAGAAAAATAGTTATATTTTATTATCAATACCAACTTCAAGATTCTAGATCGGATGAAAATTCAAAGAATCAGTCGAATCGTAAGATATGCTAAATATTATGAGAAGTCAAAGAAATACCTATTTTTATCAACAAGAACGTCTCACTCTCAGGTATTGAATATATTTTCATTCTCATTATTCTTGGTGAAAACATTATTGAACTTGGTGCTATGATGTAATACAAATTACATGCGTATCATAAAACTGCGTATTAATGACCAGTTATTCTTAAATGATTTGTCAATCATTTCGGAAACGAAGTGGAAAATCTCACCAAACTTCAGCAGGAGAGTACCTACCTAAACTTGAAATCGTCCCATCTTCATTCCCAAATAGATCTTATTCGTGAAAAGGTAAATGAAATACATCAGGAAATATATTTGAAATCTCTACAAATTGATGATACTACAGAGGTTTTATGAACCAGTCAAGCATTATTCACTTTCACAGGTGAAAAATAAGAATGAAAGTTTAATGAGTGAGACATTTTTGTAGGTAAATCATCATTTCCTAAAGAATATAGAAGTGTTTCACGAGTAGTATTTCTATCGACAATCGTAATCAAATGCATGTACGTTCTTCATGCTATCATCTTACGTATTCCTTCATAGACTTCAACATATTCAGTATCATACTTTCAGTTTCTAATTCTTTCCCAAGAAATTACGAATTTTGGAAGTACCATAGTCAATCATAATAATACATATGAAATTGTGTTTCGTTAAATTCATTCTCATATTGTCAAAGTCATTTTACATGAATCATTTAACAATATGTTCATCACTTGTTTTTTCGCACCATTTCTCAATGTATACAGTATGAGTGCCCAATAAAATTTGAGTTAACTAATACACTAAGTTTCATTCAAAAAGTTACGATTTTGCTGCACAATATTTTGAAAATACATCTAAGAGAAGAAAACTTAATTTTTGTCACTAATAGTTGGCTTGCATAAAAATTGTTTTTCAAGCAATTCAGTTTCGTGATTTTTCTGTTGAAAAATATTTTTGCAGCTAGATCGACTGACAAAAAACAAAGCACGGTTCACTCAGTGAATACTGTAGTACTTTGAACGAAATATTCAAGATTTTATTGGGCTCTCGGCTCAAGTTTGCTCCACGTCATCCTTCATTTCATTTGATTTGCTCTTCAGCTGCTATGTTTTTGTGTTTGCTTGAACCTTGCTTTGTGTCATGCCTTCTCCTTTCCTTCTTCCCACATTTATGATAAGGTGAGTACAACAGCATGGATTCGATGTGCACTTAGGTCCATCCGACTGGGTAATAATTTAAAATAAGTGACGCTATGCTGGAAAATAGGGCCCCTATGTGCACATTGATAAGCAAATATCGCAGACAGGGCATCAGAATATATAATATATATATATATATATATATATATATATATATATATATATATATATATATATATATATATATATATATATATATTTATATATATTTATATAATTTTTTCCTGATTAAAAGAGGACAAGGACAAGCTGAGATATTTATGGAGAAATGGGACTAAAACTTGTTTCAATCATGAATCACTACGATGAAAGAAATTTTCAATTTTTCATCTCATAGTTTACCCATTACCCAACTAACATTTTTAGTTACAATTACGTTAATCTTACCTTCGATCAGGTCGGCGACCTTTCTGAAAGAAGACTAGATTACGTAATTTTTACCTTGTAATTACCAATGTGGGGAAAAAATTAGAAGTAATTTGGACGTCGAAAATTGAAATATTTGGACATTTAGTTTACTAGGTTGAGGGTAAAAATAAGTAATTTTGACATGAAATTGGTCAGAAATAAGTAAATATCAAGCTTAAATCAACCTTTCTGTTACCAATTGTTCCCTTGGACGAATGAGTAATCAAAGAGAGGTTTCTTTATATGAATAGCATACATATATACATATTATCTCTATCGCACAACGAATCAGCTATGGTCTACATAAAATGCTGACAATAAGTATGGGAATTTAAAAATTATTGTCATACGGTAGCTACATGCTCTCTCCTCAACAATATTCTCCTTGCGGCGCGAAATTTTCTGTAAAATGATGGTTCTTACCTTCATAAAATTCACGGGCCTCTTTAAATATGCGATTTAATGCAAAAATAATTTAGATTGATTACACATGTTTAAATTTTCACTCTTTTAGCAAAGTTATGGTTTTAAAATGTCATATGCAGCCATTATTTAGAAATAAATCATCAGAATAAACTAAAATTCAATATATTATCGATATTCATTGATGGGTAAAACAGATATTCTAATTGAATATGGCGTAATTTTTGAAATGTACCTATAAGTCAATATTCTCCCACTTACGGTATGAAATCAAGTTAATAATTGAACTATTAGACCTGTTAAATAACCTTTATATTCCCTGACCGCAACGGCTTATATCTAGTCACATTTAGGTAAATATTCACCAAGAGAGAATACCAAAACTTTCATTGGGTTATGATGACATTTGCTTCGTAAATTATACCCTAAATAATACCAGGATTCAAACCGCCCCAATCCTTGCGACGGTTGGGTCATTTTTGAAGGAGAAAATAGGTAATTTCTCACATGTTTCTTGCTCTAAAGTGGCTTATGGAATTTGAAGGGGATTCACTAATGATTACTTTCCTGTAATTAACCAAGGTTGCTACTTATAAATTATTTATACTTTGAAGTTAAATATTCAAGGTCTTTACTACCAGTATTATCCTTTTTTTAGACATTTCTCCCCGGCATATGGAATAACTGTCCTAAAATGTTAGTTGGGTATTCGACATTGTGATGTCCGAGTGATATTCATAAAGAAACATTGGTCCAAGTTCCACAATATTTCGATTCATACCGCTTTCAATATCTGTAGGCCCATTTTCCCTGAACGAACAGTATTGAATTTACATTTACCATGACTAAGTGACAACTGCAGACTGGTATAGCTTCAATGTGACGTAGATGAGTTTTTGTTAAGAATGCTGGGGGATGATGAATACAATGAAAATATCGACCACCGCAATTGAAAACAGTTGTGCATTTTTCAGAGAAAGTTCAAAACTGACGAAAAACACAACAATCACAAAATTTTTCACCGTAACTGTTGAAAAATATGTACCAAGGATTCTGCCCGTCTAATACCCACTTTGAAAATTGCTCAAGAGTAAAAAAGGAGATGGAAATGATAGTATCATGAAATGATCGTTTCACACGTAAGAAATTCTCCAATCCCACCAAAACGTTCCAGATCTTCATAGGAATACAAAATTAAGTAATCTGCATTATGCATGCCAAAAACGCTGTCACTGGATTCCGAAAAAAATAAATTATTCCCGAATGATACCAAGTTGAGAAGTACCCTGATTTCACACCACGAATTAACAGAAATTTGACTTTATTCATCTGAATTTTGAAATGACTCATAAAAATATGTAGCATTCGACGTTTTCCTGAAATCATTCCATAAAAATTTACAAAGAAGATCAAATAGAATGGCTCATTGCAAGTGAAATGTGGAAGAAAACGAGCTCCTAGAATCCTAGTGAATACAGCTAAACTATGACGAAAGAAAAAGTAAGAAATCGGAAATCACAGGATTCTAAGTGAAAACGCAAAACTCATTGCCCTGAAGCGGGGATACTATAGCCGACTGGTATGGGAGGCAAAAGAGGCCCACAAACACACGGATAATTTCAACATCGCAAGTTTTTCGGGCTTGACGGCCGTGTCCTGGAATTTTGAGTTCCGGAGCTTTCGGCCGCATCTACGGCACCCATCTTCAGCGGTGTGGTCTTAGTTGAACTCCTTTCTGTGAGTCTGCTATGACTATGACATTAGTCATAGTAGATAGACCACACCGCTGAAGATGGGTGGCGCAGATGCAGCCGAAAGCTCCGGAACTCGAAATTCCAGGACACGGCCCTCAAGCTCAAAGAACTTGCGATGTATCAACAAGTCGTGAATGCCTACATTCTTTCAGATAAGAAGAAGCTGTGAAGTTCAAGAATAACAAATATCATGATCGCAGGTAGTTCGTCAATTAATATTAATGAAAATTCTACGATTCCAGAAAAAGCACTTAGCACAATTAGCACTCCAAACTACCTGAATCCAAATAAGTCCGCTTTACGAAGTTCTAATACCCAGCCATCGGAATCGAACTCAAGATGTATGAGTCTTTGAAGAAGCTATCCACTTGCACCAGCGAAACGTCAAGAAGAAATTCCTAAAAACAATGGCCTTCAAACACGAACAACAGTAATGATACTGAAAACCTCGGCCGCGAAAGCCTTAACTATTTTATCAAAACAACTACTTTGAACCAATAAAACAAGCAGGATTGAGGATTCACTCTGCCGAAAAAAGGTCGCTAAAAGGCAAAATGGTAAAAAAAGAAACACAATTTGACTAAAAAATATTCTGAAATAATATTGTAAAAAACGTTGAAAGCTGGCGATTGAAGAATTTACTGAACCTATAAAGGACTATGAAATAAAATTCAGTTGGAAAAGATATTCTTGAATCATGGAAAACAATAATTGGATAAATTGAAGAATCATTGATAAAATAAAAGAGATAACATTTACAAAAAAATCAAGATATATCCCAATAATAGGGTTGAAAACCTATAAAAAAAATTAAATTGAAATCATCACTTATTGTAAAAAGTTGTAGAAAAAAAAAACATGGCTCATGATTGATAATTGTACTTCGGGTTCTACTATTGAAAAAGTGCTCGATATCCCAAGCTGATAGAAAACAAAATTTGTACACTAACAAGGAAAAAAGAAATGAGCAACGAATTAAATTTTGAATAATCTTCAAAAAAAAAATAATCCAGTTCTTGATAATTGGACCAACAAGTCTTTAGTTATGACCAGTTTCATTTCATTATGAGTAGTCTCCAAACGAAAAATTTTAATCTTAGTAGGCATTCAATAAAAAAATCGCTTCATATCATTTCAATAACCTCCATGATGAAATTTTCCAGCTACAGCGTAAAAAAACAGCAGCGTAAAAACTCAGGAACAGCTAGTCGGTCCCATTCACACAACTGAACCAGTGTTGGATTTGGACTTGAATGACCTATAAAACAACATATCACGAGGATAACATATTTTTCTACATCCACCCGTAAATATGCTGATTTCTTTATTGATCACTAAACTGATAAGTAGGCGATTCCAGTCTACTGAAAGGATACGATATCATATCCTCACAAAGTAGAATATGAATTCCACCAATAAAATACTTGGTTACCAGGGGCAATCTTATAGAAACGAAACAATTCTGTCTACCTACAAACACGAAATCCAAGGTGTTTCATTTAAGCATAAATAAATGTACTTATATCTGAAATAACTTCTATTTTTTGAGTCAAGTTTGAATTGTCACAATTGATATTTTTGTTGTGGAATTGAAGGTCTTACAAATACTCTTCAAACCAATAATTAACTGAAATTATACAGACTAAGTGGCCAAGCAGGTAAAGCTTGAGTCCTCTTTATAGTCATGGGTTTAGTTCTCTTTATAAACGTGAGTTCGAGTCTCACCGATACCGCCTTTTTTGACTTGTTTTTAATTTGACATCACCTATTTGATTTGTATCGTTTAATATTGAATTTAATGAAAGTTTTTTCCTTTGAGTCTTTCATAAAAATCGACAGAATACTCTTAGATCTAATATATGATACTCGAAAGAGAGTTCTGAAATATTTACCTGGTCGAAGAAAAAATCAACTTTACAACTCGAATGGATATTGACCGGGACGTATCACTACGTCGAATTCTCATTACTCCGAAAAGCATCCCCAACACTTATTTCACCAAAACACGATCGTTATGGAAGCTTGATTCCATTCGGAGTAATGGGAATTCGACGTATTCACCATCCTTGTTTTGAGAAAATATCCGAATGATGACCAAACGACGATTCGTGATTTGCCGTAGTGCCACTCCTGTGGTTCTGACATGCATGGTGTGGCACTACGCCGAATTCCAGTTACGCCGAATGGTATCCAGCTTCGATAACGATCGTGTATTGGTGACGTAAGTGGAGGGGATGCTTCTCGGCGTAGTGGGAATTCGACGTAGTGATATGCACTCATATTGGCCATTGAATGTTTGAGCACTCGCCTGCGCCATCGTGCTCAAACTTAGTCCTCGTGCGATATGGCCACCATATCCACTCTTGTATAAACTACTATGTTAGTACTTCGAGCGAAGAAAATATTTATGTAACGTCACCATTTGCCAAGACGTGGCTCTCAATTGTTTTTCAAATGGAAAAGGGGCTTTGTGACATACTGGTTCAAGTATAAGAAGGCACATTTTTCAGTGTAAACATTTTGGACACCGATACGGCACTTCTAGCATTTATAATTTTGGTTTTGTATTGAAAGTAGAGCTCCGCATCATGCATGTTGAACCGTTACAAAACTACGCAATTGTGAAACGAATGTCAAGACCAAGAAATATTATCCATCATATTTAAAAAAAAAAAAACAATGTGTCGTGAAGACACCTGAACGAACATAGTGACGTCGATTATTTGATAATTTGGTAATGAATATATTTTTTGAAAGTTTTCGCTGATATGTGAAATGGAATAACTTTTGATTAAATGTCATCAAAATCATATAGCTTTTTGGAGAGTTCATTGCGAGTACCTACACATCATGGAATTTCGACGTCCTGGTGTGGTTATATATTTTCTGTCTATAAATTGCGTTCTCAAAATATTTCAAACGAAAAACAGAGCAGAAAATGAACTTAATTTTTGATCTGTTGCTACTTGAGTATCAGCCCAAATGAAGTATTCAATACATGGCAGAGCGTCACTCTCTCCATCGGACCCGAAAGATCATCAAAAAACTTACCTTCTTCGTTAAGGAGCTGAATTCATTTGGTGAAATGGAGTGAACCACAATAAACTCACTCGATTTGAACCTAATCTAACCTGCGTTTACTGGGATTGGTACAATGTATTCGCGAGAAAAAAAAAAAACAATTTGAACGTTCGAAAATACTTGATTAATGGTAGTTCACAATTATTAGTACCATCTCTGGTTCACAGGTTGAGTCTCTGATCACTTGTCTTCGGATCATGTGTATTATATTCGATGCAACACCACATCATTGGATAGTGAGAATTTATTTGTCTTAGTAAATTCTATACGAAATCGTAAGGAGATCATTCAGTTGATTCTGAAGATCAAAGTTTCATGTGATGGAGGATTGAAATATGCAAATCGGCAAGCGAAAAGTTCTTGAAGTTATTTTCTGACAATTGTATTCAGAGTGATTTGGTTTCTATTACTCAATTCGATATTTTTGAATGTTCACGTCGTTATGCTTCATGAATTGTTGCTTTAGTAACGGCACCCTCTAACAATTGAAAATAATGCTGCACAGAAACGCCGTGGGGTCATTATCGAAATCACGGTATCTATCAATCAATCAATTAGTCATATGTTTCAATTTGATTTCGACCTTTAATTGACATTTCAATATTTTTGTTTCATTGTGGCAAAGTGTTTATTAGGTATTGGAATACTAAGCTCAAATTGAAGTTTGAAAGAGATGAGGATACAATATATAGATGATTTCGTTTTGTTGAAATAATATTATCAAATACCTATAGCGAGATATAGTTATTCAGATACTGGCAACAAGCTACCAACCCGATATTTTATCATTAGTGGAATTGGCAACCCAGACGGCACAATCATATTGCATGAATATCCTATGCACATCCCAGTGGAATACTGGAATATGCCAGGAATATCCCATATCCCCCAAAACATATGATATGCATATTCCATGGATATTCAAATTCACCATGAAACTTATTCCAGGAATATGTTTTGATATCCCAAGATATGTTCATGGCATATTCATGGCATGTTTTCTTGCCCTTGAAATATATGCCAGGAATATATTTTTTGTACTGCATAGCATATACGCTTCTTTTGACCGGAATAGCAGAAAGAAAGCACACATCAAGATTAAAAAAATATAGGTAAACAGAAAAATGTTTATTAAAAAAACTCAAAAAACAGTTAAGTAAATAGGAACGCTAGATATATCACCAAGAACTTTGGACTCATCTTCTGAGACACAAGTATTCTCAACCATATTACTTGGTGAGTGATGATCATGCATCAATTCAGTAATGATTCTTTGGTTTGCTGGTAGAGTCAAGGACTGCATTATCACGGTATCAGAACTATTTACTGTTTCTTCAGCGCTCTGGTCATTTTTGACGATTCAGAAATTTTCTGCTCTTCAGCACAATTGTCTCGAGAAATCAACAATGTTTGGTCAGTCAATTTCTTCACTTTTCTCAAAAAACATTTCTTCATTGTGTTACAGGACAAAACACAGACTGTAGGTGAATGAGTCCCTTTGCTTCTTTTTGATCGGACAATATTCATTCTCAAACACTGTGAGGGGGTTGAAAGTGATACGACACTGAACACACACACCTTTTCACCCAAACAAAGAATTTCACTTACTCAAAAATAACTATTAATACAACAATTTTATAATGAGTCGGTCCTCTGGATTACTTCTCTTCGATAATATGAAAAACTTTATCAATTTTCTCACTGTGAAACTGAACTGATAACTGATAGCGGGAATGTTGATTTTAGTTTTAGACTACACCTCTCCGAATGCTCCAGGGCTCCTAAATCTAATTTCACTATTGGTGGAATTTGACACTTGTTATTTTTCAACCAATGGTGAAGCTGAAATAAGAATTCCCGGAGCAACACACAAAATGAATGCTGCAAATTTTTAATCAAAAACACTTACAGTTGACAAGATCACATGTCAATGTCATTTGTCAAAAAAAAACATGAATCTTCGGAACGACCAATCAGCTTTCGATTTTTCAAGCTGCGGCGTTCGGCGTAGATAATTGAATATCTTAATTGGTTGAAATTACACATCAAATGTCGCACTTGGAAAATCTAATCATGCTTCAACTTTAATATTTTGTCTACGAACCTTGAAATTCGTACTACAATATTCTCTTGCTGATAGTTATGTCTCTGTCTCTCCCATGAAGTCAAGCATAGTGCCATTTCAATTTTTGCATGAAAGGTAAAATAGAATTGTGTGGTACATGAAATACCACCCCAGTTGCCAGTTGAACTAGGAACAAGGATAAATGCGTATATGATAACAAAAGAAAAACTTCCGGTGTTACATTTTTAATTAACTAGTTTTTTATATTAGTTGAATATGCCACACAAATGCATTTTGAATATTCCCAGAATATTCCAATATCTACCTTTCTGCTCGATATGACATTTGAATATACCAGTAATATTCAATAAGAATATCTGATGGATATTCGTAAAAATATATTCCAGGAATATTTTTCATGGATATTGGATAAAACACATATTTATGGAATATTCCAGAAATATTGCAATATCTACTGGAAAATGAGATGTAGTAGGGATATTCCAGGAATATTGGGTGCCGTCTGGGAATATCCAGTTGAATTCTGTTGAGCCAATATCGAACTAATATTCATATTGAACTGTTATTTCAACATCAATTTATTTTTTTTTCATCCACTCACCATATAAGATTGTGAAACCATAATACAATTTCAGGTGATAAATGACCCAGCATGACTGGGTACATGAAACAATAAGTTCTAGTACTATCCTGTCAGTTTTGAGTGGTAGATTTGATCCTAGGCAGGAAGAAACAAAATTTTCTTTCAGAAAATTGAAAGTCACTACCAAATATTCTTATGCGGCTTGCTACAAAATACTAATTTTTGAGATACACACCATTATCTAATGTCGAGCAGAAATAATGGTAATGAATAATCCATTGACCTTTTTGAATTTCCCCAAAAAATGTTATATTGGTTCACTATTCTGTTTTCATTGCTGATGCATCACAGGTATAAATAGATTTGTATGTCTTCGGACACATTGAACCCCTTTCTGGTCAGAGATGTGTAGAGATTCGTCGACCTGTGATTTTGTCACTGTGACAGACCCCTCACAGGAGGGAACAGTTCCGACGAACTATAACACTAAAACTAAGGTGTTTCAAGCTTCCGAGTCCGACACGCCTAGGGACGAACATGTGCATGGTGTTTGTGATTGTATTCGTATTTGTCAGAGTCGGAGTAGGAACGATTGATTTCAGGTTCCAAGCATAATGAGCATATATGATTCACTAATCACAGTTACTACATTTCTGCCTCATACTAGTCGTGACATAGGTGATTTCCATTAAATTTTTATTTGAAATTATGTTTTGAATAAAACGATTTTTTTAACTGTGAAAATTAAGTTTACTCTTATAGATTCAGAAAATAACTGAAATAAAACAGTATTTAATATATTATAAAAACACATTAGTAATAAAACGAAACCAAATGTTTTTATTCATGAAAAAAATATCAGGATTTAATTTACATTGGGAAAGACAAGTTTTTCAACTTTGTCAGAAACGTGCTCTTCTATCGTAAAGAATCTGACCTGTTCATGAGAAAATCCTTTCACTTGGAACAGGTGTCCCAACTGAACCAAATTTTTAAAGGTAGTTATATGCATGTTCTTTCTACCACATTTGGCCTTTTCTTCGTTTTCTGCTGGGGAGAATTTCCATGATATTGATTTCTTCTCATCTCATTTTGTAATATATATTGGAAAAAACACAAAGTACTTCAATAATACAATAGCTTCCTCAATCAGAATAATATTAAACTCGAAACTAATTTCAACATTGTATATCAAAAAGTTATACTGTAAATTATATCCAACGATCTATCACAAAATTGGTCCATTTACAAACAGCGAATTAAAAAATGTCATCGTGAGTCTTTCGTTTTTTCTCATTATAGTTGGTAATATAGGTAAATATGTTTTTGTTTTTTTTCCGATGGGAATCGTGTCCAGAGTTCAAAGCAGTTGCATAGGAACAGACTGGATAATTTTACGCGAGTCTAGTATCACGACATCATGTTTGTGCAACTGCTGGAAACAAATCTAATCAGGTCAATTATTCTTGTTTAATCTTGAATAACTTTCAATACTGACCATTGAAACTTCTTGATGTGCACCATAATTGCATTTGGTCCCATTCTTGAATATTTCTCAATAATCTAGTGATATTCGAGAAACGATAGGCCATCAGAATAGACCTGAATATGGGGATCATACAATTCCGAGAACCGACATCTAGACTCTCGGCACCCACTCTTGTACCGATCGCCCTCACACTGATGACGTCATTATTAATCACGACTCCGGAAAATCACAGTGATTTTGAGCTGTGACTATACCGGAGCAGTAACGGTTAGTTACAGTTTCTCAAAAATCCTGTCACAACACATCTCTCTCTGGTTTGGGTGTGGGGCTCACATTCAGCAATTAACATCCACTCTAGAACCTTATTGGTACATGAGTGAGATATCATCCACTACAATTTTCTTAGAATAGCATAGGGTTTTCGTAATCGGACAAAACTGACGGCATGATTATACTAAAAGTTTGTTCAGCACACTAGCATCGTTCCGAAAATGATTCAATGCAGAGTAGTTGACTCTCTATATTTCTGTTATGGGTTAGTTATCTGTATTTCTGATTGGAGACAATTTGAAATCAGGGCTCTGCAAAAATAATTTGCAACATGGGAATGAACAGAGGAAGTTTTTGTGATTTCCGGTTCTCCAAAATCAAAACCATTTTGTTTGGTTGTCAAACATTGCGCTTCGTGAAATGTATGAAAGTTGCTTGAAAAAAAGGTTTGAAATCGCACAAATTCGATTAAAAACTTCTGATGATCATGATTTTTGAAAATTAGGATCGTCGGTGTATATTGCTGTGAAAATCAGTGCTTGCTTCTATATTCTGGCACTAATGGTATTTTCAATTGGAAACAGTACCCATACGAGATCAATGAAATTGGTGTCGACGCTTGGGAATTTGGAAAACGGTTGTTGAGAAGGTTACGTGTTATGGATCTCATCATTATGACGTTGAGAAATTCAAGCTAGCTCAATTACTTATAAAAAAAATTCCAAATAATGTTCCACATTTCCATTGTAAGTTCTAAAGTACTCTACTCTTCTTTGGGTCACCTTCGAAATTTAAAAGATCGAATCTATATTTTTTCCTCCATTTTCAAAAACATTTCAGTCCCTATTCAATGGCTACATCAAAGAACCTTCGAAATTTGTATTAATTTCGAAACCACCAAGTTATCAAATTTTGCTATACAATAGCTTTCTCAAGCAGCATTTCATCCTGCTATTGTACAGCGAAACACGCGTTGCGATTTGGTAAACCCATTGACGGTGAGAATCGTACGGGAAAATGTGATATATTTTTTGTTAATATGGATTTTCATCGAGTATCGGCCAGTTCAATCCAGTCATTAAATCATAATCGGTAAATATGAATATTTCAAAATTCAAATTATCATCGTATTGAAAAATTAATCGATATCAGTTCACATTATTACGATGAATATTTCCCTCATATACAAAATGTCCCATAAGAGCAATGCAATTATCGAAAACTTACAGCGGTAATTTCATTGTATCAAGTCACCATAACAACACATTTGAAACTGTATCGCTAGACGTCAGTGGTGAGTGCTCTATACAATCTATAGAGGAAAGTATAAATGAACAAAAAATAACATTTCCTTGAGAATTTCTTTATTCGTGAAATATTCCAATGTATTATATTCGTGCATAAAAATGACCAGATAATTTTACATTCATGCGTGATATCTTATACAAATTGCATTCGGTTATTTTCATATTTTGTCCTTCGGACTCGGGCACTTTCGCCAAAATATGAAAATAAACTTGCAATTTTTAGATATCACGCTCTTGCAAAATTATCGGTAATTTTTATGCACTCGTGCAATTATAACCGAAAATTTTCATTTGTTTCAAAAGATGAGCTCATAACTACGCATCCTTACATTCATGAATGCATCGACTAGAAATTTCCTCACCAATATTTTGATGGACGTATTTGTATTATTTTAGGCGAATATTCTGAATTAATCGGTGGCTCAATATTTTTATTCAGTATCCTTATATTGGGCCAATATTAGGCATAAATCAATGATTTGATATTGTTATCCTCTTTTCAAACCAATCCCCACAAACCTAATATTAGAGTACCAATCTTGAAATTGGAATCGTTATATCGTCAAGTTTTCAAAACTATATTTTTTGTTTCTTTCAGATGTGCCCAAGAGAAAAAATATATATTTCGAAAGCTCGACGATATAATTCTTTAGTGAATCCCATTGACTGCAACCCCAATAATCGCAATTCAACGATACCATTCAATACAGTCAGATACAGTATTTCTGATATCGTAACAGACTAGCGAATCGAAAATACGATATCGAATGAAGAATATCGCAGTAAATTACATAAGTTATTTTTATAACATATTCCCATCAAATAAAGGAAATTTGTTGAACCAATTGAACCAATATTTGTATTGAACAATTTTCTTTTTCAATATCGATTCACACTGGATCGAAATGAATTTTTATATTCACGATTTATCTATATTGGCCAAACATAAAATTTGGATCCACCAAATATAATGTCTCTGTAGTCTAGCTTGTAGATAGTGACAGAACGCACATTTTCAGGTTTTTAGTGTATTTGAAAGAGCGGAGAGGTTGTGAGAAAGTGGCAAAGTAAAACTTGATTCGAATCCTAAATACCTAGCTAATTTATGTTCTATTGCTTGACCTGCTACGTATCAATCATGATTCATACAACCTATAAGTCACTATATATAACTTGGGAAATAGAGTACATAAAAGGTTTGATCTCTCTGTTCAAATTATTCCAATTTTAAATTCGTTTTATAAATGCGATCTATAATTGAAAATATTCGACTAGGCCCAGCCCATAGACCCAGAATTAACGGCAAAACTCCTAGGGCATAGCGTGGCTGTATCTCCAGTAGTTACAGTAGAACCCAGGAGGAGAAAGTTCCACAAAGCCATTACGTTGAGTATGCCTGCGCCAAGAGCCCATTCTCAAGGAATGATCAACCAGTATTCCGGCTCAGCACCAACATTACGACTGCTCTGCTCCATAACAGGTGAGTTTGTGTGTGAATGGTTATCACATTTGTATGTACATTGTAGTCATCATCGAATATCAATAGAAGCGTGAGACGTAATATCACAATACTATTATTTCGGATATTTCTGCTTATTATTCGTAGCCAAAGAGCTGGTAATTAAAAACTGAAAGAGTTTTGTGAACTTTCTTATCCCAATTTAGAATATTACTTGAAGATGTACAGGCGTTACTACCAATTCGCCATTTCAGGTAGTGGAACTGACCGCGTATACGTTCTGTTAAACGAGTTCTGATTGTTCTTTACTTCAATGACATATAGGTAGATAGTTAACAAATATTCAGACAAAACAAAGCTCTTTTACTAAATTCGATTCCGCGACTAAAACGATGTGCTGATTTGCCAAGTGCAATAACTATGCTGTCTAATTCGGTTCACGAATTTTTTTGAAAGCTGAGGTTTTCGCTCTGTTATGGTGATTTTCAAACGTTTCTGGTTGAATAATTTTGAAATTTTCAATTTCATTAATAGCATAAGCCTTTTTTTCTTTTCGTCAAAACACCTCTTTTTTGCTTTGTACATTGATTTGATTGAAAATACTTTTTACAAGAAATATACGACTCACTGGAATATGTTTCTTTCATGAGTCAATAATTTCCTCGTCTATTATACCTACTCCAGAATATTTCAAATTGCACCACCGTCAGGTATTCCACTACCTGGCCTTATGAAAGGGCCTGATTCATGTAGGCCCCTTGAAACTACTTCACATTGGAATGTGAGCCTTTACCAAACTCTTTTTACCGTAACAAGCTGTAGGTACGAATTCGTGTACTAATAAGCCGAAAATGCCTGCTGCTTGCGGTGGATATGGATGTCGATGCTTAGAGATCGCACCAATGTGAAAGTTTCAGATGGAACCGTACATATCGAAATGTTATGTGCTGTTTCATTTGATAGTTTCACATAGGTGTGACATCCATGAAATGACATTGACATCCACCGCTAATCCTTAGGTGTTTTCTGGCGCTCATGTATTTAAAACGTATTCGTCTGTCTCCTTCTCTCTCACTTACGGATAGTGAGAGAAAGATGGGGAGACGAATACGTTTTAAATACATGAGCGCCAGAAAACACCTCTTGACGGGGCTTGAATACATTAAAGACACTCAAATGGCACGTTGTCACTTCGGGGTGAATAATGTCATGTTTTGGCGGTAAATTCAAATTTACGAGATACTGAACGGTAATCGGTATGTCATTTTACATGTTAAAAAGAATATTTGGTATACAATGAAATTTGAAAGAAATGTGAAATTTCTCAAGTACCTTTAATAATGCCAAACACAAACATAATTTTTTTTAAAACACAGGATGAGATATAATTGAGTTATAACATGAAGAAACTTTATTATATCCTATGTTTGTAAACAAATAACGTGAATGTTTGGCATTATTATAGGTAATTGAGGAATTTCACATTTATTTCAAACCTCATTGTATACAAAAATATTCATTTTAACATGCAAAATGGTATACTGATTACTATTCAGTATCCCGTAAATTTGAATTTACCGCCTATGACATTATACACCCCGAGCTGACAAATTGACATTGATATGTCTCTACTTTATGGCTATGGTATGGTTGTGGCTTGACTATCAGTGAAGAAACGTAGCTAGCATAATATACAGCGTAATGCGAAATTATAGTATAAAATTCATTATTTTATTTGAAGAATTCTGAATAGAAAAGTAAAATTCATTTATGGAAGTGAAATTGTCAACTCATAGACAGACTGAGTGGGTTACTGGGTAAAAGAGTATTTTGTCTTTTCAGAGGACAAATGAAATAAAATGATATCTGATTTGCAATTGAATACAAAAGTTGATTGTAGGGTATTTTTTTCAATAACAGTCTATCTTAGTAAAGCAGGGAAAGAAATATGTTGAACAAAAGTTTTTATGGTACAGATTTTTACATTAAACTCTTCGTAGTTTTCACAGTACCTATAGAGTGTTATTGATCTTGCTATTCAAACAATTCAGGCTGACGAACGTCATCTGTCCAACTGAAATAATCATCAATCTTCTGGATTGGTGATCTTCGGTACCAAAATACTAAATACAAGATCACGATATTATATTGGATACTACTTTTTTAACACCAGCTCCTTTCGTTGAATGAGATTCATATATTGGTGATACTGCAAAACTTTGTGTGATATAGTCATCAACTCCATGTTGATTTTTTTTTCCAAGGAAGATATTATAAAATACTATTTCGATTCACCAATCAAATAACTTTTTTAGCTGATGGCATGATTTTCATTGATTTGTCCAGGTTATATAAGATAAGATAAGGTATCTTAGGGAAGATAAAAGTCAAATTCTGGTACTTCTTTGGATCAGAATGAAAATATTCTGATTTTTGCATAAATCAATTTCACCTGGGTTACAACTGACAATTAATCCTCTGAAGATATTCTTAAATTGACTATAGTTATGAATACCCCCCTCTCACATTAACTTCATATCATCAGAGTAATGGAGATACAGAGTCCATTGTTCACATTAATGGCAGTTGCATGGTAATCAATATATCGTTTTCAGATCATAATTCACCGAACGAATAATACAATATACCTACTGTATCGCCATCAATAATTTCTGCATTATCTATCCTATGCCCTCCGTTTTACATTACTACGAAAAAAGTTCACCCACAAATTATTCACGTTTCTAGAATATTGCAGTCACTCTAAAGACCGTTTTCGCTGCGAAAAAAACCATTTTATTTTCCATTACATGATTCTGATAGACGCAGCAAATGAACCGAGATCACTGAAAGTGGATAAGATCCTTGCTCGCACAAGTGGAATTATGATTGGCTTGTTTCTATATTTATATCTTGTGGCTCTAGAGATATTTCTTGTTTTTGAGGACGATAATTTTTATTATATTATTTAATATATAACAAATCGACTTCCATTATAACGGAACATATGTTAATTCGTTTTCTTCATGCAGTCAATGGTAAAATCATATTACTGAAATGAAATAGATAGGGTATGAAACAGTATCAAACATAGGGAAACAATGCATAATTACTCATCTCTGATATTTGTTCATTCCTACTGAATGAATTCTTCCTTCATTCTGAATGATTATATCACTTTGATGTGGGGATTCCTGAAAAGTTTTTCCATTGATAGGAAAGCTCATTTCAAGTGCTTCCAAAACCCTTATAATCTTGTAAACTCTAACGGAGCATAAATATTAACGAAACTCAAAGCCGAGTATGTTGATTACAATGAAATTGGATTTGGTCAGTGAAATTCAGATACGTTTGTTCTTATCGATTTTCATTCATTGTATAGCTGATTTTGTCAGATAGCTAGGTGAATAATACAAATTTGTTACATATCCTGTATACTGTGGTTTCAAAAAGCTTATTATTGTGGAGAGAACGGTACTTATAGTGGTTTTTCACCATATTCTTCTCTGAATCGATCAAAAATTTTCTGTGAAATGAATGAGATCAAGAGAAAAAAAGATAGCCTATCTGAAATAGCTATACATCTATGGCGTGTCGCGCTCAGAACTACATAAAAGTCACTTTTTCTATCTCAATTTTTAGACAAAGCACACGAAACTTTTGACGAATAGGTAACATAAGTAATAGAATACCGCTACAATATGAAGTTCAATATCGACTAGTTTGAACATTATTTCAGTCATCAGTTTCGCTGAAATACAGTCGGGTAATCGAACAAGCACCATAAGAACTAATAGATAATGAGAAATTTCTTATATCAGGTAGTTTTTTCCTAAGACAGGTACGAATAAATAATAATCAAAATTCGACTTGTTCCTTAGAACTCAGACATGAAACATCCCAGTGGCTAAATCTATTGTATCAACGTACAATATTTTGACGCTTGACATCATACATGAAGTGTAACGACCGGGTTCATACAGTAGTTATAGTACGTGATAGTTCAGTCGTACATACCTGGTATACCAAACTACATTACCTCGCACAGATAACATTTCTCATATATTTTTCGTGAGAGAAATCATTCATTTTCCGCCTCGGCAAGTAATATATGTGATATATTCATTTACGACTCTTATCATTTTGAATAGTCGGAGATTAACGAAGGGTTAGAGCCTCAATAGAAAGATTTCGCTTGTATACCAGTATCCACTTTTGCTGATTATATTATTCACCAAGATATAAGTTCAACCTTTCGACAACTATCTTTATTACAAAAGTAAGACCAGTGCCACAAACTTATTTTCACACGTCAACAGTAATTAACCAATGAAAAGTAGACTCCAAACCTTATCAAGGGGTCGAATAAACCAGCACAAATCATGTTTAGGAGGATGCTGCTCTATGAAACAATAAATTCTAGCACTATGCCATCACTTTTTAGCGGAACAATCAACTAAATACAGAGAATAACTGAAAGTCCTACGGAACGGGTAATTGCGATCAATTATTTTCATACAATTACTTACAGAATGATAGATTCTGCAAAACTTATAACAAAGCAATGCGAAAATAATATATGTATGTAACATCATTTATTGGAATTTAAAAAAATGTATGAAAAACTGTTTGCAAATGTTTGTCCGAAATTTGTTTTTTCTTGTATTTAGTCTGCTGTACCGTTAAGACGTGAAGGCATAGTGCTAGAAGTTATTGCTTCATATAGCAGCATCGTCCTGAACATGATTTATGCTGGGTCATTTGGTCTCATGAAAATGTGTTCTGGGCTTGTAGTCTGTGAACAGTTGACTCATTTGATGCTGAAAATCACATGACCCTCGTAACATAGTACAATTGACACAAATCAATGAGAAATAAATCGTAATGGGGCTTTTTCTGCATCGAAGGTGATAATAATGAACTTTCGATTGTTCATATTTTACTCTATTCCTATATATTTGAATGTCCATCAGAATGTTGCAACTGAAAAAAATCAGAACATCACCATATTCAGGTGAGGATTTGGAAAAGTAACCTGGGGAAATCAGTTCAGAGATTATCTATGTCATCAGCTATCGAGCCATTCGTCTCACGTTGAACCAACATTAACCTTCACCTGATTTATGACCTACTTACGAATATGAATACAAGCAATTATTGTTCATATTGATTTTTATCTCGAACTCTTTATTTTCATCACATATAGATGTTGTAATGTGCCCTATGTAATTATTGTCAAATGTTTTTGGTTGAGAGGTTGGCAAGCTTTTGTTTTCTGCGGTAGATATTTAACGTAGCTAGATGTAGTTATGATGAGTTGTTACATTTGGACTAACGTTGACGAAATTAGATAAAGCCTGTATAGCAGAAAACGAAATCTCACCATCTGGCATAGGTCCTGAAGACAGAAAATTAAACATTTAATTGATGAGATTCAGTGAAAACAACAGGTACTATCGTACCAAGTACATCCCAATTTCCTTAAGAAAATCATAATATATCTCAAATCGATACAGAAATGATAATAGTACGTCAATTAAATATTAATTGAAAAATAACGGAATAATTTTCTAAAAATATTTGATCCGCTTCAAACTAAAACCAATTCAGTCATACAGACACAATATCACTCACTATCATTCTCTTAGGTTATCTTTAATACATAATATTATTCATGACTGATTATTTCGAATGTCTCAGCTTCGAAATTGACGATAAAAGAAAAATCTTGTGTCTCATCAATCCATTGGCATTGCCTTAATGTACTCGACCTGTGGGTTGCGTATTTTTCTCTGTAATGGTGGACTCATCTCAGGTTCAGAAGTTTTAAATATGCCGCTCATGTGACAGCCACTCTAAGGCCATTGGATCAATGTATGCTTTCCTCCCATGAGTGGGGCTATTGGAAGGTTTCTGGCGATACCTATGAATTGGCAATCTGCCCTTTTCAATCAAATATTGCTCATCTATGGGTATATCCGCCAGACTCTTTCCAATGGTCTTACCTGAAAAAGCGGAGATTAATATGAGAGGTCTATATGTAACCCACACATATGATATTCAATCCTGAAGATTCAAACCCTGCTAGAATCTATGCCAAATGTATAGTTATAAATTATCATCTTTCTACTATTCGTGCTTGATTCATTGAAATGTTAGATTAGATTGAAATAATTTAGACTAGTCTTGAAAGCATGTATATATGCTTCAGGAAAAAGATAAATGAAAAGTACCTGGTGTTAGAGTAAGAGGTAGATAAGTGATGAACTTATACATGCCTAATTAATGTACCTTGAATGCAAATTGTAAGAAATGCAAACAATCAAATTGATAAATTGATGATTTGCAACGAAGTTTGCCAGCCTCGCGCTTTTTGTTTTCTAAATAATGACGTCATCTTGCGGACAGCTCTCAATTGTAAGAAAAACAAAACTTCCATGATAATATAATTGATGGTACCTCAGTTTGAAAAAAATTGATTGTGTTACTCAAGTTTTCAGTCCGAATATTTTTATGATGACGTCATAGCTTTGTTATTCAAGTAAAACTAATGCGCAACTTTCGAAAATTTTCACGCGTGTTCCCAGGGGTGTTTCGGAAAAGATCGCTCAAAGGTAACTAACTAAAATTTTGTGGGCTGCCCCCTTTTAGAATGTCTCTCTTGGTCATATGGATTTTTTGTTAGTTATGTGAGAAATGAATATACGCAGTTGTAATCAATTTCATTTGATATATCACTGGCAACAATCAATTGATTGGAAATATTCATTTATTAGGAGCATGTTTATTGAAAATTTCATCTATTTTTGAACCATCTTATTCTGTAAATAACCCCAAACTGTGTATTTTCACTTCGAATCTCGAATATACGAATACATTTTTATGCCTCTAGTCGTTCATTTTATGTTAATTTTTAAATAATTGAAAAAATCACTGAAACACAAATTGCAATATTTCACCTTATAGATTTGCTGCATTTGTTATAAATTTATTTCATTATTTTTTATCCCTGTCTTGTCAGATCAGTCGTCTTAAACAATGGAAATAACAATTAGATGAGAAACGTATTGAAAACAAAAAAGAATTTCAAAAATCTTAAGTTAGTTGCCATTCGACTGGTCTTTTCTGGAACAATTCGAATGAATGCTTTGCTTTTTGCTGCTTTGACACTTGCATTGCTTCACTCTGCCGTAATGAATTATTGACTGAATGTATAGACAACAAGTGCTTGTGCTTATTGAAAAGTTAACTCCAAAGGACCTGCCTATCTCTGTCGCCTGAAAACGGAAAATTCCCGTGTAGACCCATTCATTTGAATATGGCTGGCCGAAATCGTCCTACAGTTTTTGTATAAGTTCATCGATACGTATCTAAAGTAAGTTATCATAGTAGAAGGGGATTGATTCTAGGAGATTGTTCTATCCTTTGGAGTAATGAAATCTGTCGAACGGAGATATGAATGCATGCTGGAATAGTGTACGAAACCCTGCTGAACTAGTTGATATCGATTTTTTTCTACAGGTGGCACAACAAGAGCACAATGGGAAGATGTTACTGGTTCAACTCCACTCACGTTCGTCAACGACTGTGTGTCTTTCACAACGACTGTTTCAGCAAGATTTTGGTTGATGGATTGTCGAAATATCGGTGATGCTACAAAAATGGCGACAGAATTGTACAAGTAGGTTTGAATTGATTATTTTTTTCACTTGTCAAAATGTGACGTTTTTGGCATTTCAACCAATAGTAACGAGTTATTCTATGGTTATTCTAGCCAATCATGGGGTATTATACTGATAAAACTGCCTGGTCCTTTCGATAAAACGTTGTTTACCTTTGAACTGTCAAAACTATACGGTTTACCGCGTCGATTCTATTAAACTCGCTCATATTTATATAAATTATCATGAATGAAGAGTTACCTTATTATTAATAATCATTCACTTTTCACTTTTTCAGAATAATAATAACATAACACATTTCAATGAACACTCAAACACGTAAATAGCTCATAACCCCAACTTTATGACAGATATAGCGAACGACCGATTCAAATATTTACGGTTTCCTTAACTCAAATGAAGATGGCGAACAATTAGTTTTTATTAAATACAATTCATTGTTGTTCGTCCTACGGACTCGTGATTTTATCAGTCGATTTGTTTTCATACTTTTGCCAAATAAAAAAGTTTTTGTGGAAAATGAAAATTTATCGATTAAATTTGAAGGACTTGATAATAATTTATTCGCATGTTACTTATATACTTTCAGTGAAGATAAACATGTTCGCGAAAAGAAATAAATGAATGGGGCGGGCAAGTTGACGCAAATGTTGTGTCCGGCTCATGATCGTGAGTTCAATCCACCAACAGGGCGGATATTTTTCCCTTCAGAATTTCTCTCTGTCGGAGAATATTTCGATCATGCTTCATAAATGACAGGTCCGCGAATAGCGACGCTGCTTCTCAGGTATGAAGTTGATAACAAAGCCCAATTAATTGCCGAAGGGCTTCTGTCATAATCGAGGGGGTTTGGTATATATTTTTAGAATAATTCAATGTAGTCTCCAACAAAAAAGAGAGGAATATATTGGCAATTCTTCAGGGTGTGGTGGAAAATATTCGACCCTTGCCTGTGAGGTAAACGATGCCCCTCGTTAGATGTTTCTGTTACCACTCAACTACTTTATTATGCAAAATCTTACTCTCAAGATTTGTCATATTATGGACACCTTGAGAGCATTCGCCCAAGAATCTTCTCTTCCAGGCATTCACTTCATCTTTTCTTATTTGAATCCACTTCAATCCTCAACTTGAACCGAGTCTATTTCTTTCATTCATTCATGAAATCTGTGACTCTTAGAGATCTGTGTTATATTCAATAAGGAACTCATAAAGGTGAAAGACGTATACTTTCAAATATTATTCTACAACAAAACAAATAATTCAACAATTCAATTCGATCCCCTGGAAATGAGTTTCTCGGTGATAATATATCACACTACAATGAACATACTACAGAAATTCATTTACTACAGAAAATTTGACATGCATATTTTATCTCTCTCATCTAGGGAAGCCATTCACGTCCCGTTCATGGCAAAATTCGTAGTTTTTGCCAAGCGAGTCGATCCTCTGGAAGCAAGACTTCGAGTATTCTGTATGACGGACGACAAAGAAGATAAAACTCTCGAACACCAAGAACATTTCACTGAAGTAGCGAAGAGTAGAGACGTGGAAGTACTCGAGGGCAAGCAGCAATACGTGGAATTCGCTGGGAACCTGGTACCTATAACAAAGAGTGGGGAACAACTGTCGTTCTCCTTCAGAGCATTCAGAGAAAATAGGCTTCCGTTTTCTGTGAGGGTGAAAGATCAGCACGCTGAAGCTGTGAGCAGATGCCTATTCATGAAAGAACCCAAGGTAATTGTAAAAACAGAAACGTTATCACTCATTTCAAATATAGAAAAAAAAACTGCGATTCAACTTTCTATATAGTAATTATTTCAGGAAATGAATTGTCGAATTTCAAACTGGATTCTTGATGATTATTACGTTCTCATAGATAAACTGTCGAGAAAGTGAGGTACATTTCCGAAACCGACAAAACTGAGAATCATAGCAATTCATTTCGATATGCGTTATCCAGGATAATGCTTGAGAAAAAAATAAAACTGTTTGATCGAATCTAAATTTAAACACTGCAATCGAATTAACGTTCGGGGCCCGATTCGGAATGATACAATATACAAAATTCTAACTTCTACTTCTAACTTTGATTATGATCGACAATATTTCTTGTTAGATTGAGGTAGTGAGTAGGCACGCATTTTTAGTCTGAGATTATCTGTCGAAACCATGTGAACAGAAATAACAATACATGAATGAAACAAGGTTTGTAGGAATGTGAAAAGTATAATGAGATGTATTGTTAGATAGAGAAAAGGGTGCAAATCATTAGGAATAATTTTAGTATATCCGGTATTCAAAGAAAAAAGGGAAAAAAAGAGGAGAAATAATTTAATTATTCGAAAAATATTCGAAAAATCGGGAAGTGCAAAAAAATCTGAATGGAATTTCTAATTAGTTGTACTCACGACCATGCGATTACTTGTACCTAACAATGTCAGTATTCCGGTCTGGTCATTCTGTATTTCAATGAAGATACCTTACTACTGCGTATACTATTAAGTAGATGTATTGGTAGAGAAAAGGGTGCAAATCATTAGGAATAATTTCAGTATATCCGGTATTCAAAGAAAAAGGAAAAAAAGAGGAAAAATAATTCAATTCATTCGAAAAATATTCGAAAAATCGGGAAGTGCAAAAAACTCTGAATGGAGTTTCTAATTAGTACTCACAACCATGCGATTACTGGTACCTAACAATGTCAGTATACCGGTCTAGTCATTCTGTATTTATTTATTTATTTAATTATGAGCATTGCTCATTACTACAAAATTTATAAGGTTGACATCGCATGACTTGAAAATACAAATAAAGTACTTATAAGTGACATTTAAATATATGAAATATCTGATGCTTGAGAGGCATCGTTATTATTAGAGTAACAATAAAACTGAGGAAGACAAATAACAAAGCTAATGTTAGACACACTTTCTCAGGGCATACTCAAATTGTGCAGAAGCCATAAAAAAGTCCGGGCTGTCTGAATGGTGATTGGCAAGCCTAAATGATCTGATAACAAATGAGTTACCGGTATTTCAATGGATACCTTATTACTATTACTGCTGCACCTCATATTATAATGAAATACATTTTTTCCATTTTTCCGCTTCTACACAGAAATAATTATCATTTTATACTCTATCACCGAATCATTTTTCTTATTACACTCGAATTCAACTTGAAAAAACTTTCACCAATACAAAAGGTCATAGACAATTAGAGATCCTAACAATTGAAGCATTGTGAGTACATTCAAATGCAACGTCACATTATTCCTAATATAATTCATTATTAATGTTCAGTAGATATTTCATTTTCTGGTTGTTACTTGAAATCTTTTCCTTTCATTAATTATTTATCAATTGTTAACTAGTTCACTTCAATTACGCATTATTTGGTCTCAACATTCGATTTTGTCTGCTCTACTTTTTCCTCATATTTAAAGTTTTCAAATTGTTGACATCATTTTTCAGGTACCCAAAGGTGAACCTCCCCAACAACCAATCTGTATCCTAAATATCGTCCTCCCGGATGACATTGTGACAGATACGATATCACTCACCGACACAGACTCCCTGAGGAAATACACATTCCTCTCGGAAAATTTCGACTACTATCGACCGGATCCTAGGCTGGCAGATATGAGCAATCTTCTGGGCGAAGACTGGGTTCCTCTTGCCAATCAACTGGGACTGACGACCTCTGAAATAAATGTGATCAAATCGGAATATCCCGATAGCGTCGCCAAACAGGCACAGAGCATGTTGAGGTGAGATATATTAGGGTATAACATACATTCACCTTCTTGAGTTTCGAAAATTCTTGAATTTTTTCGGATTAAAATATTGAGTATGAATCCTGAAAAAGCCCTCATCTTCAAGTGAGAATCCCCATGTTCTGGAATGTGTTTATTTCAACTTGGCAGTGGCCTTTTCCTCAAAAAAACATTTTTCTCAGATAATGTGAGGAAATAATCACATTACACTAGAGAAATTTGTCAGAAATTGCGAGAAACTGAAAAAATGCCATTTAAATAATTATTTAGAATTATTTAGAATATGTGTTTGACTTTCTCGATTTGTTTCAAATAGCCTAATACATTTTGAAACTATGAATCTTGAAATGTTTCCCCAAAGAAAATGTGCCTTTGTTGAATACTGTTGATTTGTTGTAGCAATATCTAGAAATATCTCTTTATGAAGCAGATATTTTATTAGAGTTATTCTGCGAACAAGATCCCTATCCCTATATATTTATAAAATAATTGATAGGTCGATTTTTTGTTATCGCAATACTAAAGCTACTATGTATCAGAAATACAGTTCTCATCACTGTACTTGGGCATGTAATGTTTCTTGAGATAATAAATTCACCACTACTTGGAATATATGGGTGAGAACAATATTTCGACACGAAATGTTGAGAAATTTGTTCATGTAGGTCTTATGCATAATTCATAATCATCATCCATCATCGTTGATATATTTTGAATGATAAAATTTCAAAAAATTCAATTTAATTTTATGGAGAAGATCTGCACATATTCATTCACAACAAATACACAATAACTCGTAAAAACCTTGGCGAAAAAACATTTGCAATTTCATAATATGTTCAATATTCTATTGAAATTCATACGCAGTGAGCTAAAAGCGTATTTTATCTATATAAAATATTGATTTGTTTTTTCTGCAATCACATGGATTTGTTTTCCATCACTTACATTTTTCACAGGATGTGGTTGTCACAATCCGGCAATAAATCACAAACCAATACATTAGAAAACGCCTTGAGAAGAATAGGGAGAGAAGATATAATACCCCAGTGCCTGAATGTTGACCATGTTGGTCCAACAATAAATAGGATAAAACATGAGGAGATAGGAAAATATAGACTGAAAAAAGATATAGATACTATAGATAATGATGCTGTGAGAGATGAAGTAGGCCAACGGGTTAGAGCAGATAGACAAGAAGGTAAGTATTTTTAATAAGTACATATTCATACTTATATGTGATATGCTGAAAAATATTTATATATTACCTATGTATGGCTACATTAATTCATATTCACTCAGTGATACCAAAAATAATGCTAGAGACAATCATTTTCAATAAAATTATATTGAAAATAGTTATGACGTTAGTCATTTTCTTTTGGATATTCATTTTGATTGAATGTTGGAAACTTCCTACTGGAACTTTATGGATAGGCGATGATTTTAATATTGATATAAGTGAGCACAGTATGAATTACATTTTTTTTGAATCTCATAACAATATATTATATGGTCTAGAGATCATCATAAATGAACAAACAAGAGTCCCATTTAAATTCTTGACTCTTTGAATTGATACACCAACCATTCTTTTTACTTTACTTTTACCTTTTACTCCAAGAAAGTTTTCACAGTGTCTATCAATGGGGGCGTTCATCAACAAAATGTTCAAGTAAAATTGAAAGATGAAGTAATCAAAGTGAAAGTTTGGTCTATGAATCAGCCGCATATCATCATTAATGCAATACCGATTTTATTAACTGCCAGATTGTGGAGTTCAATCATTCAGATCATTTTGCATTTTGTCTCAACGTATCTTTCAAAATGCAGGATTACGTATACATATCAAGACATTGATTCATTCTGTTTTTTTTGTCACATGAAAAATGAGAGGATATAGTCAATGTTAATGTCTGTAATATTCAACAAAAAAATCGGTAAGACGCTTCATTCAGTAATAACTAGGTTTGATGGGAGTTGGACATTAGAAATTCAGACATACAAATTTCATTTCTCATACATCTTCTCAAAGAAGATGTATATATATGAAAAAAGATTTTGACCTAAACAACACGTCCTTGAAATAATCACAGAATTTTGATGAAAATCATATCGAAGAATACTAATACAGTTTTCTGTAAGATTTCTGCTAAAGAAGGTTCGGAAAACCGCAACGTGTGTTTAGTTATACAGGTCCCTTTTCAAACAGAAAGACCAAATTACACTTGAATGCTATCCTGTATCAAATCATATAAAGTTTGAACCAATAGAGTAAAATTCGGACGACCATCTTACCTATAACTGATAGTTCACTACAAAGAATTGGTTGAATTGATCATAGGGTAATCAATCAGCTAGGTTTAATCAGCTGGCAAGAGTATGTTCATTACAGGCATATTATTGAAATCTGTTTTCCAGGAGGTTGAGTTTCGACCTCTCCCTTCCCTGGAAATAAATTTATGATCAATTTCATGGACTTTGTTTTTCTATTCTGAGAACTAATGGGCTTTCAGATTGTTCTATCTATATTGAAAAATCTTACAGGAAACTCCATTAGTATTTTTTCATTTGTTAATCTGTATATTAGTGACATCTGAAACTTCGTTCAACACATTTATCGATATATCTAACCTTCAAATCTCAATAAGAGCTCGATGTGACTCACGCTATGTTTATAGTGAGAATAATTTTGGGTAAAGAGCAGATAATACATTTTTTCTATAATTCTATTTCAGCGAAAACGAAATTAGAATTTTTTGACAAATATTCAGCCGAAGAAAAAGAATTCGATAAGTCGGAAGAAGAAGAAGAACCGTTCGATAAACCAGTGGCGGAGCGCAGAGAACAAATACAGAAGCGATTATCAGCCGAAAGAACAATTCCTGCTTCTTCACAACGACGTGAAATTGTCCAGGAGATCACAACAATAAAAGAGCAAAACTTGGTAGAAGACAAAATAGCGGAAGTGTTGCAAAAAGTGAAAACCACCGAAGACCAGACTAAAACCACTACAACAAAAACGTTCTCAATCGACTATGAAACTGTAACTCCCGAAACGAAAACAGTATCGAGGACCATCGAAATAAAAACCACAATTCCATCTGAATCGAAAGTTCTCGAAACTATGTCGACGGAAAAACAGGAAAAACTGTCTAATACACTGAAGGAGACCCACATATCAGAAGTCTCGCATAAGACCGCAGGTGATTCGGAGCTTTTGAAAGGAGTGACACAGAGCTTTGATAAGAAGAAGGTGATACCAAACTTGAGTGCAGATGAAGGTGAGTGAATCAATAAAAAAATTCCAATTGATCTTTCAATTCCTTCAGAAGTGTTTACGTTATTAGAAACCCAACGTTACCGTTCGTTTTTTCAGATCCCAAGTCTCCAAAGTTCTCGAAAACTCCCCCTCCAAGTCCAGCTGACTTCATAATACGAGAACAGGCAGCCACAGTTCAAGGTGAGTTTTATAAACCATATCCACCGTGCTTGGATTTTCATAACAAAGCTTTTTCAGTAGTACGTGCTCTGAATACCCTGATGCGACATAAAAAATGCAATTATTTACAGAAAGCTCATCAGTTTCGGGTATTCTTAGCATGAAATGTGGCATATCAACTCCTATGTAACAATCAATTTGTTTAATTCGTGTTATATTCTTCTATTTCGAATCATGTGAACATTTTATCATCGATTCAAACAATGAAATTTGAAAGATTAAGACTGAGCTCTCACTGTCTCACATGGAATGAAAAATATTGGAGAAATATACAAGTCAGCATCTGAAATGATTTGATATTTTACCTCTATCATTCTCTCGAAACTTTGATTTAGCTTGAACAGAATCATCAAATTTTTGTTCAAGATCACAAAAAATCCCGTTTCGGAAGGTTGAAGGGGGAATCAGAAGTGCAGTAGTGGTAGAAAGTTATCCCAATCTCAAAATTTTGACTTGAAACCCCTATCGTAATACTCAATTCATTGCTCTTATTTGTACACTGATTGCAAAGCAAATATTTATGACCAAATTTGTCTTGTTTCTGAAAATTCATGTGGTTTTCACCTAGTGATGTATCCGAATTATTCACGTTTTGATGGTATTAGGTGTGATTCTAACAATACGGAAACTTCCTAATTTCACAATCGATTTGATTTCAATACCTTCTGAATCAATTCATGATGAATTTCAGTTAATTGAGTGGTATTTATTGTAGCTATCTAAGTCTGAATTGTTTTATTTTTATTGTGGATTGCTTGTAAAAATCGCTGTGCTCAACGAGCGGCTACTCCGTTCAATGCAAGGCATCTAGATGAAAATGTCAAGGGTCGATTTATTAATCTTCTGTAGATAAATTCATCTGTCAGCTGAGTCCCTAACATCCAATTCAAATCATTTGCCAAACACCTTGATTGGTTGTTGAGGACTTAGTAGACAGCTAATTTTTCTTAACAGAAGATTGATAAGCTGGCCACAAGTTCGATTTTCTGCTCGAAAATTTGAAGCAGCTTCTTCAAAAAATAGCAAGATCAAATTTTGGATCAAGTCTTTATGTCTTCGAATGCGACGCCACGCAGTTTTAAAACTCGATTATCATATAAACCGGTTTCGATAGCATTGGAATGAAACAAGTTTTCTTTTTATTTTTCTTAATGGGATAATGAAAATCCTCGATGTACGAAATTTTCACAATCGATATGCTTTTATGAATATATCCAAAAGACCTGAAAACATTTCTACAATTCAATAGCTATAAATAACAGTAGTCTTGTCGAGAGTGAAGTTTCTCACAAGGCATTGTACAGGTCTGAGCGCTACTTAGACTGTGCGTTTGGCTGCCTGGTAGGCAGATGGCGTGATTGATTTTTCGCTTCAGCCTTTTTCGATACATCATAGAGGCTCTGCAAGTGTCCTGTCCCAATGATTCAAAATCAATTCCGAAACTTGTATCACCAAAATTAAATGGCGAATGTGATTCAACACACTTCGGGAAATTTAAAAGGGAACTTATTGTTTTCTGGTAGGTTTCACCCCATCAGAATACTGGGTAGATAGTTGGAACTAGTATAAATGTTTCAATAGCCCGAATTGAACGCATTTTTCTGCTTTTTTCCCTCGTTACCTACAGATATCTCCAAATAGGTTCATATCAAAGTCGATACATAGAATGTCGTTATATAACGTCGTTGCGAAACAATTTCACCCCTCAGGGTCACTATTTGAAAATAAGAAATAATCATCGCTTTTTGAAAAAGTCATATCATTTTCAACTTTTTCATTCTCGAATGGTTATATTGATGGGTAAAATCATCATCATCATTACGTTACAAATATTTATCCTGGAATTTAAGTAGTATATATTGAAATATTTTTTATTTATTTATTTATTCAATATTCAGCTTCCAGGCAGAACAGGGTTCCGGTATGAGGAAGTCAAAAAAAAACATAAAATTATGTACTATGAATAATAAATTGGAGTATAATATTAATTTGATAATTTGGTGAACATCATTATGCAAGCAAATATTTTTTGAGTTCTTTTGAAAAAAATATGAATGGATTTGGATGATTTCATTTTTTCTGGTAGTTCATTGAAAGTTATTAATGCTGATGAAATGGGGTTATTTTTTCCTTTATTGGAATGAATCATATTTGAATTAAAGTTATTTGATATTCTGGTATCGTGGCCATGTAAATCATAATTTTTTGACAGTTTTATATTACATTTCTGAAGAATTTTTATTAATTTATATATATATATATACTTTCATAATCAATTAGATGATCCAAAGTCATATTATCTGTTGATAATAGGTTGAAAAGGCAGAAGTGTGTTAATTTCGGGTTATTGAACCATTCATACGATTCAAATGAATAGTTCCTCAATCATTTTATTTTATACACATTCAGTTCGTCATGAAACGAGACTCAATATTACCCTCTAGAATGCATGTTTTTCAAAGCACGAAGATACCTGAGATGGTTTCATTCAACCCACAATTTTCGAATTTCGTGCAAATATTTTTTTTAGAGCAATGCAATTATCAGTTGTATCATAAATTACGACTGATATATAACGCAAAAATAAAATATCGATTTACCTGTTCACATAAGATCCGACACATACGTATGCATGACTTAATTATGGAAATATCATATGGCTTCCCTTCAGCATAATTGGATCAGGTTCCACTACGACGGTATCTACTTTTCAGTTCACCGCCTATCTTTTTCCTGAAAACACCTAAGACGTGTTTCACAAACGGGAAATCGCGACGCGAGAAATAGATTTTCTGCTTATTTTCAGGTCCGAACAGGTGAGTATTTTTTTGAAATGTCACTGAATTATACTAACATAAAATTAATTGACGTACCATGTCTCCCTTACGAATTGATATGCCACATTTATATGGAGTTTGCAAGTCGGGTAAACAAGTTAGTTTTTTTATTTCGGGCGCTTGACGAAAGTTCAAGCGTTCAAGTACTTACTTTACCATCAAATGAATACTGATTGTTCCAATGTTCAACCCTGTCCCAGTATACCTTTTCTAACAAATTAGTGTCCATTGCTTACACAAAATGGCAACTGTGTAGCTATTCACACTTGCGAAATTACTTAATTAATATATTGTGAAACTGTTTGTCATTTTGTGTGATATATCTTGTACTTATACACTAACAAAATCAACTCACAATTATAAATGTGCAACATGCTTTGGTGCAAAAATGGCTTAAGCTATGGAAATAATAACTGATGACTAAAATAATTAGCATTGTCCCCTCTAAATTTGAAAAATAACAGAAAATAAATCATTTGACGTGCTATCATCTTATTACTATACTACCTTTTTCTGAAATATCCAGCTTTCAGTTACACAGCTTACTGTAAATAGCCAAGCAGCTTCCTTTGATTAACGGATGTCAGTTCATAAAATTGATTTATTCTGAATTTAATTGTGTACAATTCTGTGTTTCCATAGAATATTGAACTATTTAGTATGTAATTTGAGTCCCAGTTTTTTTTATCAACCTAAGTGATCATAAAGAATATTGAAATTTGTTTACTATGAAATGTGTCATTGATTCTGTATTATATTATATGAATTGGAATTGAAGTATCCAACTATTGAAAAAAACTATCAAGCTGACGTGGCAAATGTGGAGCCATTTTTCAATTAGTCACGCAGATACGATAGTTTGTGCGCAGAAAAACATCAATTTGAAGTTCAGCTGATAAGAAATAATGAAATATTCAAATTGTCTGTGTATATTGGTTCAATTATTTCCCATTAAATAATATTGCAGAAAAATTACCATATTGACAGCGAAAACATCTTTGGAGGTATGCGCCCCTATGATTTAGCGAAAAGACGAGAATTTCTTCATTCGATTTTACTTCATTACATAGAATAATAACTCAAAAACATACATTAGATTATCAATTTTTCATTTATTGTCATTGAAAAGCTCATTCAGGGCTCCTAATAAGGCATATTATTTTAGTATATAACGTTCTGATTTTCTCGAAAGTATATGTGGATGTCAGTGACCAGGAGCACTGTTGAAACCACACGTTTGTGAAGATCGACTTATATTTCCGAAAGATTTTCGAGCTGAGTAAAAAGTGAGAATAATCAGGGCAGTACAATCAACGAGTTTTTATAAAATCAAATATATGCAATATAGGCCATGAAAGGGCAAGAAAATATTGAAGAACTATGACCTAGAAGAAATAATAGACAATATTCAGCTTATACACCTTATTTTGTCTTGAAAACAAATTCAAATAATCGATTGCCGCATAGAAATTAAAATAATGGACCAGGAAATGTTATTAGAATATTCACAGCTAGAAGCTCAACCGAGTATGGAATCCCATTTGAAGAAGATCAAAAATAACAAATGACATGCCTACAGGTAGTGCGGCAATTAATGCTGATGATACTTCTCCGAATCTAGTACTCACGGCAATCAATATTAATGAAAATCCTCCGAATCCAGAAAAAGTAATTATCACTCCATGCTACCTGAATCCATAGAGTCTAACCCTAGATATATGAGCCTCTGAAGGAGCTAGCCACTTGCGCCAGCGAAACGTCAGGAAGAAATTCCAAAAAACGACGGCCTTCAAACTCGAACAAAAGTTGTGACACTGAAAACCTCGGCTGCGAAAGCCTTAACCATATTTCACTCCCATATGGACAGAAGATTCGCATTCAAAATAATTGTATTTGTAATTCTTTCCTATTGGAACTCATAGAAACTATGGTGGGTCGAACCAGCGTTCTGGCAAGTGTTTTGTATATCGAATTCCTGTTTTCAGTCGGGGTTGCAGTATCTTTTGCAAGTAGACCGAAAACGATTCTCGCTTGAGACTATAAGACGTGCTCGTTGTTAGAAATATCCATCACTTGGTGTGTTTGGGACTTCCCACAAAGATTTTATTGATTCTGAAAGTACTATTACTATAATATGGTTTTGCACAGGTCAGAAACAGAGCACGAGCATTACCAATGTTAAGGCAATTATCTTCGTTAGACTCAAATATCCGTAAGCAATTTTTGTTGTTTCTTTTGTCAATAATATTGACATTTTTTGTATTAACCTGCGATTGTCTCCGTTCATTTTGTCACTTTTTGAATGATAATTATTTTAAGAAAAAGGTATCTTGATCAAATACTACTTCCTCAACTTCATACCGGAATAGTAAAAAACTGAGAAAAATACTTCTTGAGTTCTTTTGTGAAAAAAGTTTCTGAAGAAAGTGGAATATTTCATGAACTGACATTCAAGCCTCTCACCTGTAAAAAGCTATAAACACTAGACACCTTTTTGTTCTCTGCATGCCTTTGAAAACTAATTCTTTGAATGTTTAGTCCTAATGGGCGAACTAACCCTCGTATGTAAAGTGGTAACCCCTCTATGTTGTGAATGTGATCGTGTGATATTTCCAAATGAGGTTTTATTTCAAGAACACAAACAGATGTACGAAATGTAGCATTTTTTGTCAACAAGGAAAATATTTTTCCACCATTTATGTAATTTATTATCAATACTCATTTGAGTGAAGGAAATATTCAAGTCATTGCACTCAACTTTACATTCTTATACTTGACTCGATTTTGGCAGCTGAATCCTTACATTATGTGATTCCAAGGTGCTCGAACTAAATAAAAAAGCGAACAAGATGGAAATTATAATTGGATGGAGAATTATTTCGATGAATCTTCTGAATTGCGATATTTTTCAAACGGCAAAATAGTTCTGTAGGAAAATTGTATTTTTCATAAGATTTTTTCTTCAATTTCGTGGTTTGATGTTTGAACTTTCAAACTCGAATGAGTAGATGAGCTGAGCACATAATCATATGAAGAATTGAAACTTTGGTTGGATTTTGGTTGATTGCAATTGATGCTCAGGAACCCAAGTCAAATGACTGTAGGTGATGGAAAGCAAATAAGTGTGAGAACATCTCTGATAATCATGAGATATTGTTCGTTTTGAATTGAATAGTTATAACATTCGTATACCCAGAAGTATAGCTTGTGCAGACAAGGACAGAGATTATTATTTCAATATAGAAAGACCCGTGAAAAATCATGAGGTTTCATAAGCATACCTATTATATGTCTAAAAAACTCATATCACACACTCGTTCAAAGTGAAGCAAGCATGGACCACCCATCAGTCGTATCAAAATTTAAAAATCACTTGTTCCTGTTCTGAACCAACAACCAACAGGTTGTGGAATTTATGGTATTGGCTGCATAACATGACTTCGACTTCATTACTCTCGTGTGTTGCTGTTACTTTTGTTGACGATAAGGTCATCACATACATTTTCATCTGATTTTAGGCCTATGCCAGATACTTCCACAAGATCCTTTGCTTTGTCTATCCATCACGAGGTGGCGCTGAGTTTCACGCTGATCGTAAGGTCATGGAAGTATGAGGCAAATGGTTTCAGCACTCGTCATGCTGCAATTGAGCTTTAATTTGTTCGAATGTAACTACCTGTATCTCTAGAGTAGGAGGGTGAGTGTAGGCCCACAGCACTTGGGCCACATGTGACCGACCCATTGTACATCCTGCCGAAAAGTTGTCCTAGGTTATCGTTCATCCTGTCCTTTTCAGGAAGGTGGACAGGTCTCTAGAAGACATCTCCTTTATATCGGCCGGTACAGGCCAAGACTCACCGAACGCACACTCTCTGATTGACGATAACTCCGGACACTCGCATAAGACATGCTTGACAGTTTCATCCTCCTGTTCACACATCCTGCGTAGAGGTGTGTCAACTAGGCCCATAGTAAGGAGGTTTTTCCTTAGTTCACAATGACCTGTCAGAAATCCTACTGTTAAACGTAGGTTTCTCCTAGTCATCGCCAAATACTTCTTGGGATCCAGATTCCTAGGGTCGCCGAAGGTAATCCTGGCAAGATTGCATCCTTTGATTTCATCCCATCTTTTTAGGGATTGAGCATGGGAGTGACTTTTGGCTATTTCCGCAAATGTCGAAGGCATCAGGCCGTGGGTGTCGCTGGACCCTAAAATTTTTAGTCCAGCCGCTTCCCTGGCTAAAGAATTGGCAATGCCATTGCCTTTGCTTCGGTCGTGCCCTTTAACCCACCCCAGGATAATATTGTTATCTGCCGAGGCGTTAGCTAAGTCTTGGTGGAACTCTTGTACTAGCACTGAGATAACACATTGTCTGTTCAAGGCTAATAAGGCTTGTCTAGTATCAGTTCAGATTAGTATGTTTTCGCCTGAAATTCTTTTTCTGGTTAGTTCTTTTGTGGCAATTGAGATACCAGCCAGTTCTGGTTGAACCACGCTGGTATTTTTTGCCATTCCCCACATCCTGAGCCTTCTTTGGTTTTTGAGCCGTCTGTGTATATGCGTAATGCATTTGCAGCATCTGGCTCTGCGTTCTGTTTTATTTGTATTCTGTTGGGTTTGTTAAACACAAACCTGGGTTCAATTGCATCGCTGGCTGCCTGTAGCAGAGGTAGCTCAGTAACCGCTTCCACATGCTTAGCCTCAGTTGACCCACTCCTGCCTTGGGGTTTACACCAGCCGTGCGCAATCGTACCATGGCCATGAGCGAAACCTCCTTAACGTGCAGGTCCAGAGGGGTCAGACCAGTAACTAGTTCCATTGCCGCGGTTGGTGTTGTTCTCATTGCTCCTGTGATATGTAAACAAGCCATTCGCTGAATTTGATATAATTTTTGAATGGCCGTTGCTTGTAGAACCTTCGGTCCCCATACAATGTCTCCGTATGTTAACATAGGTCTTATTATCGCAGTGTAGATCCAGAGAACCACACTGGGCGAAATACCCCATATGCGTCCCACTGTCCTCCGACACTGCTCATGAGACACATATGCTCTTTTTGCTCTGCTCTGTAGGTGAGAGTTCCATGTTAACTCCCTATCGAGGGTAATACCAAGGTATTTCACCTCTTCAGAGAAATCTAGTTTGCTTTTGAAGATTTTGGGAGCTTTTAAGTCCGATATTCTCCTATTCCTGGACTTCTAACGACCGGTCTCCTTACTAGGTCCGTCCTGTCTTATTCTTAGCTAGAGTTTGGGGCTGTGATAAGTAATCGAATATCCATTTGACTTCCACCTATTTATGTAACTTGTGGAAAGGGCCAACACCACTTTTCATGTGGAATTTTTCTCCAGCATATATCCCAGCTACCTAGGAGAATCCTCAAAAGCTGATTCAGGAACTTTTCCGAGCAAGGGAGAGACCCGCTACCCAAAGTCCATAAACTATGGACCCAACAACTATGGCTACGTAACTAGGCGGAAAATACCGGCTATGAATAATTCTGCCATTCCCAGGATTCGAACATAAGTCGCCTGGCTGAGAGCACACGTTCTCACAGCTTGGCCACAGCTCCATCACAGAAGCTCTTTATGGGCCTCATAAAAGTCATGAAAGAAAATATACATAGAGACGTCACTGCGGATCCAGGATGAAGATAGAAATTTGTTCGCTATTCGTCACCAATAAGACAGTATATCGGTTCTTCCTCAATAAAATAAGCAGATCAGGCAATGTGAATTGTCAGGGAAGCTGCAGAATATCACATTGCAAGATATCAAAGTTTCTTCGAAAGGAAAAGCTGTTACTGTCAATTGGCAAAGAACGAGCTACCAGAAAACTACGAGCCTACACCACAATTTAAGGGGGTCGAATGGCTCACTACGAATCATGTTCAATACGATGTTGCTGAATAAAACAATTATTTCTAGCAATAAGCCGTCATTTCCGATTGGTACAAATGTATACCGAGGACAATTGAATTTTCTATGCAATGGAAAATGATCACAAAATATTTATTCGAGATGAGAGTCTAGTGCCGTAGAAAATAAGGTATTGGCAGCAACGAAAGTTTTTAATCTTCGGAACTGACCGCAGAGCGCTATAGTATTTTGTTTCATGCAGCCTTCAATTAATTTCATAAAATAATTATTTAACCTTCCAAAATTCCCAAAACTCAGAAAAATGAATACCTTGTCGAACTAGGGTTTATCTGAGTCATGTACACAGTAGATTATAAGTTGTGGTACTATGGAACTGATGTGCTTATTCAACTTCTACAATCCTCAAATAGTTCGACAATTATTCAGTTGTTGCTCACAGAAAGAAAATAATCATTTATTGCTATTACGGCCAAACTGTCCAATCAATATCTGATGCCACATATGATAATAGCAAAAGCACATTTCGAATGTAGTTATATGACTGAATATCGAGACACGAGATATTTCGTCTAAAAATATGAAAGTCCATAGACAATAAACGCAGTAACTTTTCGGGGTACATTGAAAATCTGCCCTTCTACACTTGTATAGATTCCAGTACCAATTATTATTTTTCAGATTGTGATAGGTTGCAAACCCAGAAAACTACGGAAAAAATATTGATCCACCACAAAATAATGACGTTCAAACAGTATTTTTAAGTAACAACGAAACATGTTGGACACATTATATGAAAGGTGTTATCAAAAGTATCCTCTTGAAATTTTAGAACATTTTAATAACCCAAATCGAACGGAAATGTTGATAATTATAAAGAAAAAATAATGAAACCCAAAAAGGGCACCCATTTTCACGCCCGACTGGCACCCTCGTGGATTTTCGAAACTTCAATTTCTCTAGGAAATGAGCTATCAGAATCACCGAAATTCCTGATAAATGAAATTATTCTAGTTGGTATATTCAAAATCATTTGTCACACATGATGATTATTTGAAGAAGATAGGGAGGGGTTATTTGGAAGGCGAAGTGGCGAATGTCGCTATATTTTTATAAGTTTTATTATATCAAGAAACATATTTATAAAAAGGGCATAAGTACAAAATTATGTTCAGAATAATATCAGAGATGTGAAGAAAGGAAAGCAAAACGTATAAAACAAAATACTGATGAGAGATCAAAAATGAAATTGCTTCAAGCATGTCAGATTCAATCGAAGTTTAATTTTTTTCATAACTGTCTGAAAAAAAAATGATATTAGTGTGTCATCAGCAAATGATTTGATACTTCCATTCAACATTATTTTGAATATATCCTTGGAATTAAAATCAGATTGAAATATTTGGAGTGGAACTCTTATATAAGAATATATGTTCTCCTGCAATTTTTGTGTAACGTGTCTCGTGGATTTGTTTATATTCTCGTCCATTTCGTCGGGACTTGTTTACAAAAGATAAAGCAGAAACAGACTGTGGGATTATCAATAGATTTCTGTCTGCCCTCCGGCTACTATCGTTTTTCTATATGTTGAGTGCCCTGGTTGACGCATAAAAACTACAGATACTGTAATAGGACCTCCAGAAACTGGGGAACTACTTATTTTCTCAAAGGAAGTGGAGGTCCCATCCAATGAAAGCCAATTTTTCCATATTTGTGTGACACTAATGCTCTGTTTGTGTTCTATAATGGTTGTATATTGAATCCATTCGATGAGAATTTCAAAAATGAATTCAAATTTACAACTCATTCAAACCAGCTTCATTCCATTCACGCCAACTCCATTATTTCTCTCATAACAAAACATTTATTTATACCATAAATTTGGCTACAATCGTCACCAAATTATTGGTTTTCTGAAACCTATCCCTACCCTTTCGATCCGGTCATCTGCTTCATGTTTGCTTGTTCAACCGTTATTGCAAACTCCATACACTTCAGGGAAAAACCTCTGAAAAAATCCTGGTGTAAATTTTGTGCGTGCATGGAATCGTCATCTCAACCTCCATTTACCCTTTCAGAATCAGTTTTTATGTATTCGGTATTTAACCAAATATAAATTGATTTTTGGAGGGTCACTGTGGGTGGGGATGATTTTGGGTCGGACGCGGCCTCGGGCTTCACGTGACAAAGGCTACAAAAGGTCAGTGAAATAATTAGTTTGCTTTAAAATGAAAAATAAATTAAATCATAGTCCTCAGGCCATATTTTTGAATTATTCCACACACCGGTTCTATAATTTAATTTATTTTGTCTAGTTCATAGTCGAAGATGAAGAGCTACTAGTTTGGGCATAACTTATTATAAGAAAAATATTATGGCTTTCGGGTTCGATGCTATGAAATGGTAGACGCTTATGAAGATGCGGAATGCCCTAGCAGGCTTTTATAAATACAAATAGCTGTCGTATTCCTTCACTTCCTTTCTCCCATACCTACACTTTACACAATTTGCGACATCAAACATCTCATTTCGTATGTACGAGAGTTGAATTGATCCTTATAGCCTCAAGATATGATTTATTTTCTGGAATCGCGGATTCTGTTGCACCACTCAAACACAATGTAATAATGACACATTTTCACAATATACACACGAAAGCAGTCCATCATCCAACCTCTTTTATTTTTCCCTGCGACAGCGAGTGCGTCTCCCCAGGACGACGACGATTCTTTGGATACAGATGGCTTCCGCGAAGATCAGTGTAGTCTAGAAACTCCTACACCAGACGACAAAAGATTGTCTTCCCAAGAATATATGGATGAGTATATTTCTACGCTCACGGAAGAAATAGAGTCACAAGAAGTGACTTCCTACGACAGTATTCGTCAGTACTATGAATATCAAACACAGCTCTTTGCAGGGCAACGTAAACGTCTGGCTTCATGCGAAGATCTAGACACAGATGTTATAGATTCTACCTCTAATCCACTGCCTTCGGCTGTACCCGATAGTGAGTTAGTGGATAGTTTGAAAATAGGTTTAGATAGTTATAAGTTGAAAGAGACTGACTTAGTTCGTCCTGGTAAATTGAGCATCCGCACTTTCGTTTCTCCAGAAGAGAAGGGTGCAAAGGATTCAAAAAAACCGGAAGACTGGGAAAGAAAAGAAAGAAAAAGAGTGGAGAGGCTTCAAGGTGGAGGCGGAAAGGAGAAAATACCGCCTTCTGAAGAAAAGGTTCGTTTGAAAACCACCCAAGATAAGGTCACTATTGCTTATTCAGGTGTAGGGCAAGGTGTCAAAAATGTTGCGGTTGGTAGCACAGACCACACCACTGTAGACACAGGAGTAACAAGTGAAAGGAGAAAAATAGGTAGCACTAATTTCTCAGAAAGCAATATAATTCATGAAGAAAATGAATACAAACATGTGGATAAAGGTACCTCTCCACAATTCGATGCAGGAATCACACCTTCACCAGAAAACAAACCGCCTACTTCAAAAGATGAATCGAAACCAACTCTAGAGCTCATCATTGGACGTAAAGAAGTCCGTACAAGAGAAGCCTTGGCAACAGCTGAAAGTCGGTTAACTTTATACGGTACCAAAGATATGGAAATATCTATCAAATCTCAATCACATATTTGTGTTACAACAACAAGGCGAGATAACTCTGGTACCGAAACATCTGAGAGATTTGATGTTGGAATATCTACGACTGCTGGTAAAGATAAACGATCTCCAGAAGACCTACATAGAGGTCATGTCGATGAGCATGACACATATATAATTCCACCGGAAACTCTAAAGAAACGTGAAGAAACTGTTAACTTCAGCGGTACTAAACAAATATACACTTATAACGAGACCCCATTATCGCAAGCAATGTCTCCTATGACTGAAAGTATATCTCACCATATATCAGATACAGGTATATCACTAACAAGGGATGCCACTACAGGCAGCATAACAAATACTGCTGAACAACCTCAAGAAACTTTAGCTGGATTGCAAACTACCGGATTCATATCAGACACGGCCGAAATTGAAGAACTGGAGTGTACGGATGCAGGTCTCAGCCCCATTCAAGCTGACGAGCTCCCACATCAAGACCTAGACGAATCAGTGATACTTTTCACTGATGCTGGAACCAGTCCAGTAGAATTCTTGGAATCTTCCTCTATTCTCATCTCCCAAGTTGATACATCTGAGGCTGCTACAATTACGGATCGTGTTGATATGAAAGATTCTTCTTGTAGTCCAATGAAGCCGGAAGAGAGTCCAACCTTATCGTCCGCTGAAAAACTGAAAGATGAAGAAATATTAGCAAGAAGGAGGGGATCTGGTGATGTCAAGGCCCGAGTAAAAATTCTAGAAGAACAAGTGAGTAAATCACCACAGAAAGAGTTTGTTCGAAAAAAGAGAGAGGCAGTAGATTCTGAAGACGAAATGTCCAGTATGAAGGAAGAAGAAGCAAATCTCAAGGGATCCACTGAAACTCTTGCTCAATTCGATGACGAAGAATACAAAATGGAAGTTATAACTGAGCAAATGGTGAAAGAAAGAATACAGGAAACATTTTCGGGGACTGAAGATATAAAGTCGAAACATTCAACTCCTATTCACACTAAGCACGTTGGTAAAAAAATTGCAGAGTTACAAAAGATATTCTCAAGCGAAGCTGATAGCTTCGATGAAGACCCGCTCAACAAAGAAAAAAGTAAGGAAAAAGAAGAGATCATTAATAAGTGTCCTTCAGATGCTTCCAAATTAGTCATTTCATCGTTCGAACCGGTAGATGGCAAGGATTTCAATCAAACTGTAGAATTCACAGAAAAAATTACAAAAGAAGATAAAAATTATGACGAAGAATATAAATCTGTAAGGGATAAGAAATCTATGTTCGAAGAACTGATATCTAGATCACAGGAAACAACTCCAACTAGGAAAGTGAAGAGACAAACAGTATCAGATATCCAGAAACCTTCAGAGTATCGAATAGACAATATCAAACAAAATGTGACGGACAATTTAATGCAAGCACTCGCAGGGGAGAAAACACATGACAAATCAGACAAAATTGAAGACAGGAAGTTCACGACAGAAGAATTGGAAAAATGCCTTGCTGCTATTGAAGACCAAGTTATAGTTGAGACACCAAAGAACATACGAACAGTGATAGAAAATATTGAGGAAAGAGATAGACACAAAGATGGAATATGTATTGAACCCGTTTGTGTTAAAATTCATATTGATAAAAAAATACCCGTAACGGAAGAGTATCATGAAAATATAGGAGAAATTCCCGATTCAACCCACGAGATATTTACAGAAGTTCGCAAAATATTCACAGATCAAACGAAAATAGTGGAAAGTATCAGTGGAGCTACTTTGGATGTAACGGAGTTGCCATGTGTCAAACAAAATATTCAGGAACTCACTCCAAGCAGACAAATCAATGAAGAAACCCATCCAGTACAGAGCAAGATCATTGAAGAAGCTTTGGTTTCTCATGCTCTCCTCGTTTCCACAATTGCATTACCCACGGCTTTTGTAGAATCTGAAACAAGTATTTCAACAACACCACAAGAAGAAAGTATCAGCGACAGAAACTCTTCCAAAGTCCTAAATCTGAGCCAATTTGAATCTAGTGTACCAAAAAATGAACAAGATGCTCGTAGGATAATGACAGAAGTTCTGGAGGCTTCGAAACAAATTCGGGAGCATGTGAAACAGATGAAACCTGATTTAACGCCTACCCCAGAGGGGCAGTTGATCACTATGCTACCAGCAGGCTCCTTCGATTCATTGAATCCAGTCGGAATAACTGAAAACAGCGTACCTGAAGGAGACATGTTTGAGAATCTCTCATTGACAAAGAAGGACAAGGAAATGGCAAATCTTGAAAAGATAACTTTTGAAAACGGATCAGCAGATAAGTCTGAGGAGTATGAAATCATGAAATCCATCCAAATAGAAAAACCAAAATATCATGAAGAAACAAGAGAGGTGGCAAATGACTTGTACGAATGTGATGGGATTATCAAGACAGAAACAAATATACAAAGATCTGTAGACTTGAAACAACTAGAAGATGGTGAAAAACATTTTACATTCACGATAACTGAAAAACTCAAGGCAACAGACGATGTTCCAGAGTCTCCCGAACCAAAAACGAAATCACCGGAAACTGAAACGAAATTGGTAAAGAAGTCCCGAAAGATAATCATGAGAACTGTCACATCTGTAACAAAAACTGATCAATCATACGAGAGAGAGAATGAGGGTGGAGAATTGATTGACCGAGTAAGAGAAATATTCAAACCACTGAAAGATGATGAAAAAAATGATGATAAAATACCAGCGTTAGAGAAAGAGATCGTGAAATCCGTCGAACATGTACCAACAGAATTGAAAACACCGGAATCTGATGAGAAAACAGCAAAATCCCCAATAATTGATGAACACAAAACTCCAGACTCCAGTCCCCAATCCCCTCAATCCAAAAAACCTTCGTCAGAGATAGAAAGGAAATTGGTTGACAAGTCTCCAGAGAAAATCGAGGAGGTGATCACACCATCAACAAAATCTGATGTTACAGATGAAATATCACCCTTGGAGAAAGAGGTTGGAGAAGTGTCCAAACAAGCACCGAAAGATATGGAACCACAGGAAATCGGTGAAAAGATTCTGAAATCTCCGAAAATTGAAAGAGCCAAGACACCAGAATCAGTTGTAAAATCCATTGAATTCGGAAAGTCTACAACAGGAATAGAACCAAAATCAATTGAGAAACATCCCGGAAAAATCGACCAAATAATAAGTCCGGCTATAAGTACTGACGTTACAGATAAAATACCAGCGTTAGAGAAAGAGATCGTGAAATCAGTCGAACATGTACCAACAGAATTGAAAACACCGGAATCTGATGAGAAAACAGCAAAATCCCCAATAATAAGTGAACACAAGGCTCCAGACTCCATTCCCCAATCCCCTCAATCCAAAACACCTTCGTCAGAGATAGAAAGGAAATTGGTTGACAAGTCTCCAGAGAAAATCGAGGAGGTGATCACACCATCAACAAAATCTGATGTTACAGATGAAATATCACCCTTGGAGAAAGAGGTTGGAGAAGTGTCCAAACAAGCACCGAAAGATATGGAACCACAGGAAATCGGTGAAAAGATTCTGAAATCTCCGAAAATTGAAAGAGCCAAGACACCAGAATCAGTTGTAAAATCCATTGAATTCGGGAAATCTACAACTGGAATAGAACCAAAATCAATCGCTTTGAGAACTGAGACAGCAGATAAATTACCAAGATGGGAAGAAAAAATTGAAGAATTATCGGAACATGCACTGACATATGTCAAATCGCTGGAAGCTGGTGAGAAAACCACGGAATCTTCGATGACTGATGAACACAAAACCACAAAATCTATTCCTTCATCTCCTCAATCCAAAACGCCTTCCCCAGAAAAAGACACAAAATTGATGGTCAGCTCTCCAAGGGAAATTGAGAGGATTTCAACGCCTTTAACAGAAACTGAAATAATAGATAGAAGATCAGTAGTAGACGAAGAAGTTGAAGAAGTTGAAGAATTGACTGAAGAAGTGCCGAAGGATATGAAACCAGTAGAACTTGGTGAGAAGATTCTGAAATTTCCGATTACTGGAAAAGTCAATACAGCAGAATCTGTTACAAAGTTGCCTGATTCTGGAAATTCTTCACGAGACGTAGAATCAAAATCATCAGAAAAAATCGAGAGAATGATCACCCCTGCAACGAATACTGATGTAATAGATGAAATATCACCATTAAAGAAAGGAGTTGAAAAGTTATCTGAACATGCATTGAAATCAATTGAAACTGGTGAGAAAACCGTAGAATCCCCACTAACTCATGAACACAAGACTTCAGAATCTATTTTCACATCCCCTGAATCCGAGAAACCTTCACCTAAAACTGAAATTAAATTAATGGAGATGACCCCAGAAAAAATCGAGGGAATTACGATTAAAACGAGAACATATGCAATAGATAAAATACCACTCGTAGAGAAAGAAGTTGAAGACGTGTCTACACAAGCACCAAAAAATATGAAACCACTAGAATATGGTGAGAAAATTTCAATATCTCCCATAACCAAACTAGTCAAGACACCAATGTCAGTAGTGGAAAATGATGCAGTTATCATGCAGGAAAAAATCGAGAAACTCAAGTTAATCAAGCAAGCACGTGCACATCTCATGTCTGACGATATTCAATCTATTTCAAAGCTTGTCGAAACTGAAAAAGCGTTAGAAACCGAACTGAAAGAAAAAATAGAAAAAAATATCAGCCTGGAAACAGAAAAGAAATTACCAGAAAAATGTTCACCATTAGAGATTGATTCCTCTGAAATAATAATCGAAGATGAAATTTTATGCCATCAACAATATAGAAAAGCTAAACAAAAAGCAAAAAAAATGGCTAGAACAGTGGAAACCGTTAATCGCGCAGAACTCAAAACATCCAGCCCAGTGAAGAAAGGCTTTGAAAATAAATCAAAATCTGCAAAGACCAATATTCATGAGCAAGAGACATCCAGTGAACAAAGATATCTTGTCGAAAAAAATCGTACCAGAGAAAAACTCATAAAATCATCTGTTACATCGAAAGATGCTAAAAGGTTGCATTCGCCTGTAAAGAAGAGTCATGAAGCTGGAACCACCAAGCAGTCAGTGGATGAGTATAGGAAAAAATCGGTCATTGACCCATTGAAGCAGAACAGTGAAGTCACTAATAAAACAATTATCCACATTGATAAAAAAACAACCTCAAGAACCCACATATCAGGATCATCAAAATCTTTGGTGTCTGAAAAAATGCCTGTCCACAAAAAAATTGTTTCTACCAAAGAAGTACCGAAAACCATAAGAAATATATTGAAAAAGACATCTCATGAAGATATACATCAAAAAGCATCAACGAAAAAGTATTATTTGGAATCACAAGAAAGTACCAAATCCAATGAAGCTACAGGTCGAAATAGTAGAAGCATAGATCACCAAATGAAAGGTATTGATATTCATAGTAAATTTGTAGAGAAACCGCTTGAGGCACATTATAAAGTAGTAGATCCAATAACTGATATCCATGAAAAACACACAGAGTGCACCACGCATGAAATGGCCGATAAATCAAGGGGCTCATCTCGCAGCCACTGTGAATCACCAAAGTTTTCGGAGACGGATGCAGAGCCTTTATCGTCTGAGAGTGATTCTTCTCGTAAACTGGATCATATATTATCAGAAAATGAGTCTCACTTACCGATCGTTAGGAAGCCTCCGCTACAGAAAACTAGTGGACGAAATCAGACCGAAAAATATATCAAAATATCTACTCCAGAAATAACAATGAAAGATGATGTTCTGAAGGTAACGCTGCATGATTCTCAGCAGCCAGCAACTACAACAAGAATTGACAAAAAAGATTCCATAAACAGAAAGCCTAATAGACAAATCAGGAAATTTTCCAAGGAGGAAACAGAAAAGAAAAAGATTGTAGGTCGACAGATTCAACGGCCAAAGCCATACGATGAAGTCGATGTCAGTTCCGACGATGAAACTAATACAACACCTAAAGTCATAAAAAAAATTAGAAGCAAATTGAGTGATCGAAGTGCAGGTGGTTTGTCTACTTCAGAGAAAGAAGGATCATCAAACATACCAAAACTTGTCAGAGCAAGTTCCGACAGAGTGCATGTCGGTATCTCGGGAGAATCTACCAAATCTGAAGATGGAAAAAAAATCAACTATTTGAGAAAAAAATCATCTGCTGAAGAAAGTCGTACGTTCTTACAGGAGAGACATAAGTATGATAAGCGTGTTCATGGATATATGATGTCAACTGTTTCGAGAGATATGAAAGTAGATAGCAAAGCCAAAAATGCAAAACTGATCAAAACAAAGGACAAGCGCGAAGTAGATAACTACAATGAAACCCTGAGAAGTAAACAGAAGCTAGAAGGAAAATCGGATCTATCACCACAGAAAAAACCTATTCCTTATTACCGACCTCAACCGAAAACAACGGCTACGCACAAGTCACGAAATGAATCACCGAAAAAGACTGACATGATGAAAGAAATTGAGGATTCCACAAGAATCACATCCGAAGTGAAATCTAGAAAAGTGCAACATTCTTCAAGTTTGACAAAGAAAAAAGGAAAAATATCGACATCGATAGACTCGAATAAACTGGTTTCCTCAGAAATGAGCCTCGAGTCTGGGATGGTATTGAATTCAGATATTGAACTGCACAAAGCGGATATATTACCAAGGATCGGAAGTCCCAAACCAAGTCCATCCCCGACGAAACTACGTCGCACTGTTGTTACTGAACATATCAAGAAGATTTCCCAATCGGCAGACAAACCGTCCTTTGATAAAACCGTCCAATTTTCTGATCGAGTCCGCAGTCAGAGCGTCACTCCCTCAATATATCACGAAATTATTGAGGGTGGTCGCGAGAGCACCAGCCCAACTTCTCTTCCTGGTAGCCCAATACGAATCAGATCAGCTAACGGTAGGAATAAATTAGTAACATCCGAAGTGTTCACGAGAACACAGAATTACACAGGCTCCATCGAAGTGATTTATCGACAACCGTACGAGAATATGAGGAGAGTAGCATCTGCACTGAGGAACGAAACTGAAATATCACTCATAGATACGACTGATTCCAGTCTCTCGGAATCCGTCGCTCTTCCCAGTTCTCCATCAGATCACGACGTGAGTTCTGACGCGAACGGTCGATTCAAGAGTTTTTCACCCACATCCCCCAAACAGAGACGATCTCTCGAATCGATTCATGAGTCAGGTCATCGGATATCTGACTTAGTAACTACTTGCGTTGACATCCCAGAAATGTTGTCAATAGAAGAAGAGATGTCGCTGCCACGGAAGTTGGTATTGTCCCAATACGAAGGAATGAAACAAGGAGAATCGTCCCGTCTCCACGAGTCGAAAGAAAAACTCTCACCGAAAGTAGATATGGAGGTTGTATCTCCTCCTAGAAGAAAGTACCAAATCGGTCACGTAGAAGGAGGTACAACACAAGGTAACACTTCATCCGTGTTGCCCGAACCTATTGCGATGTCATCCTACAGCATGGCTTCTCGAATAGACACACGTAAAGAGGTATAACTCCTATGTCGTGTAGATATAGCTTATAGGAGTAGTGGTAGGTTTCGAGTATGCCCAAACTAGATAGCATGCATGATAGATTTTTTCAGGATGTTTTTTCAGGAATTCCAGTGGCAACTGATATTGAGGTAGGTCGGAATTGGGTGACCGAACATACATCCTGTTGAGTTTATTCACAATTGATATTTTGTTTGGTAGATAAGGTTACAAGGTTGGCTGGATCAGATGGAATGAATATATAGTGGCAAAGAATTGCACGTTTCGAATTGAAGGTATCTTTTATTCGGACAGATACTTTCAAGAAATAAACAACTGAGTTCAGCTCAAATACACAATCCACAATTAATTGTTTCGATGCAGATGTGATTTTTCAATGCAATGACAGAAAGTTGATGAACTGGAAAGTGTGATTAGTTTTCGTAGTATACTAAAAAATTATTCGTCATAATTTAGGATACACACAAATTTTTCCTAATACTCATTAGTGCTCTTTCGCCTTCGAAAAAGTATAATAGATAATTGTAACTGCAGAAAAATTCTAAAGATATTATCCACTTAGTTCTTTTGCTCCAGCTTAATAATAGAAAACCCAAGGGGGACTAACAAAAAAATGATACCAGTCGTTTCAGGAAAAATATGTTATTTGATAGGAAGTTGAAATGTTCCACTTCCTATAGAATTCAAGAGAGTAAATGACAATTCGAAATAATGATTGAAAGGATTTCAATGAATTGATGGACGTAACCATTACTATGTGGTAGGAGATCGTCATTAAAATTGAGAAATGAAATTTCATACATTTTTTGATATCACTTATATTTGTTAGGTACTAACGTTACAGCAGTTTCTTCCTATACCAATATCATCGAAAAAATAGTCAGTTTATAGTAATCATTTGATAATGTCCATTTAGCACGAAACTGGAAAAACGTTAGTATAAAAATATAGGAAGTTTCATTTTTCATATGTTTCCTCATCAATGAAAATTGAGTTCATTTTGGTTTTCATGGAATTTAAAAATTTGGCTCAGTTTATTCTGTAATTTACTCTACGAAAGTTATATTGATAACATCATGGCACCTCCATAAAGTGTTTCGCTTGGCTCATCAATATTGTCACTTCTAACACATTCGTTGTAGGAAAGCGGATTGTATTTTTTTTTTCAAAATAAACACGTTATTTATTCCATAATTTTCTAGGTTTGTTACGTACCATCGTCTGAAAAATAAGAATTACTATTGAAATCTATAACAAGTGTACCTATTGAAAAACAGTTCTTCGGATAAAACAAGTCCAATTAGTCAACAATTTCTCGTATAACTCAAATTTTGCTAATCAAAATAATAATAATAATAACTAATATATATATGAAAATACTAATCGTTAACGTTTCGGAAAATTAATCCGCTTCCGTTCTCAAAACTTATTCGCAAATTCCTGTTCGAATTCGAATTTCTCTTGTAGGCAATCTGCGTAATTCAATATTAATTCTTATTTTTTCAGATTGTGAATAACGTAAGCCTCAACTATTTTGTTACGTTCAAACAGTACTTAGAAACACGTTATGTTCATTCAAATCACATTTCTTCATTGATATTTGAAATTTCAAATGGAATAACAAACTTACTGAATCGACTCACCTTCATGAATGCCTCAGAAATAAATTTCTCAGAGATGATGTGCAGTGGTCAAATTCTGCAATGTTTATAGGACTTCAGTGCACACTGAAATTTCATTTTAACAATACATCATGCGATATTGACATTGAATTGCTCTGATTTTGCAGATAGAATTAAAGTATTTGAGCAAATAATTGTACTGACACCAATTTCAACAGAAATAATAACATCCCATCTTTTGGTTCATCCATGAAATTGGCCGCCTTGTACCCCTGATCATCATGCAAATTACTATTGTGAATGAACAGAAAATATAGAAGTAATCAAACTCTCCTGTTGAAAGCAGATTAATACCGAATAGAAATATTGAATATAATAACATTTTTGATTGAATATATAGACCTTTTGTGAACCCTTAGTGTTGGTTACGAAGGACGTGATAAAAATGCGATAATTATAGACTCTTAGGAATGCCAAATCAATTTTTCAAATCATAAATTACCATTCCTCCTCGGTTCGGGAACGAATCGAGAGCCGTTGAACAAACATAGTTCATTTTCGTATTAGCTTATTTTCCGCGAATATATTTTTCGCTTTCTTGGAGCAATTTTTGAACGATCTCACCCATTGTAAAATATCTGTTCCTCCCCTGTAGGTACAATATTTGTTCTTTAATGAAACAGTCCCCTGATATATTGCGAGCTACATATTTTTGTTAGTCGAATTTCTGATCCCAAGACAAAACAGTTCGTTGATCATCAAAACCAAAACACATCTGGAAGTCGAGAGAGACTGATACTATACAGTACAGGTACTTATCGATAGAAAAAGTAACACACTAGACAAGTTTTCACAACGGGTTCACGAAACTGCGACAGTTGTTCCGCTATTTTATAGGGAAACACGTGTCTCGGTTTTGTAAACCCATCGTTAGTGACAATCATATAGAAAACTTTGATATTCTATGTTGAATATGAATTTCCATCAGTCTCGGAATGATGATGTTATTTATCACCAAATGGACAAGGACAGTAAAAAAGTAATGAGCTCTCATTCACTTGGGCAAGATTTCAAGTTATTGAGGGGAAAATACTGTTTGTTCACTATGGAACAGATTTTCTCTCAAGTTTGTATTGAAAATATAATAGCATATAGTACAATTGTATTGTCTGATCATTGAACGTTCAAATTACCAACCCATTCAAATGGGTTTTGAACCAAATACAAATTTCATCCGTGGCGAGATATGTGAATTACCGTGAATCTAGGTATTTCTTCTATTGAACACCGCGTAGTGAGAAACTCAAACAAGCCGTTATACTTTCAATTACATTCCACAATATAATTTCATGCAGTATGAAATCGTTTTTTTATCTGTTTCGCTATAGATCAGAAAAGTAGCTGTTTTGGGAAAAATCGTTCAGAAATCCCCTCCTGCGTATTGTTGCCCATTGATGATACAAGCGAAAAAATTATTCGTCGTGCAATAAAATCGTTCGAAAGTTCCTCTCATGTCTTTTCACGTAATGAAGTACAACTATCTCAGATAGCTTTTGAATTACTTTTGCCCCAAGAGGCCAGTTCAATAAGTTGAATGTTTTCGTATTGCCCATCTACATCATTTCACATGTTGTAGATGTAAAAATCAAAATATTTATACTTTCAAGAAACCATTTCAACAATAATTTTGTTAGAGAAATTAAATTGAAATATGCAGTTATGATCATTGGTATGGAAAAATGAATCCAAATATATATTCAATTCCAATAACGGTACCTACAAGTCCTTGAACTCTGCTCAAGAATGATTCAGGAAAGATAAGTTCTCGTATACTGAGTGGTCCAACGAAAAGTATGCACCTAGCTTTTCTCTTTTGTTCGTAATTCAGAAGCAAAAATGCTCGGACACGTTGGGTATGATCATGAGGGAGACACATTTTGGGTATATTCATTCATTCATGATACATTATGTGGAAAGGTGCAGCTTATCCAATCCATCTTGGCACAGAACTAATAACGTATATGCCCAGCAATCTCTGTAAAGTATACTAAAATAAAAAAACACCTATTATATGTGTTCATTGTGTTGACATTTATCCTTCCGTCATAGTCTACAATACCAGTGTGCAACTGGAAAAGTATCTGAGTTTGTGCCAAGATGGATTGGATGAGCTGTACAACATTATGTTTCTAATGATACCCCATTAATTTGAATTTACTCGAATAATTGAAGCAAAACGGCATCAAGAACATTTACCCAATTTTGGGAATGATGAAAAATACAAATGTGTTTTGGGTATAAGGAATTGAAAGATTCAGTGTTTGTCATTTTCAACGGTGCTTTGTGAAAAAGCAAAAAACATGTTATAGATTTTGTTGGAAATCGTTTCTTGAATCTTGTTCTAATGAGGTCTAGCAAAACAATTTAAAAAAAAATTAAAGTTACCTGTTTCAACTCGTTCTGGAATACAACGAACCATTTTATGGTGACATGGAAATAATTTTCAAAGAAACCGAACTGAATCAGTGAGGAGACTGAAGTAAACGTTTGCCTAAATTTTTTCTACAGACGTCAGTTAAAGTATAAATTTCAACGCATGCTGTCAGTGTCTAAAATGCCATTTCATGACACTGATGTTAAAAGTCAATCATTTTCAGCACTAGTGCTAAAAGTGATTTATTTGTAGAGAAAATATAAAAACATAATTCAAAATGAAGTGTTTATTCGATTAAACGTACAATTAGTGAAACTACAATTATGATAAGAAACTCCATGGCCAGTCTCATCGGTAGATATAGGTAACAGAATTTATTTTGTTGAAGCTTGTACTAGAGCAGAGAACAATGTTATCAGCCGAAGTTTTCGACAAAATTTGATCCGCAATGCTCTGTTTCCTTTGTATCGAGTCTTCTATATAACCCTCTGATACTGTACTGGACTTCCATCCACCGTGTCTTTCAATTGTAGAAAGACTAGCACCAGAGTCCGCCAACAAACTTGCTGAGGAACGTCGGAAACAATGTCCAGTATAAAGATGGGAATCAGGCAAATATAGAAATTCAGCAATTTTGGCAGGCATCCTACCAATTTTGTTGATTCCAACTGGAGTCCTGGCACATTTATTTTCAATGCATTTTATAAAAACTCTTGAATGAATAATATCCACTGGATGAAGGGCAATGTATTTTTTATAGTAGTTCATATACAATGTATCACTTACAACAAAGGTGCGTGGCACATTCGTTTTTGTGCCTGGTATATCCACAACTAGTGAAGTTCCGGAATCCTCAATATTATTTGATGTCAAATCACACAGTTCCTCTCGATGACAGGCTCCAAAAACACCATTAATCGCAGCAACTTTCTGCGTTAAATATATTTCATCCGGGGTTCTGCGAGAAATTTGTCGATTTGTTCCCTTGTCAATACTTTTGACTTTTTCGGTTGATATCCTTCACCCTTTCGCTTCAAAAAAGCCACAAGTTTGAAATATCTGCTTATGTCATGATTATTTATGTTCATCATTGACTTCAACACAGAGTTATTCGACCAAAGCGTTGACGATTTCCATATTTTGGACTTTTGTTCAAAGTATGCAAGAAGCACTTTTTCACTGGCCTTCTTGCCACTGACATTTTTCTGATCACACCATTTCAAGAAACGATCGTATGAAAACTCGTACTGTCGCTTTGACTTACTAGGCAATAATTAAAAAGCAGCTTTATTGGCAGCTTCTTCAATTTCCAGCGGTAGAAATTCATTTTCTGGATCAGTTTCCATCGAGGAACGAAGAAACGAGAAAGAATAATTATTCATGATATTGACGTTAGTTGTCAACGAAGACAAATCAACAAATTCTGTTTGTGATTACCTTGGCAACTTGTTTCATGAATAGATTAGATGAAATCGGATTCAAAACTGATTATCTCGAGGCTATTATTTTATCAATTAATTAATGTAAAATAGGTATGCGTTAATTTGGACTTTTGATGGTGTTTGTAAAAACATAGTGTATGATATAACTGCTAAAAGTGATTTTATTTTGTTTGAAGGGATGGAACACTCCGCCTTCGGCGTCGTGTCCAAAACTTCCCTTCTCACAAAATAAAATATCACTTTTAGCACTTATATCATAAATAACTATTCCTTCACTCATCTACAGTTTTTCGAATAATAAAGCAAGCGATAGGTAAAAAAAATAATCTGCCTTTTGAATATCAAAAATTTCTATTCAATTTCTATTTTTCATCGGTACCAAAGTTATCAGGTTGATGTTCTTAACGCCGATTTTGAATTGAATATTTTGCCAAATTCCAATGAATAGGGTATCATTGGATAACTCTGTACCTTTTCACCTAACTTTCCATGTTAAACCCTCACTAGTAGTTCAAAGACTAGGTTGGAAAATATGTGTGAAATGTTGTCCCCTCCGAAAGCAAACTTTCCAAATAAAGGAGAAAATCTACGTGAATGATTTTCGTTGGACCACTCTGTTTGTTTTTCTTTCATGACTTATGTGGAAGGGGGAATGATAAAATAGCAATGATAGTCTAACATATATATTCTGGGAGTCTATATCGCTTTTTCGACCCACGATTATACTAGAGATTCGTAATAGGGTGGCATGGTACATCTTTCTTTCGATTTGTAAAAGAATATATTATGTAGGAATTCCAAGAAACCGAAGAAAAGACCCATTCTGCCGAAATATTCGCAACGTAGAATAACATCATGTCCGTAAATATGGATATACCAGAAATAGCTATAACCGAAGAAGTAGACGGAGAAGATGACGATGATAATCATATGAGCTTATCTGAAGCGCTAACGGATATTGAAGACTTGTACGAAGACGAGGCTGTATCAAGAAACCAAGTATTCAGGAAATATAGTAAACTGAGAATAAAACTGAATCAGGATGAGTACTTAACAGATCTTGAAGACTTCGAAGCATCCGAGGATGACGATATGAATAGAAATATTAAAGAGCACGCCAAACCTATATCGATTGAAGATATGGACTTAGAAGGTGGTACGTTTGAAGAATCCTATAAGACACAGATGAAAACATCGAAGGGAAAGAAAAAGTTGAAAATGCAAATGTCAACTTCCCAAAGGAACAGAAAAGATGAAGAGAAATACAAAGAAGTATTCGATAACTTCACTGACGAGGAATTATATGATACTGATAATGAATTCAGGCAAGATGATATTCTGGAAAACAATATCGACCTGAATACTTATAACATCGGAAATATGAATGTTGTAGAAAAAACAAATAAGTCTTCGACTGGACTGTTGACACCAATATCTCATGCGAATATTTCTGATTCGAATGAATCTGATACTTCACATTACGATAACCAGTTTCTAAGTGCTCTGTCTATATCTCCGAATCTATCTGATTTGACAGATGTTGAAGTTTTACAGTCAGATGATGAAGCAAAAATACCAAAAAAGAATAAACAGAGACGGCGGAGATATAAATGTGGACACAAACTGTCTGTCACCGACGTTGAGGACTTGGAAATTTCTGAAAATGATACAGGGTATAATAAGGCTGGCAAGAATAGAACATTCGGCACCAAGCTCAAAGCAAAGAGTCAATCATTGGTGTATGATTCTGATGAAGAAGAATATCATTTAAGATTTCCGGTTTGCAAAAAAATTGCAGATAAAAATCAAACTATTCTGAATATTCCAGAATTCGATACCAATTTTCCCACTGATACAGAAGACTTGGGTGATGTATCTGAACCTGCATCAAGCCAGGATGAGGATGAGTCGGCATTCGAGGCCAAACTCGAAGAAATGGCTACTGGATGTAGCCAAACAACAGAATTGAATAATGTTCTGAGAAATGAAATAAGTCATCCAATAGAGTTGCTTGAATATGACAAGACTGATCATCGTAGCAACACAGATCTAGAAACTAATGATGGTGATGATATGAAAGCAAAAGAGGTGCCAAGTTCTGAATATGATATTGGGTTTTCAGATGGCGACTCTAAGAACTTCGTGAAGGAAAAGCCAACAAATCTATTGGTTCCTACACATTGTGATGAGGCTATCACAGATTATGAAAATATTGATAGTTCTGAAGATGAAGATAGATTGAAAAAAATTCCGACGGCATTTTTGAGACATTCCACGAACTCCACAGATGAAGAGGAATTCGAAGATCCGAATTCGTTGGTAGATTTACCTGATGTAGATTTGCCTCCACCAGTCCGTAACCTGATAATTTTGAAAGAAAATGAATCTCTCCCAACCGTACAAATATTTCCTCTCGAGGAAGATGTGTTGTCGATCTCTCAGAATGATTCAAGAGAAATATCTACAGATGATGAGAGTATTTCTCGGGAAGATGATGATATCGAAAGATCTAGTAATATATCAGAGACTGATTTTATATTTCAGGATTGCGGTATGATAAATGAGTCTGAAATAATCCAACGTGAGTCCAATGATGAAACTCTCGCTAGTAATGAGAAATGTGATGATTTGACAGATACAGAAGAACTTCTTCTGGACAGCCATAAGAGACGAAGGGCACCAAAATTCAAACATTTGCATGAGAAGTTCCTTTCACAGAAAAATCATCTGACTGTTGAATCAAACACAGAATCTAAACGTCAAACTGATACAGAAGACCTATTATTCAGCGACGGTAATGAAGAGAGCTATCGTAGTCTTTCACCGATGATCAATATGCCGGCTATTGGTGGGACTACAGACATAGAAGTCATAGAATCTTCCGATGAAGAAACTTACCATACCGCCGTGAGGCCGTTATCGTGTACTCCACAACATTTGAGAGAAATTGGAGGAGACACAATAATGTCCAAAGATGGGTCCGGCCCTTTTTCTTCTGTAGATAGATTGCTGGTAAACCATCATTCAAAAAGATTTGTGGGTGTTACAACCAGTCCTATGAACACAGATACGGAGGATCTGACAATGTCTGCAGAAGAAGACTTCATGAGTTATTCTAGAGCAGAAACTGCCACTCCGAACCAAGTCCACAGGGTTCTGGATCAAGAGAGTGCAAGCAAGATCCATACAGAAGACAAAAGACAATTCCTTACAGAAAGCTGCATGTACTTGAAAGGTGGTGGATACATCGAACACCCAACAGACGTGGAAGACCTCTCAGATCTGGAATGTGGTATTCGTGAAGTGATTTCACCCGATTTTGTGTCATCGAAGGGATTCGTGGAAGATAAAAAAGTTTCGCTGGATTTGCAGACTGGGTCGGCGACCTTTGGAGCTTGCGGAGGTAACTTTTTTTTTATTCGATATTGGCAACATAGGTCTGTGAATTCTTTGAATCTGATATGGTTATTTATGCTATCACATGATTTAATTCCACCTCGACCGCGAGTTGCTTCGATTGCTAAGGGTATATTTAAATACTGCTATATGCAAAGTACCGAAATGTGATATTATCGAAATGGTGAAAACAAATTTTTAAAAGTATTGAGCTCCATTTGATAATCACTACAATTACATATTCGAAGCACACGATGCACCAGTGGTCAAACGACTTATGCTTTCAGTTTTTCACTTGAACTATCAAATGAACTTGCTGAGCAAACGGGTAGTATAAGAAATTGAAACTTCCCATTTCCAGGAGAGGAATCCCATGAAATGGATCACAGAACATTTCTACCACCTCAAAAAACATTCATACAATATTCTGTTTTTTTTTGCTGTGATATTTTTCCCATACATAATATCGAACATGAGAGTCTACAAGTCTTACAAGTATAGCTACGTTAACAGAATCATCAAATTTTGCCACAAGCTACACGATTGGTTGAAGATAATAATTCATGATAAGACAGGCGGTCTACATAGACAAACGTAATAGGCGCCGACCAGTTCCTTATTTTGTGAAAAAGCCCTTGCAATAGTTGTTTGTCAGACGGCAAGTATCCTCTTCCAAGGACCTAACATCAGCTATTGTTAAACGCTTTTTACAAATGAACGTAACTTTGAGATGTCACCTCTGTGAAATATAGTTGCAAACTGACATAAAATTCTTCATTACACCCCGTTTCGACGATGCAATTTTGTCGCTGCAACTTGTCGCTGCGAGATATGTCATCTAGCTGTCAGTTTGCATTGCCAATATTAAAAAGTAGCACTGAATGTTACCAAGATGAACGTCTACATTATCACAACTGATATATGATTTCATTCATTTCTAATAATTGATATTGTGATTGAATCACCTTATTACTCAACTTGATTCCTCAAGTCTTGAAAAATAATTGAAATGTTCGAAATCAATATTCTTCACAATGATGCCACCACATATTTGTGGTTAGCGGCAACAAATTTACCATAGAAATAACTGAGTCACTGCAAGTTATCGCACTCAAAAAGATTCATGCAACTCGAAAAACTTGCATGAACACATGCAATTTTCTGGAGTTGCAGCGACAAACTTGCATCGTCGAAACAGGCTATTAGTAATTTTAATTTCTAGAAGTCTGATAATAATACCATTGTCGGATTTTCAATTACTTCACCAACAATTTCAAAAGATACCGGTACAGTAATTCCTGATATTTGGTGAGTTGGAAATGCACTAGTTCCTAAAAATAACCGAGTAGTCAAACGATCTGCATGCCAAAACCCATACTATTTTCATTAATCCATTCAGAGGACTTCCGATTTGGTAAGAAAATCAAAATAATCGTGTTCAGCTTCATTATAAGTGTTGCATGCAATTTTGAACTATATTACTTTTGTCTACCTCGAAAGGAAACACTCATTAAAACCAGTTAACTATTTAAAAATGAAACTCTTTCTAGTATATATCAGTAACTAGGGTAAGTGTAACATCATCATCCTCATTTTAGAGATGTCCTGATTCAATAATGGAGTGACTGCCTGCCAGAAAACCTGTACCATATGATAACGAAATTATTGATTTCTGAGTATATTGCATATTTTATGAGAGTTGGTTCATTGTCCATTCACCGAAATGATATAGTAAAATTTACTGATTTTTTGATAGTACACGACTAATGTTGAAGCCGATGGCGCCTGCCTGGTGAAACTGTAGTCGACTAGCAAATTCGAAAATGTGCTTGTGTCTTATCTACTTCCAGGCTGGAAAGAAACTGATAGTTAACTCAGAGGAAGACGAGGTGGAAACAACTTTTCCAACATCATTTCAAAAATTCTCACCTGCTCATCTTTCATTAGAGAAGCCATTATAATTATCGGAATTCACAAAGTGGTTGGATCTCCTGTAACGTGTTCACACGAACTCACTGTCACAATACGAGCTAACCGTATCTCAGAACCGAACCTTAAAAAAAGATATAGATACCCACTCTCTCCTTCAAAACCTCAATCCTCTTCGATATCTGAAATCTTACTCAGTTTTCAAAAAAAAAACTTACCACTTCATGTATTCTCCAAACCACAGAATCTGACTCTTATCTGGGTCAGTCCATTGTTATTGTTCAAACTGGCGCCAATATTTTAGTGACTAATCGAAAGATTGTCTATTTGCAGCAATCCTCGTGACACAGCTGAAATTTGCGAAATATTATTGTATACCAAACTATTCATTACAACGAAACCAACATGTACATGCATGTACATAATATGTTCAACCTCAACAATTTGGCGGCATCTGCCACCTATAAACTTTCCTTTGCTTTTTACAAAGGCATCAGTGATTTTCACAGCGGATCTGGTGTGCCCTCAGTGCTTTTCCATTCTTTATTAAAGATATTAATAATGGAAGATGAAAATACACGAATTTTGCACTGGTTTTGTCGATAAAATGTCATAAAACCAGTAAAAACCAAATTTAATCGGTTTGTTTATTATTTCCCCCCCCAGGCATCACGTGATTTGGAATGCCTTATAATGGCTGACTTAACGGTTCCGCATCTGTTACTTCAACTGTAGGGAAAACCCAGAAAAACCCACGTTGCTACCGCTTCGGTTGGTATATTTGATCAAGGAATCAACCTTCCAAGAATGTTAAGGTGCAATTAATTCAAATAAGCTATTCATACTGTTATACAAAAAAACTTGAAGAACTTTACCAATTTGAATAGTGTAGTGAAAGGAGTACATTACATGTAATAAAAAAAAAGGTCAGTACCTATCTACTAGAAACGAAAGATTTAGAAAACGACGAAAAATTGTTTTCTCAGTTCAAATGGCCTCAGTTGCAGTATATTACAGTATATATTGTATTCACGATATTTGACTATATCATTCCAGGTTATAAATCATACATCATTTTATAGGTGATGAAAGGAGTTTCATATATGATGAAGACTTTTTGGCAGGCAGTGTTTAGGTCCGTAGAAAAATATTTGTTACAACGAATTTATGGACATCCACTCCACATTCACTTTGGTTTTGACTTTTTTTGGTGAAACGAAACTATCATATACCGATTTTGCATACCAATATTCGTTATTCAAGAACTGAAGTATGAACGGCAACATGAAAAGTTTTATTCTCGAACGAAATTGATATACTAATATATATTATATTACTGACACTTTTCGAATATGATATTCATGTGCTTTTATCGCCATTTCCACTATCTTCATTACAATGAATTCGTTTTTGTTTCCACAGAATGGGAAGCCGCAAGACAGCCGCTTGACTTGGAGCCCAAAGCTCCATCACTAGAAGAAGACGCAACACAAAAAGGTGAGAATTAACTATTTTACCATTGACAATATTTGAAGAATTTTGTATTATCGATGAAAGTTTACAAGTGGAATGTTAGTTTCTGTAGATAATACAGAATTTATATAGTATGAATGTATAAAAATTATTTTATAACATATTCTACCTGACAAACTTTCTTGAACACAGAAAATTTCTTTGTTATATTACTAGGATGGAATAAACACCCGACATCTTTTTCGGGAGTCTATTAATGAAAATAGTGAAACATACATAAGCGTTTCATTTTTCATGGGGAAAATATAACTTGTGATTGTGAAATTTTGTGTCACCAGAACACTACCATCTTTCCACGAACATAATTTCAATTAACCAGATAATAACACTCTCATCTTTCAGTCTATACCTAATCCGCTATTATGCGATTCGTTTGATTGTATCATTTCGATTTGTTCAAATTACATTCCTTCCGGTTATCAAAAAAAAGAATACAGTTTCCTCTATGATTTCCACTTACAATGGGTTTACAAAAGCGCGACACGTGTTTCGCTATTACAATAGCTTCTTCAAGTAAGATAAAAAAAATCAATTTTTTAACTTGCTTGAAGAAGCTATTGTAATAGCATAACAAGTGTCGCGGTTTTGTAAACCCATTGTAAGTGGAAATCATACAGGAAACTGTAATATATTTTTTTTGTTAATATGGATTTTCATCAAGTATCGGCCAGTTCAATTCAACCTTCCGGTTATGATTCATCTTTTCACGGAGCAGAAGCGACCATTCATTGAAACAGTGAATCGAAAAATTCCAAATTGATGAATTCAACTGTGTCTAGTTTATTTGCAGACTTATTGAAAAGTGTATTATACTTTGCCACAGTTATCTAAAATGAGCTATCAAAATTAGTTCGGAAAATTTTCAACCATTAAGCTATGGGAGTAGTTTTGGAAAATCTGTCTGTTCTGGTTGGATTCTCCTATCTAACAATTCTGTGGGAATATTTTCTCTTGAATCCACGAATTTGTTCGGAATTGTTCGGAAAATCATTATGGCTTGATAATTATCCAAGAATGTTTATTATATATGATCTTAGGATGGTTATAAGGAAACTTTCATTGAAATTATTTCAAGTTCCTGACCCCCTCCCCCCCAAGAAATAGACCAAAAACTTATTATTTTATAAACTGCACAAATAAAGTAAGTGATATAGGTACGAAGTAATATAGGAAAATTGATGTCAATCTCTGTGAATGTACATAAAAAATTGATACTCAAAAATTGAATCAAGACAATAGTGAGCAATGAATATACGGTACTCGACGAACACAACAGTCACTGATTATTGGAATAATCACTTTTCTATACAACAACAATTCAATTTGCTTCAAAAGGCGACCATCGTCATTGATTTGAATCTCTTATTGACGATGCCTGCATTGCAAAAAAGTCAGGCTCGAACGTCTATTGACGTCGCCGTTAGTTAAGGGGTTAAACAGATCACTATCCTGTTTTTGTCCTCTTCAACTCTAGTTTCCAATACGATTCTCAATATTTGTGGCAATTTTCTATTTGTTTCATTCATTTCATATTGAAAATCTCAATTATGTTCGATGTTCTCTACATATACCGTGTGACACTCAAAGTCCTTTGTTTTTCTAGCTATATTTTTGAAATTCGGAACATTGAATATGCTCACTGAGCAGCATTTCTCGACATATCTGAAAGAAAAAATAACTTCCAATTTTTCCGGAAATGACATCAACTTTCGATTCTTGAAAGGGACACCCTGTATATTGTTACATGATCGGCTAGGGATGATCATGAAGAATCCAATGATACCAGGTTTGGTGATGTTATCTCCAATGACTGCGGATATCGTCCTCGTACGATATGGCCACCATAACCACTCTTGTTCTACAACTACTATTTCCGTTCACCAGCTTTCGTCCTCGCACAAACGACAACTGTCAAAACTCGGAGCTTATGAGAGAGATAAACGAGATTTCTGGCAAGAAGAGGTGACAGACTTGGTAACATATCACCAGTACTGGAATGCTTCGATTCCTGTAGATGCCAAAGTTCTTCGAATCCGTCTTTCGTTTCGCTATTCGGTATGAACGATGGCTCTCTCATCTTCACGTCAGCTATTCTCTTTCATGTCATCATTCGATTAGTTCAAAGATGGCTTTGAGAATTGACGTCTTTTGACGTCTTCGTTTTCAGGTTACAGGTTGGGTTATAAATGTCGAGAAGGTTAATGCTCATACCTTGCTTGAAGATTATTCCGAGGTTAACGAAATAGTATACATAGTGCGCATTCTCTATCCAACACTGGTTTACTTTCGAAAGTTAGAATAGTGATTCCTGGGTTATTATCAGCTGTCAAAGTTACTTATTTTCAACAAGGGTTTCACTTGGCTCGATTCTCAGATTCAGATTCTTTATAAACTCAAAATGACGAAATGAATCACATATAGGAATTTTCAAAAAATATCATACATGTGCACAGAGTAAAAGATATTTCGTTAAAAAATACAGACAAAAAAATTTGCATACTTATATGAGACAACGGGATACCATGAGGGCAATAAAATTTACAGGTAAACGAAATCCGAGAATATTGTACCACAGAGAAGCGACAACAACAGCGGTTTCTTTGATGTTCGGTGCCCCAACTTATAATTGAAAGATATATTTGATATTAAATGACATGATCTTGTGACAGCAGAAAATTTCTCTGCATGAATTTCGCCTCGAAATTCATCGTCTTATTGATTCCGAGCGATTAGAATATTTCTACTCATTGTTGAAATGCCAGTTGCCTCACAAGAAGACCTCATAAACTCGATTTGAGCAACATGGACCTTCATAGGCTACTCTATTCAGAACAGCATTTTCAGGTTCTCAATTTCCTGGAAATACAAGTCGTTGTGCTCAAACTAGATACCAAGCTCTCACAATGTGCATTCTAGTTCAGGTGTTCATGTACACATACTAATGTATACCCTAAAAGTTGGCTGCATTGGAGGGTCAATTGCACGGCTTTGCTTTAATTGTGGTTGATCTGAGTTAGGTTTTGTTGCTATGGATCATCAATCAGATTCATTATTCCTTGGTGATTAGGCCCAGCTGAGTGTTCCCTAGAATATTGTCATTGATATCAGAGAAAATATATTTGTTCTGATAATCAAGGAATCGAATCACTTGACTTTTTGTTGTATTCAGATACAAATCTTGATTCTTGAGATGAGTATAAGTTACGGTTGATATATGTTCATATTAACGTGTTTATTTTGGTGAATTGTGTCATGGAAAACATGAGGTACGATTTTCGTCTTTCTATATTATCAATGCATAAATTGAATGGAAATAGCTCTAGAATGGAGCACTGCGCTACTTCAACTTGAACCGACCTCATCTCGGATGAAGAAGTCAAAATTTGTTCACCATCATCGATCCTTAGGTGAACATACAGACATCTGCTGAATAAAAGAGATTATATCCAATTGAGGGGCTTTCCTCGAAGCCCAAACGAGTAGTCCTCCAAAATATTCAATAATTTTTTGTGATTGACGCAGTCGAATGCTCTATTCAAGTCACATCAAATTGCCGGAACACACTCGCCTGTGTCAATGAACTCTTTCAAATTTTCATAGGAACTAATAAGGGCTATTCTGGTTTTATTTTCCTGATTGGTAGCCATGTTGCAGTGTTATTGAAATTCGATATGAACTCATGAAATTCGAGAGATATTCTTTTAAATTAATACCTTTGTCTGAAATTCTCAATTGTTGACAATTTTTAATTTTTCTGGGAGGGGGAGGAAATACTTTTTTCAGAGTTTTCGAATAGTGCCATTTATGAAAGATTCACTTACTACTCATTGTGTAAACAGGTTGTTTCATCCATAACCGACAATTTTTCAGTTTTTGATTTTCTATTCATAAGCCCAAACAATTCTGGATCATCATGAAGCGTCAGAAACATATTATATGGAATAAAATCGATATCTATACTCCTATTTAAATTTGGAGAATGATCTTCTGAAATATTACAAATTAGGGATTGGGGAGCTTTAACAAAAATCAGTGAAGGATTCTGAATGATTCGTTCATTGTTTGATGTTGATAAATTTTTTTTTGTTTCCTTATAAAGATTATTATGATATCATATATTATGAAACTGAAAGAATGTCTCTCCACAATTGACAAACTCTTCGATACTGGTCCAATCCTTCTTCTCTCCAATACAACTTGAAAAAAATAGGTAAATTATGTTACAAGTGGTCTTTGTTATTTTTGTGGGCCAACCAACCAATGAGTGTAAATCAAAATAGGTCATTGAAGAATATAAAGATTTGACATTGATACTGGAAAAGAGATCAAAGTTGAAATCGTCACAAATAAACGAAAATGAAGTAGCACAACCTTCGAAATGCAGTTCTTGTTAAGGTCAGGTGTACGCGCATCAATATCATCCCGCAACCATCTCGCAACAGCATCGCAACTCCCCCACATTTTTTATTGGGTCAACAATGAAAATCCGATACTGATTCTTTCACTACTATTCCTTTGATGCATAATAATTCGAGAGACTTCATACTATCCAATTGTGAAACATGACGGATGATTGCACCATCCAGCCATAATTCTGAATTCATGGCGGCCTTGAAATGTTTTTCGTGTAAACTAAACTTGAACGATGAGTATACTGTGGGTGATTCAGATTTCAGCATCTCACAAAAGACTTCTGGGTCAACTTGTCCGAAAGTTCTTCCGCTGTTGTCTCTGGGTCTACTCTGCACACAAGTAAATAGATGAACTTTGGAACGCCTTTGATTCTGTCGGAATTCTCGTCAAGAATGATTTTTTCTCAATCTTGATTTCTTTTTAGAGCAAACTCTCTGCCAATCATCTTGTTTTTTTTTTCACTCGTACCCGGTTTTTAGGACTTATCTTTCATTAAACTAATATAATGGTCGAAGGTGCTTCGAGTTTTCTAGAATAGCAGCATTCACATCCTCCATCCTCATTTATAACAGAAATCCCACAAGGGTTTATTGGTGAAAGCGGAACACAATCATTGGTGACCTTCTCCTTTGCACCAACTTCAGATTTATTCTTCCACCTTCTGATCACAGAGATTGAGATTTCGAAGAGTAGCTGGCAACCATGTCAAATTAAATAATATTATTAGAGTTTCCCCATCTGAAAGTTCAATTGTGCGTTTCTGATTCTCTACTCTTAGAAGAAAACAACGAAACAGTTCTGATTTATTCTGAAGCTGAAAGGCTATTGAAATAAATTTAGTTTATTTTTCAATTGATTTTCCATTAAAATAATGATTTTCAGTACAAAAAATGAATATATTACTCAAAAACCCCTAATACATTTTACAAAAATCAACCAATGTTGGATAGAGAATGTATTTCAATGAATAGGGTGAGATCTGTACCGTGTTTAACGAATTGGCTATTAAATGACGGAGCTGGATGATGTGTGATGTGTGCTAGATGGCATGTGGATGGGCCTTAGAATGGAAGTGGTGTGAGTGTTTTTATTTGCTGGTAATCTAGGGCTGTATGTAGTGGGCACTGCTCGGTTGAGCGGTAGGTACTTCTGAAAATTCGGTGATATACGGAACGGCTTCCAGTTGTCTGGGATGTTGTGGTAACACTCCAGAGTGAAAATTCAAAATGAAAGGAGTATTTGGAGAATTGATTTTCAAAAATATTATCAAAGGGATAATTTCACAAAGTAGGATTAGAAAACTTTCCCTTGAGTATTCTTGAAAAGCTTGAAATTTCTGGAGAATCTCTATAAGAGGATTATCACTTCAGATACCCTCATTCAACAACAAATAAACGGATGTGAATCACTTAAAAACCTGGTACTTGTTAGGGTTCTTCAACTCCCCTACTATTTCTCATCGGTTACTTTGATGACAAATGAGTAACCAACTTTTCAGGAACCATGTTCCATTACCAACCACATTTCAGGCGGTCACTGTGGTCACCAGTACAACGGAACGACTGATGGTAACAATATTTGGAAACGGAACACGGCCTAAGTAATATGGTGGACGATTTGAGGGGTGGGTCGAAACTGTAATACCAAAACGCTCTATTCGTTGTGTTATTTTGAGAACTCTTAGGCAGTGGTTGCCCCTTCTCGGGAAAAAATTTCCTTGCAATTTTCTCCACCTACAATGCAATCGAACGCACCATGAAAATATCGAAATGATTCTCTCCTACACCCACAAGGTTATTCTTCAGGAAAAAAAACAAAAATCCACCAGGCAGATATTTTCTCTTCCCAAAAACAATTTAAGAGCAATATTCTCTTTCTTTGTTATGACAGAAATTGTTCGTTACTATCATTATTCTTTATTATAATCGTATAGTATTCTATTTGACTTTATTGCTGATGATACCTGAAATAGATCACGTTTTGTTTTGATAATAGCTTCATAGAAGAAAAGTAATCAGAAGCGATGATGAATTACACACCTATCTACCCGAATATCAGTTTTTTTTATCTAAAATGTCGTCAATGAGAATCTAATGATAATTTTATACATTTCGGATTAGTTCACAAATTATACTCAATAAAAAAATATGTCTCTTCGATTTCCAATGAATATTCTTGTGTGAAAATTTCATTCCCTGTTGTTTCGTGAAGATACGCCTAGTTTCAAAGACACACTGAAAAAAGTGAAATATGGCCATTTTCATTCTGTTGTCAAAAACGTAACCAAAAAATGTACTTTCTATATGATCTTTTTCATCATCTTCAGGTGATTCATAAACAGTTGAGAAATAGATTTTTTACAAAACATTGTTTTCCTCTGAGACGGAACATTCACTGGACTTTCTGGAGACGCATATAAAAAGTTGGTTCCCTTTACTTGAACCCACTTCAGTTTCGACTTTTGAAAATTGACTTCCACAGTTGAACCATCATTGAAATATACACTGAACTGAAAATTGAAAGCAACAAACGAATCGCAGATTCATCGATTGAAAAAATACGAATTTCACAATCACTAGAGTTCTCCCAAAATATTAGGTAGCAAAGGAATGTTCTTGATGTGTTTCAAAGAAATGATTTTATGTAGATTGTAAGGAAATCATCTCACATTAGGGGCATTACCATCAATCACTATCTCCATCTTTATTAACCATTTCCTCTTCCGTTTCTATTTATTATTTCTTCCTTCAAGCCAGAGGATGCTCTTTATGCATTAACACTTGAACACTACACTAACTGCTTGAGTTAAATTTTCAGCTGAGTGCAGACTCATTTACTTTTCCTCATGATTATTTTCGGTTGAGCTTCTGAAAGCTTCACACCAGCCAGGTAAAGATTGCAAACCCGCATCGATAACTGTTTTAATATTCGCACAAAACTTTCGCATGTGCATGTACAAGTTGAAAGGGGTGGAAATATAGTTTTCGAGTATATCAGCACAGCTTATGCAATCTCCGGCAATCCCAGATTTACTTTATGATCTCATTCATCATTCACTTTTCATTGGCAACTCTAACAAATAGTTTTCAAAATTAACCATATCGTTCTATTATTTCAAAAAGAAATATTCTTACTTCAGTACGGTTAATGCACTTTTTCGACAGATTTGTCTTCACCTGGCACCCGGTTTGTAACGTACGAAAGCGTGCTATTGCAGCCAAAACGCAGTATGTCATGTTCACCCTCCCAATTCCTGCACAAAACCACATCATATACACAAATTGATGCTATGCTTGAGAAAATGTTATTTGAAGTTGAGAAGCAGGAAAAACTATTCGGTTTAGACCTCGATATTTTAGAGCCAGAGGAGCCCTGTGTGAACTCACTTGAACTATACCCTAGCACTGACGCTCTCATCGAAGTACCTATAAAAAAAACAATTCGAAAACCCAAAGTTTACGAAACTACCCAAGAAATAGTCATCATCCCGGAGGAATGTCCCTATGATATCACATCTGAACAAAGGGAAAATTTTCAAAATGATGAAAGTAAGCAACACGGAATTACACAACATATGCGTGAAACTGTACGTGCAGATGAAGCCGCTGAGCCAATATTATCGACAAACAGGCCCGAAAATGAGTACTCGGAGAAACCTTACAATTACAAAATAGATTTCGAAAGAGCAGCAACAGCATCCAGTGAAACTCTCAGTGATAACTATTCTGAGAGTTGGAATGATATTGTCGAATCTGAGCAGACTCTGGTGGACGATGACTATGAATTCATTGAAAATAAACCTGTTACACAAGCTGTTCAACTATATGATAATAGAACCGGAAATGAAATATGGTGGGAGGGAACGTACCGTAATTTGAGCATAGTTCCGGAGGAAGATGAGGAAAATTTGAGCTTATTGGATAGCTCTTTTTCCAACAAAACATATAATTCTAGTCCATATTCACAACTTGTTGATGCCTATGAACCGCTTCTACAAATTTCCGCGACGAAAGTTCCAGAAAAAAAATATTCCCAATGTGGTTATTCAGGTGAGGATAGTTCTTCGAAAGAGTCTACGAGTTCGGATGAAGGAACGTATGACACAGGGGAAAGAATGGTCAAAGCTGAGGTAAAATTGATGGTGAAAACTACCGATAAAGGCAAAGAAGCCATTGAAATTAAATCTGTCAGGGAGTTTATGGAATTTCCTGAAAAGGAGAGTAGGAGAACTGGAAATTGTTCAACGAATAGAATCAGAGACAAAAGCCAAACCTTACCCAGTAGACTATCTGAAAAATTCAGTAATATATCCAACAAATTCAGTGGACTACTTGACAGAAAAAAAGCGTCGTCCTATTCTCAGCTAGGCTCGACCGAAACTAAAGATACAGAGAATATCAGAAACAAAGAGGACAAAAACAAACCTTCATACACTCTACAGAGGATTTTCGTAAGAAATCCTAATTTGGATAAAGTTATGAAACCTGCGATCAACAACATTTTTTCAACCAATGGTTCACCAAAGAGTAAATCCGAACTCCTTGCCACTTCAAATGAACATTTTCCTCTAGATTTTGATCCTGCTGGACAAACGGAATTTGAAACATGTCAAAAAGTTGATCTTTTTGCAAACATTCCATTTTATCCCTGTTATAGACAAATTTCTTCTCCACCAAGCAGTCCTACCATTTCATTTATATCAAACCCCTTTATTGACAATTCTTCCGCCCCCCAGGCATACTGTGATTGGTTGCTTGAAAAAGAAGATCATGTACGAGGTAAAGTTGCAATTTTAGAAAAGCTGAATTTACTCGTGCTGACTCATACGCATGGGTTTGGATTGTAGTTCGTTTTTTGACTAATATTCAGAATTATATGGTGCATTAGCCAAGGTAAGAATATTTTCTGCAGTAAGAATATTTGAAAAACTATGTGAATAAAAAGGTCTGGTAGTTAGAATAGCTTGTTGGAAAGTGCATGTTCTTACAGGAAAAACGACTGTATTTCATTCCGAAGAAAAACCATTTTACCGAAATGTTACCGATCGATCGTTTGTTAACCGTAAACCTATTTATGATTTAACTAACGCTCTAATTCAGTCTGAGTCACGTGCTGAACCATACCATTATCACACTGAGAAGCATTACAGAGTAGAAAGATACGAGAATGAAAAACAAGAAAGTCAGTTATTTCCAACCAAAGACACAAGAAAAAGGAAAGGTATATTTGGCACTATCAAAAACTTTGTTGGTAAATCTTTTGAATCTGATTCGGATTCGGAAAAATCACCAAAAAAAGGAAAGAATAAGGAGAAAAAGAAAACAAAAGCATCAGTTGATGAACCAGCCCCAGAGATTCCTGTTCGACCCACCAGAAAGCCCAAGCTTCCTACTCCAACAGAAGATCGTAGGTACGCAGACATACCGTTTTTCGAATCATCTCCATCAGATCTATTAGAGTATAGATCTACTGAATCTGATGACATCGAGGAACTATCTTTTCCATCAAATGAAGAAACTTTCATATCTTCGATAACGATTCCGATCAGAGATGACGATGATCACTACTCACAAAGGCATCATGAGGTGGGAGATAAAACAAAACGTGTACTGATAGATTTTTCTTCAGGCGGAGAGAAAGCTACCCAAGAAAATCTCACTGAAAAGGCTGTCCCAAAGACCAGGAAACAAAAAGTTGTCATCGTTAATGAAGAAGTAACGAAAACATTCTCTCCAATAGCAGTGAACGAGGAAGAATTCACCATTATCATCGATCCAACTCATAAAGAGTCACCGAAGAAAACTCGTGAAACTTTTACTTTGAACATAGATGAAAGTATAGGAAAAATTGAAAAGGAGATTTTGGGAAAATGTCCTATTTTACCAGAAGAAAATTTAATGAAACCTATCGCGCAGTTCGAAGAGAACCCTATCAGACCACTAAACTATGGTGACTTCAACGAACCACCAGTTTCATCACAACCTGATCACCTTTTCAGCCAACCTGAAAAATGGCAAGTATCTACTGATGTAAAAACAATAACAAGCAATTTATTACAAAATGAAATCAATCATGATCAACATAATATAATGAATAATGCAAAATTGCAACCTGGCGTACACAAAATGATGGAAAAAGTTGATGTAGCAGAAAGTGATCAGTCAAATCCCAAAAACAAGAAGAAGAATGAAAAACTCTTCGAAATATCCAACAGCCCAATTGAAAGCATCGATAAATATGTCGATGAAAGTGGGAAGGAGATAACGGAAAAACAAGATAATGAAATATCAAAAGAGATTATAGATATTTCTAATGTAGGTGACTTTGCCGATTCCGCTACAGTAGTACAAAAAACTGAGAAAGTTCTGGAGTCTCCAAAACCCAGGAGAAATAGGAGCAAAGAAGTCAAAGAGAAGGGGCTCCTGAGTTTTTTCAAGAAAGGAAAGTCTGAAGTGAAACCTGTGTTTTCGGAAACTGCAATTAAAAATATGATTGACTCAACATAATTTCTCAAAGAAGAGGTAGACAGATATAATGATATGAAAGTGACAACTCATAAATCAAGCGAACCCAAACAGGTTGATTATGACAACGGAGATGCAAAACTCCGCTCCGAAACAAAAGTAACCGAATATGACAGTCACCCGGAAATTGCAATCGTTAAAACTTCGCACACTGAACAAATAATCGCAAAGGATCGAAGTCCTCCCAAATATATTGAACAAGGAGCCAAACCTGAAATAGTTCTTAATGCATATACTATGGAAAATATAAAAGATTGTAACAGTTTTCTGAAAGAGGAAGTTGACAAATATCATGATGTTCGTCCCGTCGTTATTTTATCTGAAGAAAACGAAAAAGTATGTTTATCCAAAGAATCGAAAACGAAGAAAGAAAAAATTTCATTCTCTGATGAATTCAAGAAAGGCTCAGGAGAACGGGAAGTGAAATCTGAGAAAGACGTGGCCTCTGTTCAATGTACCCTCAATGAGACAACACGAGAGAATATAAAAGATTGCGACAATTTTCTGAAAGATAAAGTTGACAAGTATCATGACGTTCGTCCCGTTTTGAGAGACCGAATTCCAGATGTGCAAGAAGTTATTTCACCTGGAAAAATCGAAAAAGAAGGTTCTCCCAAAAAGTCAAAAACGAAGAAAGGTGGAAAAATTTCATTCTCTGATAAATTCAAGAAGGGATCAGAAGAACGGGAAGAGAAATCTGAAGAAGGCGTGGCTCCTGTTCAATATACCCCCAGCGAGACAACACGAGAAAATATGAGAGATTGCGACAATTTTCTGAAAGATGAAGTTGACAAGTATCATGATGTTCGTCCCATCTTGAAAGACCGAATACCAGATGTGCAAGAAGTTCTTTCACCTAAAGAAATCGAGAAAGAAGATTCTCCCAAAAAATCGAAAACGAAGAAAGGAGGAAAACTTTCAATCTTTGATAAATTCAAGAAGGGATCAGAAGAACGGGAAGTGAAATCTGAAAGAGTCGTGGCTTCTGTTCAATATACCTTCAGCGAGACAACACGAAAAAATATGAAAGATTGCGACAATTTTCTGAAAGATGAAGTCGACAAGTATCACGATGTTCGTCCCGTCATAATAGACCGGATACCAGTTGTGCAAGCAGTCGTTCCATCTGAAGAAATCGAAAAAGTAGATTCTTCGAAAGAAACGAAAACGAGTAAAGTAGAAAAAATTTCATTCTCTGATGAATTCAAGAAAGGCTCAGGAGAACGGGAAGAGAAATCTGAAAAAGGCGTGGCTCCTGTTCAATATACCCGCAGCGAGACAACACGAGAAAATATGAAAGATTGCGACGATTTCCTGAAAGATGAAGTCGACAAGTATCACGATGTTCGTCCCGTCATAATAGACCGAATACCAGTAGTGCAAGAAGTTATTTTATCTGAAGAAGTCGAAAGAGAAGGTTCTCCCAAACAATCGAAAACGAAAAAAGGAGAAAAAATTTCTTTCTTTGATAGATTCAAGAAGGGCTCAGAAGAACGGGAAGAGAAATCTAAAAAAGGCGTGGCTCCTGTTCAATATACCCTCAGCGAGACAACACGAGAAAATATGAAAGATTGCGACAATTTTCTGAAAGATGAAGTTGACAAGTATCATGATGTTCGTCCCGTCTCAAAAGAGCGAATACCAGATGTGCAAGAAGTTATTTTATCTGAAGAAGTCGAAAAAGAAGGTTCTCCCAAACAATCGAAAACGGAGAGAGGAGGAAAAATTTCATTCTTGGATAAATTCAAGAAGGGCTCAGAAAAACGGGAAGGGAAATCTGAAAGAGTCGTGGCTCCTGTTCAATGTACCCTCAGCAAGACAACACGAGAAAATATGAAAAATTGCGACAATTTTCTGAAAGATGAAGTCGACAAGTATCACGTTGTTCGTCCCGTCATAATAGACCGAATACCAGTTGTGCAAGAAGTTATTTTATCTGAAGAAGTCGAAACAGAAGTTTCTCCCAAACAATCGAAAACGAAGAAAGGAGGAAAAATTTCATTATTTGATAAATTCAAGAAGGGCTCAGAAAAACTGGAAGGGAAATCTGAAAGAGTCGTGGCTCCTGTTCAATGTACCCTCAGCGAGACAACACGAGAAAATATGAAAGATTGCGACAATTTTCTGAAAGATGAAGTCGACAAGTATCACGATGTTCGTCCCGTCATAATAGACCGAATACCAGTTGTGCAAGAAGTTATTTTATCTGAAGAAGTCGAAAGAGAAGGTTCTCCCAAACAATCGAAAACGAAGAAAGGAGAAAAAATTTCATTCTTTGATAAATTCAAGAAGGGCTCAGAAGAACGGGAAGAGAAATCTGAAAGAGTCGTGGCTCCTGTTCAATATACCCTCAGCGAGACAACACGAGAAAATATAAAAGATTGCGACAATTTCCTGAAAGATGAAGTCGACAAGTATCACGATGTTCGTCCCGTCATAATAGACCGAATACAAGATGTGCAAAAAGTTATTTCACCTGAAGATATCGAAAAAGGAGGTTCTCCCAAAAAATTGAAAACGAAGAAAGGAGGAAAAATTTCATTCTCTGATAAATTCAAGGAGGGCTCAGAAGAACGGGAAGTTAAATCTGAAAGAGTCGTGGCTCCTGTTCAATGTACCCTCAGCGAGACAACCCGAGAAAAAATGAAAGATTGCGACAATTTCCTGAAAGATGAAGTTGACAAGTATCATGATGTTCGTCCCGTCATAATAGACCGAATACCAGTTGTGCAAGAAGTTATTTTATCTGGAGAAGTCGAAAGAGAAGGTTCTCCCAAACAATCGAAAACGAAGAAAGTAGGAAAAAATTCATTCTTCGATAAATTCAGGAAGGGATCAGAAGAACGGGAAGTGGAATCTGAAAGAGTCGTTGCCCCTGTTGAATGTACCCTCAGCGAGACAACACGAGAAAATATGAAAGATTGCGACAATTTTCTGAAAGATGAAGTTGACAAGTATCACGATGTTCGTCCCGTCATAATAGACCGAATAGTTGTGCAAGAAGTTGTTCCATCTGAAGAAATCGAAAAAGAAGGTTCTTTCAAAAAATCGAAAACGAAAAATGAACAAAAATCCTCATTCTTCGATAAGTTCATGAAGGGCTCAGAAGAACGGAAAAAGGAATCTGAAAGAGTCGTGGCTCCTGCTCAATGTACCCTCAGCGAGACAACACGAGAAAATATGAAAGATTGCGACAATTTTCTGAAGGATGAAGTTGACAAGTATCACGATGTTCGTCCCGTCATAATAGACCGAATACCAGTTGTGCAAGAAGTTATTTTATCTGAAGAAATCGAGAAAGAAGATTCTCCCAAAAAATCGAAAACAAAGAAAGGAGGAAAAATTTCATTCTTTGATAAATTCAAGAAGGGATCAGAAGAACGGGAAGTGAAACCTGAAAGAGTCGTGGCTCCTGTTGAATATATCCTCAGCGAGACAACACGAGAGAATATGAAAGATTGCGACAATTTTCTGAAAGATGAAGTTGACAAGTATCACGATGTTCGTCCCGTCATAATAGACCGAATACCAGTTGTGCAAGAAGTTATTTTATCTGAAGAAGTCGAAAAAGAAGGTTCTCCCAAACAATCGAAAACGAAGAAAGGAGGAAAAATTTCATTCTTTGATAAATTCAAGAAGGGCTCAGAAGAACGGGAAGTGAAATCTGAAAGAGTCGTGGCTCCTGTTCAATGTACCCTCAGCGAGACAACACGAGAAAATATGAAAGATTGCGACAATTTTCTGAAAGATGAAGTTGACAAGTATCACGATGTTCGTCCCGTCATAATAGACCGAATACCAGTTGTGCAAGAAGTTATTTCACCTAAAGAAATCGAGAAAGAAGATTCTCCCAAAATATCGAAAACAAAGAAAGGAGGAAAAATTTCATTCTTTGATAAATTCAAGAAGGGATCAGAAGAACGGAAAGTAAAACCTGGAAGAGTCGTGGCTCCTGTTGAATATATCCTCAGCGAGACAACACGAGAAAATATGAAAGATTGCGACAATTTTCTGAAAGATGAAGTTGACAAGTATCACGATGTCCGTCCGGTCATAATAGACCGAATACCAGTTGTGCAAGAAGTTGTTCCATCTGAAAAAATCGAAAAAGAAGGTTCTCCCAAAAAATCGAAAACGAAAAAAGAAGGAAAATCCTCATTCTTCGATAAATTCAAGAAGGGCTCAGAAGAACGGGAAGTGAAATCTGAAAGAGTCGTTGCCCCTGTTGAATGTACCCTCAGCGAGACAACACGAGAAAATATGAAAGATTGCGAATATTTTCTGAAAGATGAAGTTGACAAGTATCACGATGTTCGTCCCGTCACAAAAGACCGAATAGCAGATGTGCAAGAAGTTATTTTATCTGAAGAAGTCGAGAAAGAAGGTTCTCCCATACAATCGAAAACGGAGAAGGGAGGAAAAATTTCATTCTTTGATAAATTCAAGAAGGGCTCAGAAGAACGGGAAGAGAAATCTGAAAGAGTCGTGGCTCCTGTTCAATGTACCCTCAGCGAGACAACACGAGAAAATATGAAAGATTGCGACAATTTTCTGAAAGATGAAGTTGACAAGTATCACGATGTTCGTCCCGTCATAATAGACCGAATAGTTGTGCAAGAAGTTGTTCCATCTGAAAAAATCGAAAAAGAAAGTTCTTTCAAAAAATCGAAAACGAAAAATGAACAAAAATCCTCATTCTTCGATAAATTCATGAAGGGGTCAGAAGAACGGAAAAAGGAATCTGAAAGAGTCGTGGCTCCTGCTCAATGTACCCTCAGCGAGACAACACGAGAAAATATGAAAGGCTGCGACAATTTTCTGAAAGATGAAGTTGACAAGTATCATGATGTTCGTCCCGTCTTAAAAGACCGAATACCAGATGTGCAAGAAGTTATTTCACCTAAAGAAATCGAGAAAGAAGATTCTCCCAAAAAATCGAAAACGAAGAAAGGAGGAAAAATTTCATTCTTTGATAAATTCAAGAAGGGATCAGAAGAACAGGAAGTGAAACCTGAAAGAGTCGTGGCTCCTGTTGAACATATCCTCAGCGAGACAACACGAGGAAATATGGAAGATTGCGACAATTTTCTGAAAGATGAAGTTGACAAGTATCACGATGTCCGTCCGCTCATAATAGACCGAATACCAGTTGTGCAAGAAGTTGTTCCATCTGAAGATATCGAAAAAGAAGGTTCTCCCAAAAAATCGAAAACGAAAAAAGAAGGAAAATCCTCATTCTTCGATAAATTCAAGAAGGGCTCAGAAGAACGGGAAGTGAAATCCGAAAGAGTCCTTGCCCCTGTTGAATGTACCCTCAGCGAGACAACACGAGAAAATATGAAAGATTGCGACAATTTTCTGAAAGATGAAGTTGACAAGTATCACGATGTTCGCCCCGTCATAATAGACCGAATACCAGTTGTGCAAGAAGTTGTTTCATCTGAAGAAATCGAAAAAGAAGGTTCTTTCAAAAAATCGAAAACAAAAAATGAACAAAAATCCTCATTCTTCGATAAATTCATGAAGGGGTCAGAAGAACGAAAAAAGGAATCTGAAAGAGTCGTGGCTCCTGTTCAATGTACCCTCAGCGAGACAACACGAGAAAATATGAAAGACTGCGACAATTTTCTGAAAGATGAAGTTGACAAGTATCATGATGTTCGTCCCGTCTTAAAAGACCGAATAACAGATGTGCAAGAAGTTATTTCACCTGAAGAAATCGAGAAAGAAGATTCTCCCAAAATATCGAAAACAAAGAAAGGAGGAAAAATTTCATTCTTTGATAAATTCAAGAAGGGATCAGAAGAACGGGAAGTGAAACCTGGAAGAGTCGTGGCTCCTGTTGAATATATCCTCAGCGAGACAACACGAGAAAATATGAAAAATTGCGACAATTTTCTGAAAGATGAAGTTGACAAGTATCACGATGTTCGCCCCGTCATAATAGACCGAATACCAGTTGTGCAAGAAGTTGTTCCATCTGAAGAAATCGAAAAAGAAGGTTCTTTCAAAAAATCGAAAACGAAAAATGAACAAAAATCCTCATTCTTCGATAAGTTCATGAAGGGCTCAGAAGAACGGAAAAAGGAATCTGAAAGAGTCGTGGCTCCTGCTCACTGTACCCTCAGCGAGACAACACGAGAAAATATGAAAGATTGCGACAATTTTCTGAAGGATGAAGTTGACAAGTATCACGATGTTCGTCCCGTCATAAAAGACCGAATACCAGTTGTGCAAGAAGTTATTTTATCTGAAGAAATCGAGAAAGAAGATTCTCCCAAAAAATCGAAAACAAAGAAAGGAGGAAAAATTTCATTCTTTGATAAATTCAGGAAAGGATCAGAAGAACGGGAAGTGAAACCTGAAAGAGTCGTGGCTCCTGTTGAATATATCCTCAGCGAGACAACACGAGAGAATATGAAAGATTGCGACAATTTTCTGAAAGATGAAGTTGACAAGTATCACGATGTTCGTCCCGTCATAATAGACCGAATACCAGTTGTGCAAGAAGTTATTTTATCTGAAGAAGTCGAAAAAGAAGGTTCTTCCAAACAATCGAAAACGGAGAAAGGAGGAAAAATTTCGTTCTTTGATAAATTCAAAAAGGGCTCAGAAGAACGGGAAGAGAAATCTAAAAGAGTCGTGGCTCCTGTTCAATATTCCCTCAGCGAGACAACTCGAGAGAACATGAAAGATTGCGACAATTTTCTGAAAGAGGAAGTCGACAAGTACCATGATGTTCGTCCCGTCATAATAGACCGAATACCAGTTGTGCAGGAAGTTATTTTATCGGAAGAAGTCGAAAGAGAAGGTTCTCCCAAACAATCGAAAACAAAGAAAGGAGGAAAAATTTTATTCTTTGATATATTCAAGAAGGGCTCAGAAGAACGGGAAGTGAAATCTGGAAGAGTCGTTGCCCCTGTTGAATGTACCTTCAGTGAGACAACACGTGAAAATATAAAAGATTGCGACAATTTTCTGAAAGATGAAGTTGACAAGTATCACGATGTTCGTCCCGTCATAATAGACCGAATACCAGTTGTGCAAGAAGTTGTTCCATCTGAAGAAATCGAAAAAGAAGGTTCTTTCAAAAAATCGAAAACGAAAAATGAACAAAAATCCTCATTCTTCGATAAATTCATGAAGGACTCAGACGAACGGAAAAAGGAATCTGAAAGAGTCGTGGTCCCTGTTCAATGTCCCCTCAGTGAGACAACACGAGAGAACATGAAAGATTGCGACAATTTTCTGAAAGAGGAAGTCGACAAGTATCATGATGTTCGTCCCGTCATAATTGACCGAATACCACTTCTGCAAGAAGTTATTTCACCTAGAGAAATCGAGAAAGAAGATTCCCCCAGAAAATCGAAAACGAAGAAAGGGGGCAAAATTTCATTCTTTGATAAATTCAAGAAGGGATCAGTAGAACGGGAAGTGAAATCTGAAAGAGTCGTTGCCCCTGTTGAATGTACCTCCAGTGAGACAACACGTGAAAATATAAAAGATTGCGACAATTTTCTGAAAGATGAAGTTGACAAGTATCACGATGTTCGTCCCGTCATAATAGACCGAATACCAGTTGTGCAAGAAGTTGTTCCATCTGAAGAAATCGAAAAAGAAGGTTCTTTCAAAAAATCGAAAACGAAAAATGAACAAAAATCCTCATTCTTCGATGAATTCATGAAGGACTCAGAAGAACGGAAAAAGGAATCTGAAAGAGTCGTGGTCCCTGTTCAATGTCGCCTCAGTGAGACAACACGAGAGAACATGAAAGATTGCGACAATTTTCTGAAAGGGGAAGTCGACAAGTATCATGATGTTCGTCCCGTCATAATTGACCGAATACCTCTTCTGCAAGAAGTTATTTTACCTAGAGAAATCGAGAAAGAAGATTCCCCCAGAAAATCGAAAACGAAGAAAGGGGGCAAAATTTCATTCTTTGATAAATTCAAGAAGGGATCAGAAGAACGGGAAGTGAAATCTGAAAGAGTCGTTGCCCCTGTTGAATGTACCCTCAGCGAGACAACACGAGAAAATATGAAAGATTGCGACAATTTTCTGAAAGATGAAGTTGACAAGTATCACGATGTTCGTCCCGTCATAATAGACCGAATACCAGTTGTGCAAGAAGTTGTTCCATCCGAAGAAATCGAAAAAGAAGGTTCTTTCAAAAAATCGAAAACAAAAAATGAACAAAAATCCTCATTCTTCGATAAGTTCATGAAGGGCTCAGAAGAACGGAAAAAGGAATCTGAAAGAGTCGTGACTCCTGCTCAATGTACCCTCAGCGAGACAACACGAGAAAATATGAAAGATTGCGACAATTTTCTGAAGGATGAAGTTGACAAGTATCACGATGTTCGTCCGGTCTTAAAAGACCGAATAACAGATGTGCAAGAAGTTATTTCACCTAAAGAAATCGAGAAAGAAGATTCTCCCAAAATATCGAAAACGAAGAAAGGAGGAAAATCCTCATTCTTCGATAAATTCAAGAAGGGCTCAGAAGAACGGGAAGTGAAATCCGAAAGAGTCGTTGCCCCTGTTGAATGTACCCTCAGCGAGACAACACGAGAAAATATGAAAGATTGCGACAAATTTCTGAAAGATGAAGTTGACAAGTATCACGATGTTCGTCCTGTCATAATAGACCGAATACCAGTTGTGCAAGAAGTTGTTCCATCTGAAGAAATCGAAAAAGAAGGTTCTTTCAAAAAATCGAAAACGAAAAATGAACAAAAATCCTCATTCTTCGATGAATTCATGAAGGGCTCAGAAGAACGGAAAAAGGAATCTGAAAGAGTCGTGGCTCCTGCTCAATGTACCCTCAGCGAGACAACACGAGAAAATATGAAAGATTGCGACAATTTTCTGAAGGATGAAGTTGACAAGTATCACGATGTTCGTCCCGTCATAATAGACCGAATACCAGTTGTGCAAGAAGTTATTTTACCTGAAGAAATCGAGAAAGAAGATTCTCCCAAAAAATCGAAAACGAAGAAAGGAGGAAAAATTTCATTCTTTGATAAATTCAAGAAGGGATCAGAAGAACGAGAAGTGAAACCTGAAAGAGTCGTGGCTCCTGTTCAATGTACACTCAGCGAGACAACACGAGAGAATATGAAATATTGCGACAATTTTCTGAAAGATGAAGTTGACAAGTATCATGATGTTCGTCCCGTCTCAAAAGACCGAATACCAGATGTGCAAGATGTTATTTTATCTGAAGAAGTCGAAAAAGAAGGTTCTACCAAACAATCGAAAACGGAGAAAGGAGGAAAAATTCCATTCTTTGATAAATTCAAGAAGGGCTCAGAAGAACGGGAAGAGAAATCTGAAAGAGTCATGGCTCCTGTTCAATATACCCTCAGCGAAACAACTCGAGAAAAAATGAAAGATTGTGACAATTTTCTGAAAGATGAAGTCGACAAGTATCACGATGTTCGTCCCGTCATAATAGACCGAATACCAGTTGTGCAAGAAGTTATTTTATCTGAAGAAGTCGAAAGAGAAGGTTCTCCCAAACAATCGAAAACGAAGAAAGGAGGAAAAATTTCATTCTTTGATATATTCAAGAAGGGCTCAGAAGAACGGGAAGTGAAATCTGAAAGAGTCGTTGCCCCTGTTGAATGTACCTTCAGTGAGACAACACGTGAAAATATAAAAGATTGCGACAATTTTCTGAAAGATGAAGTTGACAAGTATCATGATGTTCGTCCCGTCTTAAAAGACCGAATACCAGTTCTGCAAGACGTTATTTTATCTGAAGAAATCCAAAAAAAGGGTTCTTCCGAAGAATCGAAAACGAAAAATGAACAAAAATCCTCATTCTTCGATAAATTCATGAAGGACTCAGAAGAACGGAAAAAGGAATCTGAAAGAGTCGTGGTCCCTGTTCAATGTCCCCTCAGTGAGACAACACGAGAGAACATGAAAGATTGCGACAATTTTCTGAAAGAGGAAGTCGACAAGTATCATGATGTTCGTCCCGTCATAATTGACCGAATACCACTTCTGCAAGAAGTTATTTCACCTGAAAAATTCGAAAAAGAAGGTTCTCCCAAAAAATCGAAAACGAAGAAAACAGAGAAAATTTCATTCTTCGATAAATTCAAGATGGGCTCAGAAGAACGAGAAGTGAAATCCGAGAAAGTCGTGGCCCCTGTTCGATGTACCCTCAGTGAGACAACACGAGAGAATATGAAAGACTGCGACAGTTTTCTGAAAGATGAAGTTGACAAGTATCATGATGTTCGTCCGGTCTTAAAAGACCGAATTCAAGTTGTGCAAGAAGTTATTTCACCTGAAAAAATCGAAAAAGAAGGTTCTCCCAAAAAATTGAAAACGAAGAAGGGAGAAAAATTTTCGTTCTTTGATAAATTCAAGAAGGGCTCAGAAAAACGGGAAGTGAAATCCAAAAAATTCGTGGCCCATGTACAATACACCCTCAGCGAGACAACACGAAAAAATATGAAAGATTGCGACAATTTTCTGAAAGATGAAGTCGACAAGTATCATGATGTTCGTCCCGTCATAATAGACCGGATACCAGTTGTGCAAGAAATTATATTACCTGAAAAAATCGAAAAAGAAGGTTCTTTCAGAAAACCGAAAACGAAAAAACAACAAAAATTCTCATTCTTCGATAAATTCAGGAAAGGCTCAGAAGAACGGGAAGTGAAATGTGAGAAAGTCTTGGCCCCTGTTGAATGTACCCTCGATGAGATAACACGAGAGAATATGAAAAATTGCGACAATTTCCTGAAAGATGAAGTTGACAAGTATCATGATGTTCGTCCCGTCATAATAGACAGAATACGAGCTGTGCAAGAAGTTATTCCATCTGAAGAAATCGTAAAAGTAGGTTCTTCCAAAGAATCGAAAACGAAGAAAGGAGAAAAAATTTCATTCTTCGATAAATTCAAGAAGGGCTCAGAAGAACGGGAACTGAAATCTGAAAAAGCTGTGGCCCCTATACAATGTACCCTCAGCGATACAACACGAGAAAATATGAAAGATTGCGACACTTTTCTGAAAGATGAAGTTGACAAGTATCATGATGTTCGTCCCGTCTTAATAGACCGAATACCAGTGGTGCAAGGAGTTATTTCATCTGAGAAAATGGAAAGAGAAGGTTCTCGAAAAAAGGAGAAATCTGTAGGATTTGTGACCTCTGTTCAATGTATTCCCAGGGAAATAAACCGAGTGAATTTGAAAGATTGCGGACATTTTCTGAAAGATGAAGTTGACGAATATCATGATGTTTGCCCTGTCGTAAAAGATCGACAAACAATTGTGCAAACAGTTCTTTCGGAAAAAGTTGCGCAAGAGAGTTCTTCCAAATTAGCGGAAACAAATTACGGGAAGGAATCTGAATTCTTTGATGAGCTCAAGAAGGTCTCAATTGAAATGGAACTGCGACCAGAAGTAGTCACGACTCCCAATCAATCTTTGCTCACTGAGGAAAAACGAAATGAATTGAATGTTTGCAGCAATTTCTTGAAAGATGAGGCTGATGAATATCATGATGTACGTCCCACAATGAGAGTTCAACATCCCATTGATACATCAATCAAACCAGACGAAACCATGACTGATACTAATGAATGGATTTCAAGTGATGGCCATCTAGGAGATGAGCAGAACACTGATATAGAAGAATCAGCAAATCGGAATATTTTTGAGATAAGCAGTGACCCATCGAAAAGAACAGTTACCACAACAGTTACCAAGGAATCGATCCCAAGAGGTGAAAGAGTTACCAAAGTATCGACCGAAGTTATCACTGGCACCATTCAGCTGGATCCGGAAACACTTCGCGATGTCTCAAAATTGGAGAAGATGATCAATTCGAAATTGGAACAGATTCGAGAAAACCTACCCGAAGTAACGAAAAGTGTTGATGTTGAATCACCAACAGAATGCAAGGAAAAAACTACTACTGAAACAGGTTCTACTTTCTTTGGAGGACCAACTGTTGAAAATGAAGAAATTCCTATTCAGGGTGTACCTGAAACCAAAGCTTATATAACTGATAATGTTCCTTCCCGCAAAGAACGCATAACAATCACAGAGAAACATTTCGTGAAAGAAGGGGGATATTTGAATGAAACTTTTGCGGTCGGAGAGGTTGGAGATATTAGTGGAGTTCAGAATAGACAATTGAGGGAAGATGTCATCAGGTTGAATGAATCGGATAATATTTCAATTAGTGAAATAAACAAGTATGATAATGATAATGCCAGGAATTTGAAGGGTAGGTCCGAAAAATCAAAGAGCAGAGAAATACAACCCAAATTATCTGTAGATACGCTGGCAAATATGATCTCAACCAGTAATTTTTTGCGTGAAGAAGTTTCGAAATATCATGATGTTGAGCGTATTGTTAGCAATGTCGAAACTGAATTGAAAACGAAAGAAAAAGGCGTGAAATTTTTTGGACTGTTTTCTAAAAAGAAATCACAAGACAAAGAAAATCAAACTGAGCTAAAAAAATCTACAAAGAAAACTAAGAAAGATAAGTTTGTTGACAAAGTCAAAAGTACTTCTATGAAGGAAACTGACAGCAAAGATTTCTCTAGGAAAGAAATCGACCGCTGTCAGGAAGGTGAAAAAAATAAAGACAAATCAAAGGAGGAAAGTGGCAGTTTCTTTGGTCTGTTTTCAAGGAAAACTAAACTACAAGGAAAAGGAAATGACACAGAAAAGGAATTGGTTCAATCGTTATCACAAGAAGCGTTGAAAAAAATTAGGGACTGTTCAGAATTTTTACAAATGGAAATTACTGACTACCACGACTTTCGTCCCACATTCATGACCCTTCCAACAGATAGAGAACATTCAGGGTTTGATTCTCTATCACTCAACACAAAATCAGTAATAGTGTCACTACCACCTGTTGGAAAATCGAATGACAATGCTATCCCACCACGAATATCATCAACTGAATATACTCTCAGTGAAGATCCCAGAACATTAACCAGCTCTGCAACCGAAAATTCAATTCCGGGAGGAGAAAGAGTTAGTAAAGTCACGAATGAAGTTATCACTGAAACGATTCAGCTGAATTCATCTGTGATAGCAGATCTTTCGAAATTGGAAGAAGAAATAAATGAAAAATTAAATCAAATTCGTGCTGCCGAATCGACAGATAACTTTGAAAACATATATGAAGATGAAAGAGATTGTGAAAGAAATCAGTCGTTGGGAAAGCCTACCAGTGGAATCTCGGGAACTCATGAATTGAAAATTTTGCGTGAACGCAGTGATAAACATAGATTGCAGGAAATAGGTCCATCATTCTGTTTCAGCGACAAAAAACAATCATCACAAATACCCGATACACAACTCTTCGGAAAAATTTCCAATTTTCAGCCATCCATAGACAATACAAGAATTACACTTCCCGAAGATACACAAGCTATTCACGCAAGTGAGAGTTTCTTGAAGTATGAACTGGAACAATATGATGACGGAAAAGTTGAAATTGTAACAGATCTTGACAGCGATTACAAAACAGAAAAAACATCGAGATTGCTTGGAATTTTCAGCAGAAAAGAGCGATCAGAAAGCCCTATGGTGCACAAAATAAAGTCAGAGAAGCTTATAGGCGACACACATTCGGCTGAATCGGAAAAAATGAGTGTGATTGACAAAATTGGGAAAAAAATACCAAGTTTTGCTGTTAGTGGCAAAAAAGGTATTTTCAAGGTGAACCAACAAGATAGTCAGTGTACTGAGAGGTGGGATAAAGGGATTGGTGGAACTTTCAAAGAGAATCCTAGTTTCGACAAAACGATATCAATGACACAGGAATGTGATCCAGAAACATTGCTGGAAACCAACCAAACATTCTCTGGAGCACCCAACATTATAGAGTGTGTAAAACAAGGGGGTAGTGACCCAGCTCAAGTTGATGTTGGCGTTGTCCAGTCACTAGATTTCGAAAACAATCTTCTTCGAAATTCCGATGAAGAGCCAAAAATTACCAAACAGGAATTTTTCCATGATGATCGAGATTCTTTGAAGACACCGAATGAAGATACGATGAGAGCATTCGAATTGAGGACAGAAAACATCAAAAAAGGAGTCGCTGACATTTCAAAAATGGGGTCGAACGTCGCACAAGGAACGATACAGACTCACGAATGTGATACAAGAAAAGTAGCTTCCTTCGAAGAAACCATAGATAAAAAATTCAGCGATACCATGAAACTCACCGAAGAATTCATTAAGAAACCGAAAAAAGTTTTCGAAACTACAGTAAGTAGCCCTCAGAGTTTTATCGAGAATGAACGGAGATTTAATATAGGGGACACTACAGTAGATGAAACGAAAATAGCCAGAGATCATTTTCCTGTTATAAATTCGACTCATAAATCAAAAAAAAATACTACAACAATTCCAGTACCTACTGGGGGGACAGAAACTGAAGAGCAAGTCGAACTTGGGATAGCTTCCACAATTCAGAATGTAGAAAATGCAGCTGAGTTGGAGGTGAACAGAATCATGGAAAACGCCAGCGGAAGTTCCCGAGCTGTGAATATTATTAATGAAAGAACTGAGCATCAAAAAACAACTATCGAAGAAGTGTATATGCCTGTGGCTGAAGGCCTGGAGAATCAAACGATCAAGAGTTATCAAACGGATCAAGAAATTACGGATGACGTCAGTTCAAAACTCAATCGAGTAGTTGGAGAATTTGATGATATTGAGAACATTCCTGAGGAATCAATAGCAGAAAGTAGAAGTTTTCTACAAAAGTTTCGAAGGAAAAGAGAAAATAGGGAGTTCAAGAGAATAGTTGGAGATCAGTCATACAGTATTGACGAATCAGTCAGTACCTCGACAGGTTCTGAATATGACTTGAAGAAGATGGGAGATGAACCTTCTTCGCAGATATTATCTTATAATACACAGCCACATGAATCATCAACATATGTTACTTCACCGACTTCAACTAGACGCACAAAGTCATCACGTTATTCGAAAGAGAAAGGGCCTGAAGTAGTAGAAATAGCATATGACACGACACTCGAAAGTAGTTGTTATGATTCGTACATCGTTACTGAGCCTGATGGAAACATAATACAAACCCCAACTAAAAGTCGTATCTTTCATCTAGAATCTGAAGAAGATAGTGGTAGTGAAGTACATGAGGTAAACAAAGGGGAGCAGGATAGTACCAAATCTAACATTTCGGAAATATTGACTGAAAATAAGTTGGAATGTTTATTGACTGACTTGAATGAGAACTTTGGAAAAATAGATGATCGTGTAGGAACGAACCACCCGAAACAAGAAAAACAGTTGAAAGAACACAAAAAAGAGTCTCAGGTTGAGATGGAAATGATAGAAAAAAAATTGCGTGACTTAGACGAAGCTTTAGATTCGTTAGAAAAAGTAAATTCAGAAATTCAAACAGACAATAAATCTGATCCGACAAAAGGAACAAAATTGCGTCGTGTAGAGCGAAAATTTGAAAAGATGGCATCTGATGCCATGGGAAAAGAGGTAGAAGAAGGCAAAGACGTACAAATGACGAGCCCCGAGGCAGAAGAGAAACGCGAAACCGATTTCCGAACGTTGGTATCACAGCTCAGCACTGAGGAACTATCCGACTTCCAGAGAGAATACAACCACTTGTGGGACGAGACCACATTCTCTAAAAGCAGTGACTGGGAATCAAAAACCCCAGATAGCCAGGCTGACGCCCAAGAACTTCCGCAAGGTAGATGTTAGATGTTGTTTTGAAAGCCTCTGTCACATTTTCATTCATTCACGCCTTCGTAGATTTTACGTGACACGATACTGAAATGAGTCCAACTAGCATGTTATCTAACCACTTCGAGAAACCCACTCATTTCTTGCAAACATATCGGGATAGTAGCGAAAGATTTTGCGATTGGGAATGGAAAACTTCAAAGACATATTTTCAGTGAAATCATGACAAGGGTATTAGATTGAGCCTTCTTCAGTTATTTCATTTCGTGTGATTATGTTTCTAATTCACAGGCTGATTTCATTCTGTGATGATATTTGAAACACCTTCAACTTCTTTCTCGAATTCATCAATATTGGATCAAACTGATCATTCTGACTCTTCCTTCAGTCCCTAATGAACTATCAAAATAATCATCTATATCCTGTGAAGTTGAATATAATGGCGACCTTCGAATATGATTTCGTTTGTTAAGTTGGCAAGAATTCGGTCGAAATGAAAAAACCTATTGCTAAGTTGCCGACGTTCCAACACGTCTTCAGGACTCTGAAGTTTATGAACAAGAACATACATATTGAAATGGAAATCAAGAATATAGTATCGATAAAATAGTATTGATTATGTAAAATAGACATCGCTAAAAATAATAATGATTTATTCTCGACGACAATTAAATAATTGGTTTTCTTCAACATTACGAACGAATTCCCGCAAACTCTATAATAGAAATTTATATCCTGTGAATAAACTGACATTTAAAAAATGGATTTTTTGATGATAGACATTAACATCGGAAAAAGTCATTTTCCTTCTTTCAATTCATGATTCAACCTACCGAAAACGAATCGATAACCCTTCACATTTGGGTCCGAATAGATAGGACTGGTGGGATGGAGAAACAGTAACGAAAACTACCCCAAATACAAAACACTTAATAGATTAATGTTTTTGCCAGATATGAGACCCAATCTAAAATCTTTCTAATTCAGCCTTCTCATCCAACACAACCAGCACTTGGTTCATTCTAGGAATATCATACATTAATGGCCTTATTTGCCGTAGGTGTAATAGTTTATATGGGCCCCGTGAATTTGAATAAAGATCAGTTACTCAACAAAGCTGGAATTGAAGTCGATGTGATACCCATAATGCGAAGCCCCTGCACCTCCCCGAAATTAAAAAAAAAAGCTAAGCGAGCCAAGTCGGACATTGCCTACTCTCCAAATAACCTTAACAATGGTCACCCAGGTAGCTTACCCGATTTGAAATCATCAACTCTAAGATGTTCCGTACTAGATGCAGTTATGCAGATGAAACCAAAATCGTTTTTGAGTCTCGAGTCCTTGCCAGATGATCAGAATATTTTGAATAAAGGAGATATTGTTACCGCGGTAACGAATTGGTTACAAAAATCTAATCCCTTTGATTACCTCGAAAATATCAGTCGAAGTGGCGAGCGCATAAAAGGTATAATGGATACGAGTTCGCCATTGTTTGATGAGAATGAGTCGATGGAGTACTTCGATAATAAAGACCAGTCTGATTCTAAACATGTAGTACCCCATGTTAGCATATCAGTCGAAGATCATGATATGGTACAATATAAAATTAAAAAGAGGGATATTGTTCTAGGTAAATAAGTCGATTGTTGGATAGGTCCACATTCATCGGGACCCGATATGTTTGAATTTTGTTTGCATGGATTATTGACATAACCACTCAATAATAATATGTATCATTACCCACGCACATGCAAACTTTGGCTTATTATTATTATTTCTGTTTTCGTTTTCTTCTTATGTTTGATCAAGGTTCCGTTCTGCAGATATTATTTTGATTTCATTCATTTTCCGGTTCAATCACGGTGATTTTGGAGATAGATGAATATTCCATAATCTTTCCTAAATGTGAGAAATTTACCAAAGAAAAATGATACTTTATTGTATTGCTAGTTTCCCCTAACATTTAACCGCATTTTTAGAAATCAGCTGTGATCGACTTAATGAAGCAGCTGTTCCACTAACATCAAACGAAGTCAAAGAAATTCCACAACCGAAACCTCGTGCTGTAAAAAGCCCTGACATGCCCACATCACAAACAGCTGGAGAAAACATCATTGAAAAACCTCAATCACCTGTTCGTGATGATCTCTTGGACGAAGTAACGGAGAGCTATTCAGACAAAAAAAGATTTTGGGAAACGGTTACTCAGGATGCTTCTCAGAAACGGATGAGTTTACAAGAAACCACGATCTCAGATTTGAGACATGTTAATAGAAAACTAATTTCGGTACAGGAATTCGTTACTCCACCGGTTCCGAAACCGAGAACTACATTACACACATCTCAAAGCTTAGTAGAAAGTGACGTCGAGATATCCTCAAAACCAAGAGCATCCCTTCAGTCTTTTCACAGCGTTACAGAAATGGAAAATTCCCAAAAAGTTACTGCAAAAGATAGAGCTATATCATTCGAATCTTCAACCAGTGAGAGTAGTGGATTAGTTCAAACTGATTTGACCAAAATTTCTGAAAGCGATACGTCGTTCCAGGATGAAAAATATATTTCGGAATACCAAGCATCCTTCCAATCGCCTTCTGATAGGAAAACAAGTCCAAAATCTATTGAAAAAGTAAAAGTTGACTTTCAGAAAACCGACAGCATAGATTCCGATAAGGCTCAGAGGGGCAGTAGCGTAATAGACAATACTGGATACATATCAGACAGTGAAGATGTTGAACATTACATATCCGATTCAGAAATTGAAGATAGAGTCCCACAAATACGTGATAGACTCATGAGTGTTTTTATCCCTTCAGCATCATCTGCTCGTAAACCAACTTACGAACGTTCAGCTTCCCTACCAACCGAAGACCTTTATGAAGTTTCAGCTAGGAGTATCAAAGCACGTAAAGAATATTATGAAGAACAAATCAGAAAAGAGATGATCGAAGAACAGCTCACCAGTGAGATCGAAGAAGAACCATCTCCTGAACGGAAGAAACTAGTTAGTTCTACAGAGGACGAACATACAGATGCCGATGCTAGGAGCATTGGCGAAGACATTGAAGAAATCACTGATGAGTCTATAAGAAGTAACGTGGCGGATTCTCCAAAGTCCAGTGGAATAGCTGGGGAGAAAATCGGTTTAGTTAAAACTTTGGCAAAATCTTTCGAAGAAAAAATTATTCTTGATAAACCAGACATCGAAACGAAAGAATCCTTGGATAAATCTGAAGAGTCTCAAAAAGAAACATATGAAAGTGAAAATGTCAAATCATCTGTAAAAGATTTAGCTAAAGGATTTGAAGAACAACTAGGAAATGTTATAGCTGGAAGGAGAATTGGCCAGCCACCAATAGAAGAAAAAGGATTCATACTAGGAAAATCAGAGGATAAACGTGGAGAGGATAAAAGTCCACACGATATTGTTGACTTCATGGAAGTTGCTCATTCAGAGGTAACCCATTTAGATGAAAATACGCACAAACTTGAATCGACGCACCCAGCTGACGATCAACTATCAATTTCATCCTTCACTCCAAATGAAACGCACAAAGAAATTGAAGTTGATAGTCAACACAAAAAGTTGGAATCCCAACAGAGCATCTCCTCGGATAAGAGTTGCGAACTGATCGATGATCAATATTTGAAAGATGACAGTCACTCAACGAAACCAGATTCGTTAGAAGTACTTGTCGATAAAAGCGAAATTGAGGACACTGAAAAAATTGCAGATCTAGATCAAGATATTGAAAGAAGATCTATTGATTTGATTGATACAGAATGTTCAAGAATGAATCTGGAAGATGAGGTGATTCCGGAAATAACAGTCACTCTATCAGGAAAACAAAGAAGAATCAGTGAAGAAAGTGATGAGTATTGCGATAAACCTGATATTTTACCGCACGCAGAGGAGATTTCTAAATCAGACTCGCCAATAAAACAACCACAAGAAAGTATTCAGACAACGGTTTGGGAGGTTTCACTGGAATCACCCTGTGAGACTGAATTTGATGAGAGAGTTGAGGAAATCGAAACAAATTCAAACGAATCTGTTCAAGAATTCGCGAAAACAGAAATTATAAATAAATCAATTTCATCAGACGAAATAAACCGTAAGCAATATGAAAATATTGATGTCCAAAACACCATCGATGAACCTCATACAGAAGATTCGTTCATTCAAACCAAAGAAGAAATAAAATTCCGTACCAATGAAAAAGATTGTATCTATTCGATAACACATGGAGTTGAAGAAAAACGGATCGTTGGTGATGATAATTCAGCAAAGAATAAAATGGAGTCCCAGTTCCAAGATTATGAAACTGAAAACATTTTTATCGAACCGATTTCATTCAGACACAAATATGAATGTAGAGAGAAAGTTGAAGATGGGATTCCATCAATATCTGAGAAGATGATAGATCCAGACATAGGAGATTTCAAAATCATAATGAGTCAACAAAAAGAAATGTCTGAACTCCTTGAAAATAAACTGAAGCAACAATCTCGAGCAGCTCCATCCCATGAATTTTCTTCTTCTTCCGCCGACGAGCTCAGAGGTGGTCTGCTAACAATTGAAAAAGACGATGATTTGAGTAGTAGCGTGAAAGATGAATCCGATTTAGGGTCAGAAATACATCAAGATCATTCAGATTCTTACGAATCAGAAAAAATTAAATCAGATAGTCATAATGATATAGAAAAAATAATACTAGACAGTTTACACCAGCAAAAAGTGAATCCTGAAGATGCAAAAAAAATTGCTAGCGCACTGGTTGATGAAATCGAGGCTGAGATACACAAACATGATTCTTTTTCCATCGATTCCATCGAACAAACTGTCCAACCAGTGGAAAAGAAGCAGGTTTCTGATTTTCTGAAACAGCTTGCTGAGAGTAAGGGCTTAGATGAGAGAGAAGTTGAGCTTGTCGAATCTGTCTTAGCTAGGAGACAAAGGGGACTTCCAAAACTGACAAGAGGAGACACACAGGCATCGAGTATGGAAATAACTGACGAAGATCTCAAGTACAGTGGTACAGAAATGGATTATTCTCATTTATTAGAACAGCAAATGGATCAACTGGAAGCTGAAAAAATTCACGATATACGTTTGGATTATGATAACTTTGAAGAACAATCGAAAAAGTTCCAGGATAAATCAGGATTTGTAGACATTATTGACGAAGAGCATAGTGAGGAAACGGAGTCAACACATGATTATGAGAGTTATGAAAATTCTCATATCAAATCCGTCAAGAAAGATATAGCAATGAGATCGACTGATACTATCAAAGAAGAAAAGTCAGCATCCGAGACAAAAATTGTACACGAGGCAGAAAACAAAACAATTTCAGAAATATTTCTCGAAGAAAAAGATACTTTGAAATGTCATGTCGACACATCTATCAAAGAACTGACCCGCCTGAAAAGCGACGGACATGAAGTCACTGAAACACAAGTGGGAAATATTGAAGCTATATCTGATCACACGTCTGAATCCAAAGCAGAAAAAATTGAAATTATGGATGATAATATCCTTCTAGGAAAGTCGTCTGAGACAAAAGTTACAGAAAATGGTTCTGTAATGAGTGCTAAATATGAAATGGATACTCTTGCGAGTGAGGTTACCGATGATCTTCTGAAAGAAACAAGAACAAAAACTGAAAAAGATTTCGATGAGGATAATAGAACAGAAAAAAGCATGCTGAGCGAAAAAAGTTATAGAATTGAAAAACAAAAAGATGGCACTGAAGTTGAGATCAAACTTGCCTTCGATAAAACACATACTATATCGACTAATAAAGTAACACAGAGAGACCACAAACAGGAGGAGGTCACTTCAATAACCAGTACTGTCGTATTTGGTGATGAGGATCTGGAAAAATTACTCACGAGCTCTCACCCAGAATCAACAACTGAATCAATACATGAAGTAGTAAAAAGGAGTGCAAGTAGCGAATCAAAATCAAGTTCTGAGTCTAAAACACCAGAGGACTTCGGTAAAAAAATGAAAAAAACAGTGGGTAAATCTTCCGAAGTTATTCTACGGAAGAGTAAATCCGATGTTGATACTAGCAGTAGTAGCTCGAACCTGAAGCCGGATAGAAAATCAGGGGTAGACTTCGAAACATATTCCAGCTCTGGAGAAAGTCACTATCACAGTTTCGAAATGGACAGTGGTAGAAGTAGACCATGTTCATCAGATGTAGAAGGCCTTGTAATTGCAGGTTCTTCCGAGTACGAAAGTGCTCTAACGTCGCAGGATTACTCAGCCAGGTCTCATATTACTTCTACAGAATATCAAACAGCAGTAAGCAGCATGAGTTCTAAGGAGAGTATGAAAAGTTTAGATAGCGAAAGCTCTGGAAATTTGGCTAGTATTGAGGTATCAGAGCATTCCGAAACTCTCGTTCCATCAACGAGCGATTTAGACGATATTCTTGATTGTGGTGACCAACAGTTACCAGATGAACTCGAACAGAGTTCCCTTTGGAGTAGTCATGCACCAGCTCTACGTCAAAGTACAGAAATGAGTGACTCTGAAATACTCTCTTATACTGGAGTTGGAGAGTCTGTCGATTTTTCTGAAGAAGATTCTTCAGATATAAAACCAGCTGACGTACAATCAAAAATGAAAAGATCCTATGAGATGACATTCCAACCAGAGCCCAGAGTCCTGGTAGCAGAATCTCCTGTAGGAGAAATAGAGGAGAAATTAGGAACAAGCCTGGATGACGGAAGTGTTCTGAGTATGTCCAGTACTTCCAGCATTGGAGCACAAAGAACAGTAATAGAATTATCAAGAGCTGACTCGGAAAGATTGGAAGGGAGTATGACAGTGTCGGGAACTTCAGAACATCTCAGTTTGGATGATGTAGAGAATATGCCGCGAGGTAGTAGGGAAAGTCTTATCCACACTCCTACTTCTCACACGGTTGACATTTCCACTTCCACTAGCAACATCTTCACAGATTTTCCCATTGACTCCGTAACTATAACTACTTCGGTTATAGATGACAATGGAATACAAAGTGTCAGCACTCAAGTCACATCAGAAACCCAGTCTCCAGTAGAAGAACTGCCAATATTTGGTAGGTCTGAAGAACCCAAAAAAAAAGGACACAGACGTTCAGACAGTTCGTTCACAAGCTCTATGATAAGTGCGTCAACACGAGCTGAAGTAGAGCGTAGAATTCAATCAGATCTTGCAGAAAGCGATAAGTTTGCTGCTAAACTCAGTTCCAAAGAAACAAGCAGTGACGAGAAGAAGGATGTAGACGAAAGCGAAAAAGAAGAAAGTTACGAAACTGAAGCAGATCAGGGATTCTTCAGGGATTTGCGTGAGGGGCGTTATTTGGAAACTGAATCCGATAACGAACCAGAAAATTTAGATATATCGCGACCCCAATCCCAATACAGTAAATCAGATTCCGAACGTCCACTTTCTACAGGTTTCTCAGACGACAGACCAGATTCAGAGTTAGCAGACTTGGTAAAGTCATCAGATATAACAGAAAGTACAGATCCTATCGAAAGGCCGATTTCTCCTGAGCCATGTGAAGAACATAAGAATGTTAGTCCCGATTCAAGTTCCAAATCACAATGTAACGTTGGAGAATTTGAACAGGAAATGTCACGATCTCATGAAAATCTCAGAATAGAAACAAGGAAGTCAATATCAAGCATTTCAGAAAATAAAGATATTTTGGAAAAACGTGATTCCCACGGAAAGTCTAGTAATACATCCAGCGAAAAATCCAGCTTTGAAGAAGCAGAAGCCGAAGCAGCATTCAGTATGGTAGCTCACATTTCACCTGCCCATAAGGTAAAACAAATATGCCCCATTCTTGAGGACGTTGATGCGGAAAAACATGAACTAGAAACAAGAGAGAGAGCACAAAAGGAATACGAAGAAAGACGCTCGCAAATGCTCAAAGATTCAAGTCCAGGGTTCGTACCAGACATAAAAATAACTCAACATATGACCCCACTGATAGATAGTAGCTTCAGATATCCTGATCTAGAATTCGAAGCTGAGGAGAAAGAACAAGAGGCCCAAGTTAATGTTGATACGCCTCAAACCCCTTCGAGTAAAAGTTCAGAAGAAACCGATCAGGGGGGAGAATATGTATTGGACGATAATGTTTATACCATTCAAGAAGAGCCTGATGCAGAAAAAGTTATGACTGAATCGAAGAGTGAAGTGGTAACAACTATTGAAACAACGGTAAAAGAAGGGTCTGAAAGAGGAACCGATTCACCGAGTAGTGACTCATTTGAAATGCTTGAAAAACCAGATCTCATTGACGACTTTGTTGTCATTGAAGAGATTGGGAAAGAAGCACACGAATTTGATGCTGAAGGTAAAAGTATGAGAATCAGTCGATCTGCAAAGAAGGAAGAAAAACATGATGTAGAAGTAGAGCACTATTTAGCTCATTCCGCGCCCACACCCCTTACAAGAATGACAGATATTAAATTTTATCCAGAAAGTACTTCTTCCAGCGAAGAATTAGGGTTTGATTTCGAAGACAGTCCTCCGTTGGTGGATAAAAACAATAGTGGAGGGTCCAAGAAAGGAGGTACGATAGCTTACGGCACTGAATACGACAGGGAACTAGAAGCTAATAGAAAATGGATAGAACAACAGTTCCAAGGGGATCAAGCAGCTATGATAGCAGCAGGTTATGGATATGAGATGGAATTTGAACGTGGTCCGTTGGAGGATATCAAAGAAGAAGATATAAATGATTTTGCTGCCTCCAGCTATGGATCTCAAAGAGACTCTGGTGGGAGTGTGAAAGAGTCCTATTCTAGTACACCAGAGTACGATGTTCTAGCGGGAAGAAAGTACTTCACTAGATCTGGAGAACATGATGATGTTTCAATGTCGAGTTTACAAGAATTTGAGAACCTGGAGCAAGCAATGTCATTAGAAATGCGCAAATTCCATCAAGGTTCCCAAGACTCCTCGAGTAATGGAAGCTTCAAAACTAGATACATTAGTAGTAGAAGTGGACAGGGCGATGATATATCAGCAAGCTCTCTGAAAGAATTCGAAGGGCTTGAAACAGCCTGCATCGCTGCTCACAAAATTGAAGTGAAAGTCAAAGAAGAGGAGGCAATGCTCACCCAAATTGATGAAGGACAGGAGAGTATCGCCTCGGAATCGGAGAGCTGCGAAACGATGTCTGGTACAGATAAAAAAGTAGTCACTGATACAGATGACGAAGAAGGCTATGAAAAGCGAATGTTTGAAATCAACGAAATCATCAAACAAGCTCAAACAAATGTTGAACGATTCACTGATCTGAAAGAGGCCGAAAAAACAGAATCTTTGGGTAGGGGAGACTCGATAGAAGAAGTGTCAAAGGTACCAGATCTCGACCTTGATGCGCCATTAGTGAAATCCACAATAAAAGTGCAATGGAAAGAAAGTGACGATGTTATGGTGAACTCTACAGATTCCCTTGATCTCCAACTCGAGAAGCCTAGTCGACACGATAGCACGGATAGTTTGGACCAAAAAACTTGTGGGGACATAATGACAACCAGTACGGATTCCATCGAACTACAGGTACACAAATCTACGAAAGATAATTTGATGACGGATAGTATTGAAATGAAAGGGGATGACAAAAGCTTCATGATTTCAAGTGATTCTCTTGATCTAGCCGCTATCGGAAGCTCAGGAAATGTTCTTCTCAGTGATTCCATTGATGAGGATGGATCTCGAATAGGTGTACTGGATCATAGTAGCTCGAGTACAGGCAAAGATTTCAGTTCATCTGCCAGAGAAGATGATGTAGAACAAGATCGAGACGACTACCATTTGGAAAGTATGGGTAGTATTGACGTAACTGGTTCAACTGCTACCCATGCTACATATCAGTACGATACTGACTCGGTATTGTCTGGGAGTTTCACTAGTGGAGGATCGAATACTATGGTTTCCTCGACCAACTCCATCGACCAAGCTAAGCAAACAACAAGTGTAGACGTAGCAGCAGCAGTACGCAAGGTGTGGTTTGACGAAGAACTCGATGGCCGAAAAACGATCGAATACTCAGAAGGTCCTTCCAGGCCTTACGTCACGGAAGTTATTGAGCCGAATGACGACCAAGGATTCTCTCACACCATACATCGGCGAGTTGATTTACCCCCAGAGGTACGAAGAATAACTTTTACAGGAAGTGATGCCGATGAACAAATGAAACAATTTATTCAGGACTTCAACGAAGGCGAAGAATGTGAAGAAACGGAAGAAGTGGATGATGCTGGGAACATTCATATAAAAAAAGTGGTACAACGAAGATTCATCGTCAGAAACGATGATGGTAATCGCCCTATGTCAGGCCCAGAAATAGAAAAGTATTTTCAACAACTAAATCAACCCGATATCGTTCAAGGACAGGGTGTCATTACACGAAGCGTATGTGAAAGTCGAGGAGTTGTGACCAGAACTATAACAGATGGACAAGGAAGCAAAACCACCATCACACAGCAGTTCGAACTCCCACCAACCCAACTAACATCACTAACAAGACCCGTAACAGGTTTGTTGATGATACTAACGCATTTTGAAACCTCTTCCTTCTGTAGATATTCTCACTTCCACTTTCAGTTTCGTAAACAATTACAATTTTTTGGTAAGTTGATTTTGTTTGCATGGTGTTCATTTTTGCATGATTTGGTGAGTACCTTCCCCGAGACGTTTCAAATCTTCCAGAAATGTTTGAAGATGTCAACAAATTCATTGTATTTCGCAGGTTCCGATGAAACAACAAGTGAAGCAATGACTTCCAAGGAGTCAGAAACCTCAGTCGTAAAATGTGAGTGAATTTTGATTATTTATCGAATGGTACATATTTATGTCAGCCCTTCCTGGAAGAAAAATGGAATCAATTTTATTATGATATATGTGTGATCATTTGATTTGAACGCTAATTTCAGTTGGACTGAATAATAATAAGACGGTATAATAGCGCACTGCATAAGCCTAACTGCAAATTTGTTCAAACCAAAAGACCACAATTGAAAAAAACAGTGTCTTGATGGTTCTGTTTGGTACAGCCCAGGTAACCCGTAGAAGACCACTTCGTTACGAGATCAGTGTAGAAGACCAAACTGAAGTGGATCCTAGAGAACATGATTGGCGCTTTAATTTACCCAAACATGGTAGATAGGTTACTGTTATCTCAATGTTACACTTCATCAAAAATACCGAAGACTTGAGAACAATTCATTTTATTTATACGAAAAACATTTCGATTGTATTATCTCAGCACTTGATTTGCATAATGATTTATATATAACTGACTATATCAAGGGTGACATCAGCAATCTTCGGTGTTTTTGATTACATTCCTCTACATGTTCATCACACTCTTTTACCTTTTTCGTAATTCAGTATGTTGTGATATGTTCAATTTGTGTTGGTGAGAAGTCTTTAATATATTTTTTTCTCATGAATATTTGGAGCAACCCACATTTCATTCAATATTATTCAGTAGAATAACTATGGACGATATCGACATATTGTGTGTTATTCTCTGGTATCGGCATTGGGTGTGAAGCTATTTGCGTTAAAATTACATCATATACTAGAAAATATAGGTATCAAGTTATATATGACATTTATCGTAGAATTGGTCAAAATTCAGTAAAAATTTTCGATAATATGTCGTCAAACATTTTTCTGATCCTTTGAAAATACGAAAAGCGGATGAAATTGTATATAGTTTCTCTTGGCTTCAGGATTATCTGTTAATGTTACCGAATTTTCCTGTCAACACAAAGATTGACAACAAACATTGTTGACATTCAGAAACAGAATTGTGAGAGCATCATGGGAATTTGTCTTTATTTACTTATGATCATATGATAATTAACTTTAGACTGTCCCGATCGGAGAAAATTATAGTTTTCGAAAAATGAAATTGTCTCACAATCAATAGAAGATGAATGCAATAAAAAAATCAAAACTTATTATTGATTTCGATCGGAAAAATCACTCCGGACACGGCAGTGACATCAATTCATAACATCAACCAATTTACTTCGGGAATTGAGTTTATTTTCCAGAGTTGGTGTCAATAATTTGTGTTGGAAAATTGTCCCTGTCTTCCATTCCTGTATCACCATTTGTCAGAGAATCAGAGTCGATATTTTTCGATGAGCCCAATATTTTTTGTTTTTTTTTTTTTTTATTTTAAACAAATATTTTCATCTTCATTTGACAGCATTTTATGCAAATTCAATCATACTTTTCGGTTTCCGCACAGCATATAGATTTTAATTTTTATCCCTTCCAATACATGATCAGAAAAAAGTCATGCAGGTAAAGTGGTTAATTTCATGTTCCGATATTCCTGACCAGTACAGTCCAGTTAACTCAGTCTTTCCGATTTTACTGACAACCACTGGCAGTAAAATGGTATTCATAACAATTCAATTAAAAACCCGTTTTTCGGAGCAAAAATAAGAATCGTGGGTGGAGAGTCGTCTATCCCTACAGCAAGCCGTGGCTGGTAATACAAACTTGATATTTTTCCGACAAATAATTACTTATTCCAATCAAACGATATACATAGTTTCATACAAGGAGATTAAAAATTTCAGAAGACCTGTAAAAAATTATTCGTCATTTTTGGAAATGAACATCCTTCATTTTGAAGAAAAAGTCTGAAGAATATCCCAATATGGTTATCGAAAATGAAAAGTAATTCATTCATAGAGTGGACAATAGGAATTGAAAAATGGTTGGCTGTCTCGCATTTTGTTCTCTTGATGGTTCTAAAAACTATATACATGTTTTGAAAATGTGATTTATAATTATATGATATCTTGTGTACCATGAAAAATCTACGGTCTTATCACACTTTGGTCATAACTCGTTCAATCCATATGAAATATCCAAGTAGCACAAAGACATCTATATCAATTTTTTTTTCGCTGGATGTCGAAAGGATATCCTATGAATGCCCATTTGAGACACTTTTCGACCTTCCAGTGGATTACCATTCCAGATTCCACGTCCAGAAATGTCCGAATGGATTTCATTGAATATCCGATTGATATCCATCAATTGAAATATGGATGTCTATCGGACGTTCAAATTAGTCCAGGTAAATTCCATGGTATTCTCTTGTTGTAAAGTTATCGGATGAGATGAAGAATATATAAATGGCATTTATATTCCTTGCATTCTGAAACCATCGAAATCAAATGAATCATTCTCAGTCAACATCAAATAATCAAGTTTTTAACATTCAACCTATACGTAGTAGTGATAGATATCACTTTATTCTGGCGTTTTTGTCTTTGGCACCGAAGAGGCTTTCCTCAATTGAATCTATTTTTTTATTCTCTTCCAATATTCAATCCAGCAGCTACTACAAAACTTCAACATGTAATGATAGTTATGAGTTTGAAAGATCCATGAAAGAAGATATTAGCTTGTTTGAATTCTCCAATGCGGGGAATCCTCTGAAGCATAAGTTTGATATCAACGAATGTTTTCAGCAAAGCACTATGTAATCCAAATCTTCTGAGATTACTTCTGAAACAATTACAAATAATAATAGAGAATAAAATTACCAAATAATTAATTAATATTCTGACTTCTCAGAGATTTTATCAGCATCCTCAGCAGATATGTGGTTGCATTTCTTGCTTTGTAAGATATGTTACAATTTTAACATAATATTCAATTTCAAATTCCTACGTACTTCATTTGGTTCACAGATAGAGCTGAAATATTAATTTTAAGATCACAATAACATTCGTCTTCCGCAGAACAATCTCCCCTTCACTAGCACATTGGATTGATATCAGGAGATAGAGAAAAACTATGTTCCCAATTCTCATCTGCGAACAACCCCAAGTTAAGTACTGAAAGTAGTGATGGATTTTTCTATGCAAACAATCATTGAAACAGCAGTTTCGGGTTTACAAATGTTTCTAGCAAAGCCTCTATATCTAACTACTAAAATATCCACACACATTCAATAATTTTCACAATGATCCTCAATTTCGAATCCTCACATACTTTAGTTATATCTCCTTCTGAAAAACATTGAAATTGTTCAGGCGATGATCGCGGAAAACTGCTTATCAAAATTTCATATGCAAACAAACTCAACCAATGCAATGAATTCTCAGGGAATTGAAAATAGTCAACCCACGAATTATTTCTGCTGGAGATGCAGACGAAACGTCAGCCAAAAAACTTGCAGGACAAAGCTTAGAAGTCCGAAAACACTCAACAATTTCTGCCATGAAAGTTCACAATCTTAGGTTGAACGTATATTTTATCATAAATTATGGAATCTATATATCTTTTCGAATATAAGTTTTCAAGTTCAAAATGTCGTGGGACTGACTGCGTTCTGACTTCAGATTCGTGTTCAGCGGCTCGAAATACGGAAGTTAGTACAAAATTATTCTCGAAACTTAGTTCTACGCGATAAACGAATATTCACCATCTTTTGTAATACTTGGACTGTGATGATTTTTGTATCCTATTTTTCAAGGGATTTCTCACAAGCCGTTCATACGTGTAGGGGCGGCCTTGACTTTATTGACACGGGATCCTTCAGACATGAGAGTTCAAAACACTGTTAATTGACTGATTTTTTCGTTTGGAAAACAGCTATTAATGTTGCATGGTGAAATGAAATAGTGGATACTTTACCCTACTCAACTCGGTGGGCAAGCACATTTTCCGATTTACTCAAATAAAAGTTCCAGTGAGCAGACACAGACAGAAAGCAACTACTACTTTGACATATCTACCGTGGGGGTGTTCATTTATATCTGTCAGCTACCTGTACGCAGGAATCTCCGCACAAAAGCTTAGATGAATAATTCATGCAGAGCCAACTGATAAGTTTTCAAATTGAAATCTTTGAATGGAACAAAAAACAAATGATCAGTGGTAAATGCCTCCTCTGTAGTCTAGCAAGTCCATTCAGCTCAGATTCGGGATATCATTAGGCCAGTTTCTGACACGCTATCAAACGTTACTTGTTAACACAAATCGGTGTAATTGGACGAATAATAACAATTCCATCTCGCTACACCCTACCTCCCTCTTCCAGAATCTGCACAATGTACTCAAGTGTAATATTTTTCTGTTAATATTTTCCGATCATCCGATTCGACCATAATGATGTTATATTATTCAGTACTGTCTTCCACCTAATATTGTCGATATCGTTCACAGTTTTTAACTTTCATTTGAATTATCATATTTTGCTTCAATTATTTGAATGACCCCCTGTATGAAGTATAACGAAAACTTACAACCTCAACCTCAACCTCATTCACAATATATGATGCCAATCAATCGTACGTGGGGTTGGGTATTTGATATTCGCATTAAACAATCGCAAATATCTCTATCCCAGCGAAGTAATGTGAATGGATCTCATTATGAATAAACGATGCGTTTTATAGCTGTATCACAGTTAAACAAGTTAGAATTGTGAATATATGAATCAAACATTGAAGATTTGTTCAGACATAAAGGCAACATGAGGAATATTCAGGATGAATTATCAGGTTTATCTTCAGTTCATTCGAAGCGTTCTTGAGTTTTCATTTTTACCCAATAACTTGTTATTTAGGAACATGCGATATATTGAAAGCCTTCTAGTGCAAAAAATATCTGATATTTTTAATTTCAGAGCCGCAAGGTTCACCTGTAATAAATCATTAGAAGGGTTGAAAAAGTGAAAATTGGAAATAACTGAAGCTCGGTATGACTCTCGTGAGAAATAATACAGTTGATGATGGCAGCACTATGATTGGTTCTCCTAAGGTCACGCATCTTTCGACTCTCTTCATTTCAGCAGTACATCACAAGTTATCAATCTCATGCTTTTGTCTTTATGGTGAGCATTTTTCTTAAGTGCTTCCATCCGCTGATTTTACAATGGCGAGATGAACTACTTCCCTATGTTTTCCAGGAGAAAATATAAAATCGTGGCAACATGCGCGGCGAGTAGCGCGGCGGGTTGAGCTGCTTCACAATGTTTTTACCCTTACAGCTTGGCAGAACTCTGTAATTACTACAAATTAAGTTCTTTTCGGGGTTCTATTTGTCAATGAATGAATAAACCATTCGACTTATTGTGAGCAAGATCCTATTTATCTGACACAATGCCAAAACATTATTCACGATATGATATGAATATGCTTGAATATGAAGGATGGTCTTTTCCAGAATAAATCCGTGTGCGACAAACATTTTGAAAAATATTTTGAATGCATTAACACATAGTGGAATATTATTGCACAAATCGGTTCTAGGCATTGGACACGTAGATAGTTTTCATAATGGTAGAAGATATATCAAAACCTCCAGAATACTCTTTGTTCCAATTAATTTTATGATTCATCATCTGTGCTTTTTGTTCAATCAATAATGATCTTCCTAGAGCTTGAATATTTTTTTCGAGTTGCAGATTTTCTAAAAAATCAATCTTCTACAATATGAAGAAATTAAGAATTAATTTGTAAATCTATACAAGTGCTGCTTTAATTATAAACAGTTCTATTAGTCAGCAGCTTCTCGTATAACGTGAATATTTATACCACAAAAAAAAACAAGAACTAATACAAGAAAATACCTACTCATCTCTGTTAACATTACGGAAACAAAATACGTTTCTGTTTTCAAAATTCATTCACGATATTTCACTTCTCTCTAGGATTTGCACAAATAAATGGGAAAGAACTGATATCGAGACCATTTTGTTATTCAAGAGGGAAAGTCAGGTGCGGTTCATATCAACTGAGCTTGTTGAAATGCAAATATCTCCAGAAAGCATGATGAAATCAGATTCCTTCAAGTTTCCTGCCATTTCTTTCCCCTCGCTATCATTTGAGTACCATTCCATTCCACTATGTGATCGTGAGATTCAGGTGTAATTCATCGGGTGGGTGTTATAGAAACGTGACGAAATGAAGGCTAAAATTCACAGAAAAAAATTAATCCTCTCTGTGTAAAACTATCGAAAGACTGCTATGATAAAAACCTTGGATAAATTGATAAAATTCGTTGACTTGCAATCTTGAAAAAAATAAGGCGACAAACAATAATTGATATATGATCAGACCTGGTGATTTTCTCAATCTAGCTAACACCTTCAAGAAATCTCTTGATAGTGGTTCTGAAAATATGATCTAGTCAAAGTGTACCAAAAAATAACATTCCACCAGTAAATTAATTCAACAGTTATTAACATATTGACGGGACAAAAAATTGGGGATTCAGTCTTTCATAAATAACTTGATGAATATCAATGTTATTCAAATTCTACAAATATTCTTGAAGAAAACAAGAATTCCAGTAACCTTAACTCCATCACTAGTATCAACAGTGGTGATAATAGAGCTCCGCACAACGCTTGCTAATCCGTTACACTACCACTTAAATGATCATAAAACATAAATTAATTGTTATTGACTAGCGAACATCGATTCAAAAATTCTAAACGTTCATAGTGTCATCTAGGCACCTGAATGAAGACAAAATTCACATCGATTTTCAATAAAATGAGGGTATTGATAATGAATGAATTTTCTTTCCGTTGATAATTGTAACGTGATAACTGTTCGGAGAACACCATACAAAAGTTTCACTTTGTGGAGACTTTCCTCCAGTATATGGAGGGCAATATATGTTGTTCCATTTGAAGAAACAAACAATTTATACGCCTCGCGTCCAATCAACACTATATATTCGAAAAATGTAATTAGGTTTGCCTGTTTGTCTCTTGCCTCAATAAGTGAAAATAGAAAGAAATAAAAAATAATGATTGCATCGATATCTCCAACATTTTGGTTATAATGTCTTTCAAGCTTCACTGAGTCATCTGAAAGTTTGAATGAAGTTCAACGCTTTCCGATTGAAGCACTACATTGGCTTACTACGTCTTATTCGCATGTTGATCGATAGGTGGGAACACAAGGTCGGGGTTTTTCCATCACAAATTCAGTAGGTAATGAAAACATTTGCGAAGAATCCAAAGTAGAGAGTTTCGTAAAAGAATATATATAACGGCACGGTATTCCCTAGGGTCCGAAGTATTTTTCTATTCGTCTCTATCCTCATAATTGCACCTTTCCCTCTTTTCAATACTACTTTTCATTAGGCGAGTAACGTACAACACAGAGAGGTATTTGCATGGTGACCAATTTGATGGGTAAATAATATATGTTTCCATTGTCATGAGCCGATTTATTAAATAATTTTAGAGCATTATAAAATCGACCGATATTTCGTATCTGAGTGAAAAATTGGCCTTGCTTGTCATTTGATATCATAGAAGATGCAACAATAAATTTCGGAGGAATTAGTGACCGAACTATTGAATCAAACTCTAATCACTTTTCATTAATTGCATTATTCGGATTTGATGTAGAAAAAGATTATTTATTATTCGAATAGGTTGGTTGCTTGCATTTCTAGGTTATTCAGTGGAACTTGAGATCAAGTCTAGATTTTCATTTCAAAAAAGTTCATGGAATGTCAGAAAATTATTAATATTTTCTTCTCAGTATTCATCAATTTTGTTTATTCATAGTTATTATTTCAATGCGATGGATATATTATTCAAATTTCAGTTATATCAAATATTTTTGAAGTTTCTCTTGAACTTCTTTCGTGTCAGATTTAAATTACACTTTTATCACTGTATATAATCATTTCATCTTCGAATATGTAGTATTACAGGTTGATTGTGGATGTTTTTACCATTCTCATTATTTCCACGCCTATTTCCATACGTTTGAATCGATTTCCACCTTTCGCATATAGAATTCTTTTCGATTTTTCTGTGGAGATGTTTTTTTTTAGTTACTTTCTATTTCAGATTTGGATATCACTTTTGCAGTGCACATAGTCTTCAATGTTAAGCATGTGGATATATTCAATATCAATCACTGTCATTGAATTACATTTTGTTTTTCAGCTGAAGGAGAAGAAGGGGCAGAAAAAGATGAAGCCGGATGTGACAGGTAATATAGTAGTTCCTTTCTAATTCCATAATATGACGAATTCTTGAGGAAACAATACTTTTTCAATTACTGTTAACATGTGCATCATATGCATCATATGATTCAGAGCATCGTAATCATCATGCTATATCCTACGCAAATTAGATTGTTATATACTTCAGGGAATTCAGGAAAATCAATTCAAGAATCAGACAAATTCATAAAGTATGCTTGTCAATTCGCCGGACAACAAATAGAGAATGCGTAATTTCTGACCTCTTCGAGATGTTCTAGAAATAGTTCAGCACCGAAACATAGGTTGAAATTACTAGTCTCCGTTAAGAAAACGGTAATTGTTCTTATTGCTGATGCTTCGCTCAGAAACTCACTCACTTTCTAGAAAACCGTAGATAGATCGAATACTCGATCCTCGTCTATCAAATAGCACACGTACGTACTGCATATGTACGGTGAGGATGCATTGTACGTATTTGGGACGTACTTTAGTCTCCAACAGACGTATATAAGACTTCCCTGGGACTAACCGTTTCTGCATAGTCGGTAATCCCAGGTACGTACTTTTCTAGTCCACACAGGACCTGAATTGTACAGAAAGGGGAACTGTTTGGGACATTCTGAAAACGTACCTTTTTCATCCTGTATGAGCTATCCCCAAGTAAATTATACGGGATTATTAACCTTATATTGGCCACAAAAATATTCCGAGGTATGAGATCAATATTCGAAAACAATGTAAGAATATATATATCGTTTTGACTCTATTGGTATATTCGATTGATATCACTTCATAATTCTTAGTTTCAATATTCGGGATTATTCATTACTTTTTCACTAAATGGTCAACTTGAAAATTTTACTGATTCACATATACTAACCAACTAACCGAATACTAACCTGGTAAAAACTCCAGCTGCTGCGGGAGTTGAATTCACGACCTTCACTACGGAAATATCATTGTCGACCACTTAAACGCTCTACGGCACGGAGAGACTTGTTTTTAAGTAGGAGTTGGGTGCTCTAGATGTGGTGACTTCAAGTTAGTTATATTCCAGACAATATTAAAATTCAGTAACAATGAAAATATATTTGAAGAAACACTGAAGAATCACTGTTTCAAGTGATGGAGGTTTGGAATGTCAAAATTGCTGTGCGAAAAATTTTAGACGTAATTTTCTGGTATTGAAATTCACCACATGTAGATATTTAAATTTTTCCAAATTTTTCATATTATTGATACTGAACCTTACAAAATGCAATTGTCGATATTGAACCAATATTCATATCGAAATGTCGTTTTTTCAAAATTGATTTATATGAGTTCAACATCAATTTTTTCACTTACGATGTATCTATATTGGACCAATCTGAATTCGGGGTTCAGCCAATACGATGTGCTACTTGGGATAGCGCGTTGTGCCTACCTGATAGAGACGTAATGTACGTATGTGGGACGACGTTTCTAGTTCCTACTTTTTCGGTCCACAGTGGACTTAAGGGGATATAGCTAGGATGTACAAAGTAGGTTTCTTGGCGTATATCAATGAGACGTCCAAATATATACGATTACCAAAAATTTACGTCATCACTATGGCCCTCAAACGTTTAAAAAAATACGAATCTGAAGAAGACCCAATGTATACGCACCTGGAAGGCACAAACAGTACGTGCATAGTCCTCCCAAACATTATGTCAATGAAACGTCTAAGCAGTACTACATGGAATTCTCAAAGGAGTTCGTCATTGGTATGTCCCTAACACATTCCGAAATGTACGTACCTGAAGAGGAGTTACTGTGTACGTATCAGGGACACTTACTACAGAACGTACATACATTACTTCCAAGCATGTACATTTTTATTACATTCCGATTGGAACGGGACCAAATATGTACCTACATGGGACGTCTATATAGTGCATACATGAAACACCCGGAAATGTACGTTTTTCGAATGTCTCCCATACGTTCTGGGACGTATCGACGTAACTGGGACATAAATGGTTCGTCTTCAGGACGTCGTGTGCTATTTGGGATATATATTTTTTAAATGGAGAGGATTTTTCCGAAGCTCACAACCTTCGAAAATTCAGAGAAAATACTGATTTGTATCTTCTCTTCTTCAATTCACAAACATACAGGTTTCTTCTCTTTGTGTGGATACGAAAATAAAAAAGATAGAACTACTAACCGCGTATTGTTACAGTACGCCTGAAGAAGCTATCGTAGTATATAGTTTCATTCACTGCCTAGTGAAAAATCACACAATAATAGTTCATCACGTAACTAGGGAGATAAGTGCCAGAATCAAAAAATTATGAGCTCGAGGCGTTAGCCGAGTGCGGTAGTTCTTAAATGCACGTAATTGACCTCATCCCCCAGTCGCGTACTGTACTTTTTATACCCTCACCCTCCTGACAGCTGTAACGTGATGGGTCAATTACAATACAAGTGTATTGTAAACCAATGGCGACCGCCAGTGAGGTTAAAAAAGTGAGTTTGCGTCACATTATGGATTATCGGCATATTCCATCGATTGGATTTAATTTTTTTCTTATATATTATTTTCAATCTCTTATTTTTTGTGCTGAATTTGCTTCAATTTCATCTCGTCTATATACAACACGTTTGGTGAAATCATTGATAAAGTTCGCATCGAAATAAAATAATTCACGAGAGTGATCAGAACGTACTTCCTTCTCATTTAATTTATATTGTTAAAATAGGGTCGATATAGTTCATCTACCTGGAGAAGATTTCTTTCCAATCAAATAAACATTGAATCGCTTCGGAAATAATCCATTCATTTGCTTCGAATGATTTTGTCTACTGTCGTGTAAAATGTCTTACTTTCACGAACTTCATTCTTTCTGACAATTCCCACTCTCCATATAACTACTTTAGGTTTTCAGGATATTAGGTTCAATTCTTGCTTACAGAGTATGGTTTTATTTTCAGCAAAGTAGCTGATCAGCATCAACTTTCTGAAGAAATGAAAGCTCTACTCAAAGAACTCGAGAGGGAAAGTAAGCAATAAGAAGAATAATGAGTATCATACCTATATGACTATGACGAATTTTCCATTATACTTTCCATCATTACAAATCACTGACGACTTTGCTTCAAGCTTGCTAAAAAAATATGTATGCTCATTTTTATTGAAATTGATGATAAAAAATATGATTACTTTCAAATGAAACACATTGGTCCATTTTTAACAGCACCTCCTGCCGAAAATTTGCCATTTTTAAAAAAGAAGTCTCTTTTTTAGCGATAATTGAAAATGATGTTATAACTACAGATGCAATCTATATTTATCATTTCGATAATTATTGCTACATGTATACAACGTTTGTAGGGAATTCTCCAGAATACATGCCTCAAATAAATTATTTTTGCTTGCAATTTTACAAATTGACAGCCACAGAGATGGTTTTGCAGAATTCCCAAATCTCTTGTGAAGAAAGTACTTAGAAGATTATTTATTAGTCACCACTAACTGCAGTATTTAAATATATTTATGCTGAATTATTCGTTTTTGTTATAGCTGTTATTTTTTATAAATATATGTATATTGCTTTATTGTAAGTTAAGGTTACGGAGTTGTAAAAAAAATGAATGAGATGAGGATATACATTTATGAAAATTGTCTAGTGTAATTCTAGCTTCTATGGTTGAATTTCATGTACTATTTCGAATTTCTTCGTTTTTCTCCACCGATAAAATGGGTTAGTGGTTTTTCCCATGCATTCTAAGAAAACTGGAGAAAGGAAATAGTATATAAATATTATTGATTCCGAATCAATGTGAAATATTCAATATTTAGCCTGTGTATCAAAATATAAAGCTTTCAATACATTCTGCATTCACTTTCATTTACCTCATTCGTGCGAAAAACATGAAAAATGGTATACTTACCTACTATTAGGAGTGTTCATATTAATATCCATAATCCGAGTATCAATCAAAGGAGAAAATCGAGTGATTTAGACCGAGATCATTATAGTCTAGGGATATCGACATAATATATTCCTGATTGAACGAGCAATACACTATGATATCTTGGTACAATAGTGGATGAAAATGTTAGTGCCATTCAGATAGGTATTCAGTCTGTCGGACCATAAGTATAATAGACCCTATATGGTATGAGTGAAATTGGCAAGGTTTGTATTCATTATAATAATAGATTCTAAAACGTAAAACCCAATATAGGACTACAGTCTAGTTCCTAAATTGTAGATTGTGACTCATAATTGATATAAAGCAGGTAAACTGGTTTGAGTAAAAATCAGTTGGGGATAATACAGATAATTAAAGGCAGGGTTGTGAAAAAAGTGAGATAAAGTTAGAAACAAAATGAAATGAAGCAAGAAGTAACATAACAATGTACTCGTTTATAAAAAAATAAGATGGAAACTAGGAAATATCTTTCGACCAATGAGGCATTCCATATCACGTGATGTCTGGGAGACAAAAAATAAACAAACCGATCAGTTTTTGTTTTTACAGATTTTATGACATTTAATTGGCAAAACCAGTGTTAAATTCGTGTATCTTTATCTTCCATTATTCCAATGCCCAATAAAGGAAAGAAAAACACTGACAGCGCAGCAGCTTCATCAAGGAAATTACTAAGTCTTGAGAAGAAAAAATAAAGTTTCTGGGGGCAGATGCCGCCAAATTTATCCTGTGACAAGTATCTGGAATACTCAAGGTTATTTGGAAATGTTACAGTTGCCTCCGCTTCACATTATGAATTAGGAAGTGTATAGTCAGAGCCAACTAGTCGGGTTTGCTTAGAATACAATTATTTGTTCAAAATGGCGACCAATAAACATCCATATCAGCTCAAATCGGTTACAGGTGTTTATTATGATTGATTAGATTATCCACAACAAGAAATTATGTATTTAACAGAAAACGAGAAACGATCAATTACTTGAAAACACTGGTGGATGTATTGGATGCTACAACTGAATGGAAAATGACAACTGAGATACCTAAGTGGTAGGAAATAGAATTTTTCGTCATAAGTCGAGAAAGCAGGCTTTGTCCGTGTGTATGCGTCTTCCATGGAAAGTCGTTCAAACACGGAAAATATTTATGAACGTGTAATGAACGATATTTCGCATGAAATATACCTGGAAACCACAGATTTTTAGAAAACTATCTTTAACATATTTTTTAATGTAAGAAGCCCACTTTCAGTGCACTAAATGAGCATGTAAAAATAGTGCTTTCAGGTAGTAATGATGAAAAAAAATTAAAGGATTGTGAATTCTGGAAGTCAAATATTTGGAATGGATTGATTGTATTGCAGATTTCAAAAGTCGGCAGAATTCGATTCTTGAACCATCTACCAAAATTTGACGAAACTATTTCTGTCTGATCGATCATGTGTCATTCTTCATAAAATCATTTAAATAGATGATATTGTTTGCAAAGGATTTAAGGCAATTTTTTCACGCCATCTACACTATAATATCGATATTTCCGTTCGCCTGGAATTGCACGACAAATTTTCCTTCTCTGAATCATTTCATTAATACTACCTACATACCCAACGTATTAACCGTTGCGTTGGATGGAAATATAAGCGCTACAGAGACCTTTTTGACCGGCACGAATACTTCCACCTTTGTATATCTTCCACTATACATTTCATGGGTAATAGCATTGTATATACTGACTCTAAAGATAGGATAATGTACGTAAATTCATTATTCTACGCAAAGTCGAGCGCCATCTAGAAAAAAACGGTATACTTATTGAATTAGTGACCGTACAGATACGCCCCCTAGAGAGTACATTCAAAATTGCAAGGTTGGAGCAGGCATGGACTGCCATAATTTGATGCGATTTGTAATAGTGAAAAATTTTAAAGTCTATAACATGTCGAGAGACTAATTTGTTGCAAATGTTCATGTCTACAGGGATGGATATACCTGAAAAAATTTAAGTTATATAGGTACCTCGTTTATAGGAAGAATAAAAACTATAGGATGTATTGTTTTTCTGTTTGTGAAAAAAACGATATTCAATGAATCCTGTTGAAATATCTGAATTGACAGATTAATTAAATCCCAAACAAATCTTTCATTTCTAAAACATGTTGAAAGTAGTTTGATATCTCCGGTTAATGATAATTATTTCATCTATTTATCAGTGTTGAAATACGGCCATCATTTCAATAATATAACGAGCTTAGGAAGTGGAACTTAGGATACAAGTGTGATAACTTTAGTGCATAAATGACGGCACAGTCTTTCCAGTAAGTTAAGGGAGTTGTACAGTATACAATTTTCATGCAATACAACTTTGATGCCATGCAAGATATATCTTGCAGTGTTTATTCTTTTGGAAATATTGCAAAGCATCAAGGAGGTCAATCTTTTATGGGGATGGAATTTTGGTTTCTCATTATACTGTGCGAATGAGCATGAGTAATTTTAGGGTATGTTGGTATTGCGATAATAACAGAATAAAATCGAAAACTAGACTTGCCACAATACTTATTGCCGGTGCAATTCTAGTGACATTTTGGATATTTTCGATACTGCCAAACCAACTCCATTTAATGATACTAGATAGTCCATAACCAACAATTCCAGAAAAATGAATGAAGTTGTCCCATGTTGCATCTAGTTTATGTTGTAGGGTTTAACCCACCATCTTTTTTCCTTCCTTAACAGGAAATCAAGCCCATTTTACATATATCATTCGAAGATTTAGGTACAATTTTCAATTCGTTTTCTATTTACCTGCGGAATTGGTTGGCCTGATTGATGACAGGAAGTTTTCGACAAAAAGGATTTATATTTCCAAGTGTAAAGCACACCTGCAAATATAATTGCCTGCAATAAAACTTGCTGTAATCAATTGCTGCAATAAATATTGCCAACTGTAAAGCGGGTATTATATTTCTGGACTTGCATTGCATCGAAATCACCTAGTAAAAACGCCCAATATGTACACTATTCATTCCACTCTGCTTTCCCTCATCATTTCCGATACTTTTAGCGTGAACAAAAGTAACATGAATACCTATGAGGTTTATATTGTTTTTTTTTTTTTTTCACTCCCACTATTTCAAACCGTTCATTACTTATTCGACAACTGTTAGGTAATGTATTATTTCTGTGGACCAGTAACACAATATCAATGCAAGCCTTTAGTCAGAGCTATCTGGTTACAAGTTACAATGGTTTCATGTTTCATTGCCTTGCCAGCAGTCAAGTCCCGCCATCGACATCTCTGTCAACAACAGCAACAACTAGTAATTGTTATAGTTATATCTGAGGTCGCAGTGTTGCCAATAGCTACATAATGCCACCACAGCACCACCAAGTCTTTATGATACATATTTCCCCTTTATAAATTAAATTTTCCAGAGTTTTCAACAAGGCGGCCTGATCGGGTACTAACTACATTAAAACTGTTGTTGATTGGTTTATCTGAATGAGCAGTAGGTTCAACATTACCATGCGGCTCGAAAATAGGGTCATGTTTATGTTGATGGAATGCTGTCAGCGCTTCCTTGCAATTTTCAAACTTGTCATTAGCCTCAGCTACATATAGAGTCTTATCTTCTATACGTATGTAGGGTTATTATCATTGACTTCCACTTTCAGAGGATTATTGAATAATCTTAAATCATGTCTATTTCTTCTAATATTATATCCTAACTTATCTTTCACAATATAAGATCTGGGGGCTGTGTCCAAGTTGACAATCTTTTCCTTACCTATATATGATTGTCAAATTGTAATAAAGTAATTTGAGTCGAATTCTATGCAGCCGGGACGAAATAGCTTGAATATCTTTGTTTAAAAAGCTCTTCTTCTCCTGTTATAATAAGGTCATCAAAATACGATCCGACTCCTTCCAAATCACCAAATATCTCATAATGTTTTTTCTGAAAAACCTCAGGGGCGGAACATATTCCAAAAGCTAGTCTAGTGAATTGATAACGACCGAAGGGTGTGCCAGAGGTGCACAGATCAGTACTACTTAAATCGAAACAAACTTGCCAATATCCACAGGTTTATGATTAATAAATATCTTTTTTGTCCACATTGACATTCCATTACTTTTTAACGATCCTACGCTTCTTTCGATGGAGTGAACATAGAAGTCATATTCACTTTCACCGCTTTCTTCCTCAGTTTCTCTTGATTGTGCTACTTCATTCACACTTTTCTTTCTTATCCCCACTGTCTTCTCTTTGGTTTGTTTATTTTCTTCTCTACACATACTTTCAAAGTGATTTCGACATTGGCCCTTTGCACAGGAACGACGGTAGAACTTCCTCGTTCCCTTCTGCAAGGACTAATTTCTTGACGGAGACTAGAATTGCTGAACCAAGGCAGATTTCTCATAGTGGTTAAGAAGACGATGGCCAAAGGCTTGCTTTTATTGTGAGTACCTACACTGAATCTATATGTCGTTTGAGAATATTTTCGAACAACTCAGAACATTGTCTTTAACTGGCTCAGGCAATACATATTCTAATCAATTACTCTCAAGTACGAATCGAATCATTCAAAACCCATTTGCAATCAGATCTAATATACGGAAATTGCGAATACCTTCGAATCAGAATATCTGAATTGTGTTTCACAGTTTGATGGGAACCCAAATGAACTCAATAGATACTTGAGTACATGTGAAAGTCTTATTAGCAATTTTTATGATACTACAAATCCCAATAACTTCCAAAGTACATATTTGTTGAATTGTTCGATTGGTAAATTGTCAGGAAATGCAGAATTAGTTGTTAATATCCAAAATGTTACAACTTGAAAGGTTTTCAAAAACACCCTAAACACCCTAACAGTTTTTGGTCATATATTACAAATAATCAATCTTATTTGTTGTTATATCGGTTCCCATTAAAACAATGGAAATTAAAAATATTCGAAACGAAACTTGTATAACTCAACTCTCAACCCGCTTGCTTTGAAAACATTCCTATCAGGCTTGATAGAACCTCTGGGTGCAACAATTCGCTGACCTAACGAATTTAATCAGGCCCTTCAGTTTATAATTCAAGAAAAAAATTTCAATTATTACCAAAATCAATCGAATAGAATTTCGAATCGACCAAATGATAGCCAAATCAGGTTAGTTCCTCATCAAGATCAAAATCACACCTAGAACTTCTTTCAACGCACATACACGAAGTGATCAGTTCTATAATCATTCATCATATAATGATCAATAGAAACCTCAAAATAACCAATTCCAATCAAAAATTAATGTTCCCTCTCAACCCATAAATATTCAGCCAAGAAACAATATTCCATTACTGTTCACAGATTCGCAAGTCTTTAGGCAACCTGTTCAAAACCAAAACGATTTCAAGCCCAATCCAAATCGAAGTCTTTCTAATTAAACACTTATGAGTGTTTCAACGAGGCAAACATTCAATAGATATAGACCGGGTACTTCTCATTCTTATAAACCACCGGGAATGAATTCCATTTCAGAAGAACTATATAAAACAGAGACAAATGAAATCGATTACTATTCGCAAGATAATGTAATCGAATGTCAAAATCATTATGGAAATAATGAATATACGCAGAATTCCAATGATCAAAATTTTCAGAATCCCAAACATTGGTCAAATATAGAACCAATTCAAGCGAATTACCCTACATGTTTCTGTCAGAACACAATTCTAAATCGTTAATCGATCCAAATTTAGCCTATAATCTATATCCTGATCGAATCCAAAATGATCCATCAATAGTCTCAATTGTTTTTCAAAATTCATTATTCATATCACAAACATAGCGCATTCATAACTATTTCTGAAATGTTTAATGTTTCCGGAAATCTTGAATATTATCTGTTTGAATTTCATATTATATTTCACGGATTGATAGGTATCGATAATCTGAAATTACTCCAAACCAGTGTAAATTTCACATTATTATTATTACATTATTATTCACATCACATTTAATCCAATCAAATTAACTGTTCAAGAGCCCAAAATGACGATTTTCGCCTACCCGAGAAGTAGCTGTGGATTCCGGCAGACACATATGTTTCCTTATTACCCCCAAAATTTGCGCTAGATTCTGTCCGTGCTTTTAGCAAAAATTAGTGGTTGAATGCCGGAAATCATTATTTTTTTTTGTTTTTTGCATATACAATGAAACTATTGGTCGGATCGAAAAAAAGTTGAATTGAACGTTGTAGATAATTGAAAAATGTATCGATTAGCAATGGCCCGATGTCGATATTCTAATTTGTTGCCTAACTGTTGCGCTCGGAATTCGAAAAAAGGCGTTTTATCCATTACTCTATTGAAGAATGTTGAAATGCATTTGGAGGTTGCAACTGTGAATTTGGGAAGCTTTCAACAAGTAGAAACCACAGTTTCAATTTGGTTGAAAAACAATTGATAGGTTAGCAATAATCTAATTTGTTACTAAAAAAAGTGTCCCACTAGATTGTTATTTCTTGCCCTACGGATAATCGTAGAGCAATGAACGGAACGGTTTTGCATAGTCAAAGAGTTGAACTACAAATTGTCGTTTTTGAAAAATCGATTTTTTCAATGTGAAACCCTCAAAGATTACACTTTTTATCATTTAGTTTCCCCTCCATTTGTTTATCTACATGAAACAATGAGACCTCGACGACTGCACAGAGCAAGAGTCATATTATTTATAGGAACCAGCAGAATTTGTTTTCCACAATTATTTATTATATTTATTGATAGGAGCAGTGGAGGTTCTTCCGAGACCGTTCGACGTGCCGTGTGGAGGAGGAAGCCGGAGAGAGCGATCTAGCGCTAGGCGGCCGTCGAGTGCATCGCGTGAAATAAACTTATCAAAGCCCAAAATGACATCACTGTCTGTATCTCGGGAACCACTGGACGGATTTTGTTTTCAATAGTGCATCGAGATATGATCGAATATCACTATGGCTTACCCGGTTTGTTTTCGGAAAACCCTCAAATCACAAATAATTCAATTTTTACGCTGCAAATGTAGTGAATTATTCGTTCATTTCAAATTTCACTCTGATAATACGATGTCAAATGTTACCTTAGACGGAGAAAGCAAGTTTTTTCTGACATTCGAAAATGAATAAAGCACGGCTCATCTCCTTTCCAATTGAGATTTTTACAAATGTGTATAATAGTTCATATGAGAATATTCCATTTTTTCGATTTCCTAAAATGGAAAAGGTAATTCATTATATATAATTTCAATTACATCTATAGGTCAACAATGTTTCGGTAGTAGTATGATTTAGATACTATTCTATGACTAATGTTCAAACTTTATTTCATATTATTTTGGATTCACCTACAAACACATTCTACAGTACTAACATGTGAGGATACTTGAAAACTACCTTGTGCTAACCAGAGAATGACAATACTACTATAGAGGGAAGTAATAACGATATTCCCAGAGGAATAGTATTAAGAGCGTTCTAGGTATTCAACAAATTAAAATGAAAAAGAGAATGCATGTACAAGACAATTATAAGATACAATTGAAATATACAAGCTCTAATATCATTTTAACTGGTCATTAAGAGATCCAGATTATTTCTGATGATTAGGAGATTGCATTGTTGCATCATGTTATTAAAGGGTGAACAATCTGTAGCACTTGTGGAGAATAACAATTTATTGATTTGAGAGATTTCCGAAAACAATCCGGGCAAGCCATAGTGATATTCGATTATATTTCGATGGACTAGTAAAAATAAAAAAAATAAAATCCCTTCAGTACTTCCCGAGATACAGACAGCGAGGTCATTTTGGGCTCTGATCAGTTTATTTCACGCGATGCACACGACAGCCGCCTAGCGCTGGATCGCTCTCTCCGGCTTTCCCCTCCACACGGCACGTCGAATGGTCCCGAAAGAACCTCCACTGATCCTATCAATAAATTCTATGAATAATTGTGAAAAACAAATCCTGCTGGTATCTATCGATAATATGACGACTCTTGCTCTGTGCAGTCGTCGAGGTCTCATCGTTTCATATAGATAAACAAATGGAGGGGAAACCAAATGATAAGAAGTGTTATCTTGGCTCCTAATTATCATGGAACTAAAGTAAGGTTGTCGAAATTCGTAGAAAAATAGCAGCTTTCCCATGCATTTTGTCGCATTTTGATACGACCATTTTTCCTAATTGTTTTTCAGTCTGAAAAACGTTGTTTTTTTGACGCCATTGTTGAAGGTTTCACATTAAAAAAATCGATTTTCCAAAAACGATAATTTGTAGTTCTACTCTTTGACTATCCAAAACCGTTTCGCTCATAGCTCTACGATTATCCGTAGGGCAAGAAATAACAATCCAGTGGGACACTTTTTTTAGTAACAAATTAGATTGTTGCTAACCTATCAATTGTTTTTCTACCCAATTGAAACTGTGGTTTCTTCTAGTTGGAAGCTTCCCAAATTCACAGTTGCAACTCTCAAATGCATTTTAACATCTTTTACTAGAGTAATGGAAAAAACGCCTTTTTTAAATACCGAGCGCAATAGTTAGGCAACAAATCAGAATATCGACATCGGGCCAACGCTATTGGATAGATTTTTCAATTATCTACAACTTTCAATTCAACTTTTTTTCGATTAGACCAATAGTTTTCATTATATAAGCAAAAAACAAAAAAAATAATGTTTTCCGGAATTCAACCGCTACTTGCTAAACGCACGAACAGAATCTGGCGCAAACTTTAGTGGGAACTAAGGACACCTGTTTCTGTCGGAATCCACAGCTTCTTTTCGGGTGGGCGAAAATCGTCATTTTGGGTTCTTGAACAGTTTATTCCACTCTATCGAATCGATGGCCTCATAGCGCTCGATCGCTCTCTCCGGCTTCCCCCTCCACACGGCACATCGAACGGTCCCTTAAGAACCTCCACTGCTCCCATCAATGAATACGATAGATAATTGTGGAGAACAAATTCTGCTGGTTCCTATGGAGAATATGACTCTTGCTCTGTGCAGTCGTCGAGGGCTCGTTGCTTCATATGAATAAACAAATGGAGGGGAAACTAAATGATAAAAAGTGTTATCTTCGCTCCTAATTATTGTGGAACAAAAGTAAGGTTGTCAAAATTCGTAGAAAAATAGCAGCTTTCCCATGCAATATGTCGCATTTTGATACGGCCATTTTTTCCTATTTGTTTTTTAATTTGAAAAACGTTGTTTCTTTGCCGCCATTTTTGAAGGTATTACATTGAAAAAAATCGATTTTCCAATAACGATAATTTGTAGTTCAACTCTTTGACTGTCCAAAACCGTTTCGATCATTTCTCTACGATTATCCATAGGGCAAGAATTAACAATCTGATTGAACACTTTTTTTAGTAACAAATTAGATTGTTGCTAACCTATCAACTTTTGCTCAACCAACTTTTAACTGTAGTCTCTACTAGTTGAAAGCTTTTCAAATCCACAGTTGCAACCCCCAAATGCATTTCAACATCTTTTAATAAAATGATGGAAAAAACGCCTTTTCCTAATTTCCGATCGCAATAGTTAAGCAACAATTATGTGATACTTTCAATTCTACTTTTTTTCGACCCGATGAATAGTTTTCATCATATAAGCAAAAAACAAAAAAAATGATTTCCTGCATTCAACCGCTAATTGTTGCTAAACGCACAGACAGAATCTGGCGCAAACCTTAGGGGATAATAAGGACACCTGTGTCTGCTGGAATCCACAGCTACTTTTCGGGTAGGCGGAAATTTTACGAAAAAAGTTCATTTGATTGGACTAATTCCCGAAGTAAATTACACTATTATAGAATAAAAAATGATTCGAATCTCATATCTATACTTCCTCGAAACGAACAAGTAAATAAAATAAAAACTACATCTGTAAACGGTGAAATAATCATCAGAAAATACACTACTTCGAAATTCCTGTCGATCGCGAGAAACGGATAAGCGTTAACGACCGTAATAAATAACAGTACTGTGACAGTACCAAGAAGAAAACACTCGATTTATCAGAACCCATTGTAGTCAAAATGTTCAATAAAACATGCATAAAGATTCCAGTTTCAATAATTTTGATTAGACAGACAAAAGTGAACTGGACTTATTTAATATTAGGACTGACCATTTGAATGCGGAAGGAAAGTCGGTGATTGAAAAAATATGCCTTTAATTTTCCGACATTTTCTATGACGCAGACGAACCTCTCACACTCACAAATAAAACTAAATACCGTATAAAGACCACTGACGAAATACCTGTCTATACTGAAACATATAGATATCCCTTAATCCACGAAAGAGGAGTTGAAACACAAATTCGAAAAATTGGAGGCATCGAAGAAACCAAACAAAGACTTAAAGCTGGATATTATTGGCCAAATATGAAATGTTCTATACGAACATTTATAAATCAGTATGAATGTGAAAGAAACCCGATTAAATCGAAAATGAATATCACTCTGACAATTATCAAACCTTTCGAGATTATTCATATCGATGTATATACTCTAGAAAAAATTTTTGTATCCGTAGTAGATAGTTCTTCAAAATATGCGCATGCTAATCACTTGCCTTTTCTCTCAGCAAGCAATATAGCTGACAAACCTTTAACATTCTTCTCACACCACGGTGTACCCATTCAAATCATAATTGATAACGGTTCCGAATTCAGAAATAGATTTATTGAGGAACATCTCAAAATGAACAAAATTAATCTACACTTTCTCTCACCCATTCACCCGCAATCGAACGGACAAGTTGAAAGACTACACTCTACACTCATTGAACACATCAAGCTTCTGAATACCAGATGATTCCTGAAAACATCACTTTAAATGAAAATGGTTCATGCATACAACCATTCCGTACATTTGACCACAAAAATTGAAGCCCATCTATATATTCAATGGACATATAACGAATGAGAACCTATTCAATTTAGTCATAGACAATATGCTTCTGAAAGATTATACGAACGACCACAAAGAAAGAACAAAATCACTCTACGCGGAACTTTACAAACGCTTAGCAAAGAAAGCGTAATCGAACCAAACAAGCGATAACCCTGAAAATTTCGAAACAAAATCAAAGACTTACGTGAAAAAACACATACGACTAAAACATGCAAACAAGTTCGAAAAACCCACTACTATCACAAAAGTTGATGAAACTGTTTTCACAAAAAATCATGGGAATGTACATATGGACAATTCAAAAAGACCTCGGGAGAAAACTTACAATTTCAATAAATAGTTCGTTCCTTTTCGGAATATTTCTCTATTAGGATATATATTAGGACTTTAAGAAAGAATAACACTGAAAAACTCAGAGAATAATCCTGGTATGATACATTTGAAACTAGGGACCGCCAAAATTCGAGAATATCCTCACACACTTTTTTACCACTACGACTTGAACCCATTAATGAGTGAAATTGACAAACTGAACTACCAATACGGACAAACTTTGGAAGCACTCAGTATAAATAAAGATAATACTTCTTCAGTCGAAATAAAAAGTTATATCAAAATTTCGACAATAACGAATAAAAAAACGAAGCAATGTTGAATGAACTGATAACGCGCCTTAATCGGATGAAAAGAGATCAATGGAATTGGCTCAATATTCAAATCAATTCCACATATCCTAGATGCAGCAGATGGGGAAAACTTCAAAACAATCAGAAATAACTAGCTTCTAGTGTTGTGAATTAAACTCAGTTTCAATAAATCTGATCAATAAATTCAATCAAACCATTCAAAAAATTGTTCATAAGAAAAAACTTCATTTTGCTACTATATTAATTCACTGGGAGAAATGCTCCAAATAAACTGGTGTATCTAACACAATTTTAATTGTGGCTATCAAATATTTAATTCCCACCTTCAAATCTCAGTCTTCGCTACAATTAAAAAAAAATCTTGACACTTGAGTAATTGCAGTTATTGAAGTTCAAATGCCACAATCAATGTGTACATTTACCCCAAGAAACTGTTTGATTGTCGCAGGTTGACACTATAATTGACACTGAGTTCATTTATCAGAGATGGGTTGAGGGTTTATGACAATACATATACAATTTACTATGAGATAAGGAAGTAATTGTGACAGTGAACAATATTTAATAATTAGGGTGGGGGTATGCTATTTCGCAATATGATTTCGCACCCCAAATGAATGCGCGTGAGGCGTCTGCGATTCCGTGTCGAGTTTTTGTGGTGCTTGGTATGCTCAGTTCTCAGTTCAGTTTTGAGTTTTTGAGTCTTGGTTAGGTAACTTATATAGAAGTTCATGCGTCCTTTTATCTGTTATATAATATATTATGTGCGGTTGTGCATGTGTACTGCATTTATTGTATCTCCTATATATTTATATATGTATCAGTGGACACCCTGGACTATTATATTATATGCACGCAGAATGGAATACCAGAAAGTGAGGGAATGTGATACTAGAAATGGAAGTAATGTTTATTGTTCAGTTAGTTCTTTTATAGTTTCATTACTTTTGTAAGTATTTTCAAAACCTCTTTCATCACAGTTTCTGATGATCTAGGAGATTGATATTTTGTTCATTTTACAGTTGAAAATAAATGAGTACTTGAAACCTAGAAATAGAAGTGTTGTTTATTACTCAGTTAGTTCTTTTATAATTTCAATATACTTTTATAAGTAATTTTAAAACCTCTTTCATCACAGTTTATAATAAGAGTATCTAAGAGATTATTATTTCGTTCATTTTACAGTTGAAAATAAATGAGTATTGAAACCAACTTAGTTTATTTTCGCAATTCACCATATGATCTTTTGCAGGTTCATATAATACTGTTGATTGAAATCAAAACATGTGCATGAATAAACAATAAGATTGGAAGCTTTGGTGTAAAAGTTTACATTTTTTTCTAGATTTCTAGAGATAAATTAACCTTACACAAAACTGATATTTTTGCACTCGACGCGCGTTTTGCTAACAAGGTTAGCATCTTCAGAAGAAGAAAATTCAAATTGAATCTCTTGAAGATGCTATCCTTGTTAGCGAACTGCGCGGCAAAAATATCAGTTTCGTGTTTGGGTAATTGATCTCTAGCATATGTTTGCACTCATCTTGGCAGAGTGAAGATTCTTCACTCTGCCAAGAGTGCACATATATACTGTAAAAATTATATTCAAACAATTATAACATTAAATGTGGTTTCGCGTTCTGAATAATTGTGAAACTGAAAAGAGGAAAATAAGACGTCTATTCGGATCCATTTACAAGGAGAAGACTAATTGAGGTAAATATGTTTTATGTTTGCTGTAAACTGTTCATTCATTCACTATTTTTCAACATATTCTCTAGGACAATTTATTTTTTATATCTGGTAATTTTTTATGGTATTTGTCTCAAGTACCTTTTTTCATTGCTCCGAAAATACAGTGTGATTACAATAACTGAAGTCATTGAAAGCAGCAATTGTTTTCAGCACTTTTTTTAGATCACTGTTTGATTAGTGCAAATGTACAGTTCAGTAGTAGCAAGTACATTTTTATTTGTACTGGAGCCATTCTGTATTCAGAGGCAATTAAAATGTTTGATAGTGTTAATGTCCTAGAGGCATTGATGTGAATAAAGCATTTTAATAGTGATAAAGACCATCTTTGATTAGTGCAAATACCCAATTTAATAGTTTCAAAACCAAACCAATTAAACTATATGTTAGTGGTAAAGTGCTTGATTAATTGCTGTAAATTATCTGTTTTTAATAGTGATGAACACTTTAGTGTATTTGGAAATTGTTTAATTATCGCAATTGAACTATGTCAAGGTTCTAGTTTCATTTGAGGCAAGTGACTTGTGTCTTAGTCACGTATTTAGATGAACTTTTTGATTGCTACTATTAAAATTTTGAATGTGGTTATTAAACTTTTTTCTCAGTGAAGTCTATCTATATTTTAATTCGATAGTTATAAAGAAAACAGAACATATGTTCACGAAATACTCAATCAAATTATTAATTTGTAAAAATTGAATTGAACTGGCCGATACTTGATGAAAATCCATATTAACAAAAATATATTACAGTTTCCTGTATGATTTCCACTCTTCAACTTTTGCGAAACTCAACTTAATGCATCCTAGCATAGTAGGAACTACTGATTCAGTTTCAGAACTGGTGAAACTGTGAATATAATTGAAAATAATCAATTTCCTCTTGAAATCACTTTGGAAAATATCCTGAAATATGAGAAAATAATAAACATAGATTGTTTTATTCCAAACAATGAAATAACTTATCTTCTTCATGTCCCGATCACATATCCATAAATTTCGATTTCTATCATTCATATTCAATTCAAACTTTTAGTCGAAGTCAGTTGAAGGCACTCGTATTAAAATGTTCATACTTGCTGAAAAATTTAATGTATTTCACATTTCAAATATGAAAAATGAAAATGATGTCAAAGTCAAGCAACAATTCTACAACTACTGGAAATGGAACACTCCCCTTCCTACTGAAAAATCGATGTCAAGATCACCGTACCAATTGCCAATAAATCAGAAGATTCTTCACAATGGATAGCAGTATTCCCAAATAAAACGACTATCCACCTACAATGTCACGAGCAAGAAGAAGTCCAGAGAGTAATTGGATCCTATTTAATCGAAATCCCAGTAGGCTGCAATATCAAATCGAACCGAACCAATATCATCAATGAGGAAACGTAATCGATAATAACCAAATAATATTGATCCCCGAACTAACTCAAGACCGAAGTCCTCCGAAGATGTTTGAATATGAGTTTTCAATTGGAAGATGTCGACCTGAAAGAACTCCAGAACCTGCAAAATCAGCTGATTGAAAACAACTCCGAAAGAACATTCAACCATGGTGGACTTTATCAATCACCCAGGATATGGACTCTGGCAATTTACATAGCAATCATTTCGATGGCAATGTTCTTCGAGTACAGAAGAAAACCAACAAAATGTCCTGCCAACAGAAGGTAAACTCAAGAAGCAAATCAACTTCATGAAATGAACCAGCCAGATGGAACGATCCTATCTACTGTTCAACTACCCCGCTGCGCTCGTTAGTTGAATCTTCAGGATGATCTGGGTCACCACCTGGAAGAAATCCCGCTAACTCAGCATACCACCACTCCATTCGAGATGCTGTGTCGACATTTCTCACGAAATCAGAGATCTTTCAGAATATCAATATATATATATAGAAATACGGAATGTTGTTGGGGATGCAGTCAAATTACTGGGCTGTTGTTTAAAGAATACTCTTTGTTATCTGGTCGAGCTTTCGAGAATGTTTATCTCGAAAGCTCGACCAGATAACAAAGAGTATTCTTTAAACAACAGCCCAGTAATTTGACTGCATCCCCAACAACATTCCGTATTTCTCCTTAACTAGTCAGTCAAGACTACCCTTCGCTTTATATATATATATATATATATATGAAGCATGAATGAATGAATGAAATATATATGTTAGCATGAAGATTCTCACGGACGAAATATGATGAATTGTGTTTTCGGGTTTCATTACGTGTTCTGTGGTTTTGATCCTCTGAAGGATAATTGTCACAACGTTTCGGAAAAGTCTCATTTGCCATCTTCTAGGTGATGATTGAGTTTCGACCTCCGAACTCGACTAATTAATTCGAGTTCTGCCTCTCAATATATAGGGGTGTTCAATGATGGTATCTTTGACCTGGGCCCCTCCCACTTTCTTCGTCGGACCTTATCAAGTAATTACCATACAGACATAATGAAAAATGCAGTCGGACTGACGAAGAAAGTGGGAGGGGCCCAGGTCAAAGATACCATGATTGAACACCCCTATATATTGAAAAGCAGAACTCGAATTAATTAGTCGAGTTCGGAGGTCGAAACTCAATCATCACCTAGAAGATGGCAAATGAGACTCTGCCGAAACGTTGTGACAATTATCCTTCAGAGGATCAAAACCACAGAACACGGAATGAAACCCGAAAACACAATTCATCATATATATATTGTTCTTGAGTTCGGTTTGAACCGCGTCTGGAGTTTCGTTCTCGACGTTTCGGCTCCGATTTTGGAGCCATTTTCAAGAGGAACATGTGACTTCACGCTGAGGTCTCAATCTGCCTACTCCTCAGGTGTTGTCACAGGGGGCAAGGCAATTATATATAATAATTTTGCATTCATATCATATCTGAATACGGGCCAGGCTCGACTCCACTACTACCAATGAAATATGATATGTATAGTGGAAGCATCCGTGCCGGTCAAAAATCTTCGCATCGCTTATATTTCCATCCATCAGTAAATACATTAGAGTTAGCCTACAGGTAGTCTGAATACAATGGACTAACTAATGCTATTATGGATCATTTCGTATTCCCAATATATAATAATAATAAATAATAAACGTCTTTATTATCATATCCATAAACGAATACAAAAAAAAAAATACAAAAAACAAAATAATTCAAATCGGACATAATAAAAGGCGAAGTTCAGTTTTTGCAGTTAGGTGAGTAACTGCTAAACTGTTCTTCCACTTAACCTGAAAAAATCTCTGCGTGAACTAACGTAGACAACATACATAAAATGTTAGACTCGATACAATTACACGAGTAAAGACCAGCGACGGGCAGTATATAGCACATGAAGAAACATCTGAGGTATACTTGAAGAGGAGGAGTGTGAATATGCGGATACAAAAACTGAATATAATGCATCAAATTCGTTATTGGGTTTGAAGTAAATATTCTTTGAATTTTTTTTTGAATAAGAACGGCGACAAATTTTTGAAATTTCTAGGAATTGCGTTGTACAGTTTAGTGATTTGATAACTGAAGGAGCGCCTGAATAATTCGGTTCTGAAGACAGGTGGTGTTAAGGAACCCCTGAATCTAATGTTGAGGTTATGTACGTCCGTTCGAAATGTCACTCTTCTATGAAGATAAGAAGGAACTCTGCACAGAACAATTTTATGATAAAGACACCCTGCATGCAGTTTTCTTCTATTTTCCATGTTGAGCCATCCAGTTTCTTTGAGTTTATGGGATATTTTATTTCTCCTTCTGATTCCGTAAATCAGCCTCAAGCAAGAATTTTGAACCTTTTGAATTTTTCGTTTGAACAATTCTATCAGATTTGGCCCATATACGGTGTCGGCAAAATTCAGTTGTGATAATACTAAGCTTTCGCATAATATTTTCTTCAATCCAGTTGGAATGCAATGCCTCGTACCATAAATAAGTTTGAGGGCGACATATGCCTTTTGTATGAGTTTATTTGTATGTTTCTCAAACCTCATGTTGGAATCAAACAGTACTCCAAGGCTCCTCGCTTCATCAACAACATCCAGAATCTCTTCTTTTATACGAATTTCAACTGAGCTTAAGATTTTATTTCTATTGATTTTCGACCCAAATATGATCACCTTAGATTTACTTGCATTTATAAAAAGCTATTGCGCAGAAGCTAGTTCGACAAAGTTTTCAAGATCAGAATTTATGATTTCACAAGATTCTTCAACATATTCCGGTAAAAAGCTGTGATATATTTGAGTATCATCAGCATATAAATGTACATTACAATTTTTAAGATTCCTCAACAAGGTCGACGAGTAGGTAGTAAATAGCAATGGCCCCAGAATTGAACCTTGTGGTACCCCAGCCCTCAATTTGAGATCACTCGACACTTGAGAATCCGAACAAACTCTTTGCTTTCTATCTTCCAGGTAGTTGGCCATCAACTTGAGAGCGCTTTCGGATAAGCCCATATAATATAGAATGTTCACCAACAGTTTATGATTCAACGTGTCGAATGCTCTGCTGAAGTCTAGGAGAACCAAAATCGTACACATACCTTGATCAGTTGCTCTGAGTATATCGTCACTAACGTTCAAAAGTGCCGTTGTGCAACTATGACCTTTTCTGAAACCAGACTGTATACTAGGAACCAACGAATTCTTCTCAAGATGTTCTCTCAGCTGCAATTCCATTGCTTTTTCTAAAATCTTCGATAATGTTGGAAGAATACTGATTCCTCGTAAGTCTTTAAACTCGGAAGGATTACTTTTTTTTGACAAGGGTTTAACAATTGCACTCTTCCACAAAGATGCAATATCATTGCAAGTTGAGGCCAGTTGTCAGGCATAACAAACAAAGTCATGATTTGATGGTAATATATTTTTTTCTTAAAGATATGGGCTTCAGTTCCAGCTGATTTTGAATGTTTCTATTGTTCATCGTAGCTTTGAGTATGTTTGTTATTTATAGTTTACCACGTTTTTCATACAGAGATGCTTAGATTTATTGGATTCAATCTTGTGAGCTAGTAACATATGCGATATCCTCACTTTTTCTGTTGTGAGTGAATTATCTAAATCCGCAGATATTTGGGTAGAGTGAATAAAGTTTGAGTGCGAGCATTTGTTCAATTTCTTTGGGACAAACCTATACGGGTTGATAAGGTATGAGAAAGACGGATCTATAGTTTGAACTCATGCTCACTTTTATTCACTCCACCCATTACCTTCCATTTATGTGCAATAGCGAAAAAGAGTACATGGGATCTAAATCAATAATGTTTATTTATAATAATGTTTATTTCAGTAAGTAATAGTAGATTTAAAAAAGTACATGATAAAAACCAAGAAATAATGAAATAAACAGACGACTTACTGAAGCTGTGTTAGTCACAGCTTGCACGTGATACAAAGTTAAAATAAAGTAAACATACACATAAAAACAAATAACAGCTATAAGGAGTTGAATTGAGTCGGAGAAGTGTAAGGTATATAATATATTTTTTTTAAAGATCAAAAGGGTATCAGCATATTATCAAGAAGACATAAAACGAGTAGATGAGCTTAATATTAAAGACCATCGAGTGATTCCTTTTTTTTTCAAGAGAAAAGAGAATGAATATCCATATTATTATTCATACAATTCTTTCAAAGCACAACGGAAATATGTTTGATATTGATTTTGATTTTTTCCTTTTTGAAGAGTTGACGATTTGTATTTTGATTCAAGGTCAAGTTTTGTTTTAATGTATCGTGATGTTTTGGGGAAGTGTTCAGAAAAACTTGTAATCTGATATGAAGAACATAATTGAGATGGCAAAGCGTGTCACTTTCTCTTGATTTATGAATTATCGCCTTTCATATTTGAAAAGACGGGCATATTTCTCATTTTTTGCCCTATAAAATCATTGAGGATATTACTCGTTACATTTACACCTCCTTTCACCAACTTCTATTCATTTTCCATTTCACATAAAAATTACTCCATTTTGAAATAGTATCCTTGCACACTATCAAGAGAATTGGAAGTGTAGTCTCAACTGACCAAACAGATACAGATAATTTATTCATCATTGAAGTTTTTTCAACAAAACTGTACAAAATCTCATCAGACTAGTCGAAAAATATTGGAACTTATTAAAAACATTATGGGAACTTCAAGAGAATATAAAGTCATTACAGATTACTCACTACCATCATTTACTCCGCCTTGTTCAGAAAGTTATTCACATTCTACACAAACTCACCGACAATCTTTATACATACATATCTCCTAACCACTAGCATCAAACAGTGAAGTACTCCTCTATTGTATGAAAAGTATTTTCATGAAGATAATTGAACAATGTTGATTTGAAAATATTAAAAAAATTTATCTTACCAAAAATCCTATTATACCTAACATAATTTTTTTTGTATTTTGGAGAATTCTGTCCAACACCAAGCCTAGAGAATAGTAATCCGAATATCATGTAGGTATATTGTTTTTTTTTAATACTCAAAATAAGAAGATGTATATAAAGTGATGGTTGAGTTAGAATTGACAATGACTTGAAATAAGCTTCACAAGATACAGCGTATCGAACTCCCACCATGCATTTTATGATTTTTTTCTGGGCAATGAATACTTTATCAATATATGCTGAATCACCTACCTCATAAGATCAAACCATATGTGAGTACCGACGACACTAGACCATGATGTGCCATTCTGAGAACCTCTGAGGATATAGTGCCCTTCAGTTGTCTAATAATGAAATTGATACAACCCAACAAATTCCCCTTCCAGATTTTCGATATGAATTCTCCATGTCAGTTTCTTATCAATTGTTACACCCGGAAATTTTATGTTTGATACTTGTTCAATTGACTTTTGATATATTTTCACAAGAGGGCTTTACTATACTTACATTTTGATTTGAGCAGTCAACAAAATGAACAAAATCTGCTGTTATATGTACGAAAAGCGAAATCAAAGGAAAGGAACTCAAATATGGAGTATTTAGCTGGCATTCCAAACGAATAATATAGCCAGTTGGTCGGTCAGCTAACTTTACTAAAAAATCTGTCCGAACTCTTTTCATTGCAAGTGCCATCTGGACTAATTGATTGGAACACGACATGGGGTCTATCATCATAGTCAGTATGTGTGGCCAATTTCACCCGAATACCGAACACTAAGGTTCTTAGACATCTCAAAACCAATGCATAGAACGGAACGCGGTTCATTCAACTTCGATTGTTCTGAAAGTTCGATCAAATTGCTGTTTTATTTGCCTGGTTCTATTGACTATCTTTCGCAATTCAAAACAACTGGATCAACTGCCTCGAATACCACAAACGAAATCATCTGACAATCCTTGACAATTCAATAATGACAACTTACTAAAATCACTTGTTCAGCAGTGTAAACCCGTGCTAAATTTTTGTATTATGCTTCGTTACATCCTCGTGAAATTACCCGGTTTAAGTTGCATATCGGTGAGTACAATTCAATTTCATTGTAGTATTGAAACAACGTTATTTTCCTCAGCTCGAATGCTAAATCCGCATTAGGGCTCATGAAAGTTTATGCGTCACTCTGACAAGTGGACAATTTGATTTTCACAAAAGAACCCTTTTCAAAAAGTAATTATGTCCATATTATCAGATTGCGCTTGACTGATCGTTCATTCTTTATTCCTGGATGATTAATTAATTCCTGAACATAGATTTAATCCTTTACAAAGACCGATAGTGACCAATTTAGGTATTTGGTGTTCGCTGAAGTCAATCAATCTTCTGGAAAATGAGTTATGGTGAAGGATCGTTCGACCTACAGCACCTAGTTTTGAATCAATCTTAGAACCAACTTTTTTAACGGCTGAATTCGAAATGCGGAACTCTCCCATGAAAATAAATTAGGGCTCTTCGAAGTTCGGAAATAAGGCGTATTCTGCCTTCTTCGCACCAAAAAAACTACACGCCTTTCTATTCATTTCGTGACCTTCACTACTAACTCCTCTTTCTTCAAACCTTCTTTGCCGCGATTCGAGTTCTTCTGTTCATTCCAACCACCAACTCCGTTCGGGAATTTTTACTCGAGTTTTATGATGAAAATAGTTACAATACGAGAAAATATGTAGCCGAAGATTGAATGTGTTGTGAAGGCCATGTGATGATAAAAAGCGCGTCTGTTAAGATCGTAATGTATACGCAAAAAGGAAGGCAGGACTATTGCCGATCTTCGAATGGACAAAGTTCACAATGAAGGGAGAGCGTCGCGTTTCGACTTCAGAATGGTGTTCAGTCGTTTGAAATGCGTCCGTAGGAAAAACAAAACTAGGTGATGTAGCTTGAACGAACCACAAACGAAGTGTATGAAATACTTCCGAATATCTTGATTCTCATATCAAGTGTAAGAATAGATCAGTAGTCAGGAATATGAGAACAAAAAAAAATACAAAATAGTTATTTTTACTCAAGTAGTTATCGTAATGTAAATTTCAAGAATTTTGGTTTGTGGACAGTTCCTATGGCAAAATAGGTATATTTTCGGCAAGTAGGTGAAAATTTTCACTTTTCGGGCCACATCTCCGAAAATATCGAAAATATTTGCCTGAATTAAATTTTAAACATAGAGCTTATGAATGGGCCCCGGTCGATTTCGGTTTGTTCAGCATTTCCTATTGAATAAATATAATATCGGATTCAGAAAACCTTTTTTCTTTATTCGGCTCTGAACAGTAAACAGTGAGATCCCAGTCCTTCAGACGACGTCACTTAGTTTTGAAGTAACGTACTTGCTGGCTTGGTTAGGCTGCCTTTTTATTGGTAGCAGGTAGAAAAGGTAGATAAGAACCTAAGGTATGGTATTTTTCACAGTAAATGGTATTGGCTTATCAACTGCAATAAACTACCCGATTTAATCCCATTGTGTAGAAAATCATCTGGTAAAAGATGCAAATGTGCTACAGGGTCGAACTTAAGAAATTTGAATTTTGCATAATGTAGGAGATAAACAAGTAATTTATTTATATGTTACAATTCTATTCTATATTTAGTTCAGTGTGGCTATCGCTATCCTCATCTAAATAAATTATAATTGGCGCAATTGATTTTACAGAAAGATACGAGTTTTCAACATTTATAACATGACTAACAGAACTTTTCCAACTCTCGGTAGGAATGTCATTCATACAGTTCATAATTAATTCTAGCACACTACCACTTAAAGTCGGAGAAGTATTTTTTCCGCGCACGCTCGATTTACGTTGGTGCCACATAAGCTATATGGGATTGAACACGCAGTAGTAACACTGTATGTCCCAATTTTTCTGCAGTTGTATCACAAACATGCGTTTTTTTAAAGAAAATGACTGCAGCACTTGTAAAAGTTCTTTTTTGTATAATTTTTCTCAAAATATATGTCATTTGCAGCCATGAAGTTTTGAATCTCCAATTTCGTATTCTGTGAGCCAGGAATTTTTTGCAATTGTCGACTATGATAGCTTGCGTTGTCCATTACAAAAACGCTGTTTGGCGGAATGTTGGGTAACAGAGAATTTTCAAACCATTCTTCAAAAAGCTCTGCTGTCGTATCTTCGTGATAATCAACACAAGAGTCCTTAATATTTTTGGCAGAAAGCCACAAAGCGTTTGGGATCCAACTATTTTTGATCCTGCGTGTAATATTGTGATTCTCTTCCCTTTATTTGATGGTGTTTTTGTTTTACACTTATCAGAGGAATCAGACCATCCTTTGGAAGGGGTGTCATGCGTGTCAAACCACGTCTCGTAGAAGTAGAGTATTGGCCGATTTTCAGACCGGTATTTTCTTATTGACGTTATATATTCAGAACGCCAGTTTATTAAACACGTGGATTCCATAATTACTTGTCTCTTGTCAATTTTGCGATATTTAAAGCCCATTGCAGACAGAGATCTCCAAAGAGTAGTGAGGCCACAGTTGATGTGAGTTTCGTCATTGATGAGCCGCTGTTTCAGACTTTTGAATGTAGGGACACGCTGCTCATCGTACATAGTGTAGATTTTTCGCCTTATCAAATCATTTTCCCAGTCGTCTAGACTTTTTGTGAAACCGGAATCTTTACGCTTTTTTCTTGATTCCATGGAATTTTCAGCAATTCGTCTAACTGAAGTAAGAGGCACCTTCGTCAAATTACTGGTTACTTTTGCTGCAGCACCCGCGTTATATCCTTGCTGAAGTAAGGAACTTTACACATTTTTTCTAATGATTTTCGCGTCACAAGATAAGTGATTCTTCTTTAACGAACCACTGGAAGAAGCACTATTACTTTTTATCCACGGACGCCACATACTGCCCATTCTGTACGTTGGTGTATAAAATCTTTGCTATTAATGTCTGTAATAACAAATAAATGTTATAAAATTATTGCACGCCGTAACACAAGTTTTTTTTCAATGAAATACAAAGACTAAAATGAACAAGAAGTGTAAGCTGTAATCCTCTACAATCCCTCTCTGAGAAACAAAATTACCTGAATCCGGTCCTTTTACATTTATGATGTGCATCTCTGATTTTACAACTTAAGGGTCTAATTGGTTTTATTATAATCCTTCAGTCAATACCATTCATTGTGAAAACTACTATACTTTCGTTAAATTCGATGTATTCAATTTCATATATAGTGCTTAGGAGACTATTTCAAAACTCGTTGTCAACACCCAGACCAATCCCATGGGACGAACAAAAAATAAAAAGCGTACAACGGCACAATATAGAAAATGAACTAGAGGGTGAAATAAGCCTAATTCAAATTTTTTGTAAAAATCGGTGCTGGACGAAAAAATTGCGAAGTCTTACCATTTTTTCAGCTTCATTTTCTGGACTATGTTATCACTCGGTTTCAACGAAATCTACACTCAAATAAAACTGTAGCCCTCTATCACTGGATCTACGAAAGGCTTCTCATACGGTATATCATGTAATCCTGCTGAGAATTATGTATTATATTGGCATAAGGGAATTGTACACATTTGGTTCTAAATTTATCAGCTAGAAAGTAATTTGTGTGTATGGATAAAAGAACTGTATCGACGGGAAATGTCTTATGTGGTGTTCCACAGCGATCCATCTTGAAGCCCGTCCTTTTACTCATATACATAAACTCTGTAGCCAATTGAGTTCTAACTGGTGAAATTGAAATTTTTACCGACGATACAACAATTATATATAGTGGAATAGTTCTCAAAATGTAAAAAATAATGTTCAAAGACCTTAAGAGCGCGTTTCTCGGGATTTTTGTTTACTCCTAAATCTATGCAACTTATGCTTTCCATCGATGTTCGTTGCATACCTCAAAGGCGAATGTATTTGGACTCACCCGATTAACCATGACAGGTCAGAATAGGCGTGGCTAATTGGGAAGTTCATAATTTTATGCGACGTCTGGCGGAAATATAACGCACTGCTATAATTTGACAAACAAACAGCTTCCATTTTTTTTGTTTGAATTTATTGAGTTCTTTGGTGTTCATTTAGGAAATCTCATCTGAAGTTGTAGTTTTTTTCATTAATAATATCAGACAATCATGGATGCAGATCGCTCAGTGATCCGTTTAAAGTGTTTGGTGCCAAGTTGTCGCAACTCTAGGAACCGAAATCCAAAGTTGTCTTTCCACACGTTTCCAAAGAGAAATACTTCTTTGGTGGAAAACATTACGAAGAGTGGATTGAAAGAGGAAAAAGACAGGTACAAGGCTTGGAAAATTAAACTGAAACTGCATAAATCACCATCTAGAGCGGCTTCAGTGTGTTCCTTGCATTTCAAAAGAGATGATTTCTTGTTACCTGGTGAGTCTCTTTGTCTTTTGTTAGGCGAAGTTATGATGCATTTCATCATCCATGTAATAAAAGCCTCTTTGGTTCACTAACACTACACTAAAACTAAAAAATGTCCTGGAACAAATATTATTATATTTTGAAACACAATGCATCTATGTTCACCTCCAATGAATAGTATTGTGCTATTCAAAGCATCATAAAGACAGTTATATTAACATTCACGAGAAAAATTTCGTACGATGAAAATATAGCAATAAAACCACCAAAATCTTGTCTAGCGAGGGCAACTGATGACTGTTTAGCGCGTTATTTCATCAATGTAAACAAGGTAACTATTTCAAAATGGTGGATATAGTTTGAACACCACTAGCGCCCTCATCGGTCGATATTCTTCCCTATTCCCCCTCAGCTATACAGTAACGTACGTACGTAAATTCTTTACAAATAATCATAATACTTATCTGATTCAGAATTGTTTTCTATTTTGTGTGAGTGAGAATGCTAACAATTGAAATAAGCTCTTTTGAGATGAGTTATACACTCACCGGCATTAGTCATTATCTGACAAGAGTTGTGAATTTCCTGATTGTATGTTCTTCATTTCAATATTTGGATGAATTCGTAGGTAGAGTTCTATGTGGTATTCCCTATTTGCCGATTTTTATGATAATGATCCTGTCAGAGATTTAGTAACAGATTGAGAATAGAAAAGTAGAAAGGATGTTTTCTGAAATTTACAGAAAATATGTGAAATGGGAAGTTTCAGATCGCATAAAAATCCAGGAAAAATTTAATACCTAGTTATGCGCGTATACAAGGGGGGCTGAAGGGGGTGATTACATCCCCCATGATCAGTCAGTCACATAACATATTATAATATATATCGAAAAATATAGGGAGATATCAAAAAATATAATAAATTGATGAAAATTCAATCACAATATTATTACACTTTTACTTCCAGTAGCCCTGTAAGATCGCAGAATCCAGTAATTAAATTCTAAATTATTATCAAAATTATAGAATATCTCAGATTATATAGTGATTATCACCAACAGTTCTGGAAGAACGTTCGTGCGTTTCCACTTCGATAGATACCGTTTTCAAAAAGTGCGATTCTAACATTATGCCTCTCATTAAAAAAATGCATGCTATTGACTTCAACCCGCTCTCAGGATTGGTTAACTGGTCTAGCACTATAACACATTCATTCCTGGGACTTACCCATATAAGCTGATGTATTGATAGATCGTTATGTTGATGAGAAGAACCGAAATTTAAATTATTTAATTATTCTGTTGCATTATCTTGTGTTCAATAAGTATATACTTTTCATTCCACTCATATTGATAGGAAGTATGATAAATACATGAAAGAATATCATTATAACAGTTTATTTTTACTCACGTTGACGAGGCAAATGTTGGTTATCTCTAAAGTCTGAAGTTTATTTTTATCGAAAATTATTGTTTTCTCTACTTTCCAATTTTATTTATGAAAAAAATGAAGATGAAATAAATCTGACGTTTTTCTTCCACAGTTTCCTAATATTTCAAGTCATTGTGAGAGGTAAGTACCCCCCTATAAACTTGAGCTGTATACACGCCTGTACCTAGTAATATTAATGGTGCCACTCCACCCAATATTGGTTCAATATTACGGAAACGAATAAAGATAGATATCGTTATGCATGGTAAATAATTCATCGGTATAAAAATAAATAACATTCGAATTCATTTAATTAATGGCATTTCTGCAATTTTTAGTTGTCACATAGAAACCATATTGATTGTGATTTATCGGAATTCAACCTTAAAAAATTCATTCTTCACTCACATGTACTAACCGAATACTTACCTGAAAAAAACTGACTGTTGCGAGGCTTGAACACACGAAGTACCTATTTCGGTTTGCTAAACTTACCAAATGTCCCATATACACATTACGCCAAGGTGACGATTTGTATAGTTCGTGATATATATGTAATTAGTTCGAGTTATGTTTCAGGCAACATCACATTGTTAGTAAAAAATCTTTATTCTCTATGTATGGAATAAAGAACTTGATGGATTTTTGAGTAGTGAAAATTTATTCGGGAAAATGTATGTGAAACTTAGTATACAAAAAGATTAGTATGTCGGTAATTTTCCGGCATTGAAATTCAGTGAATTTTAATATTCTAGTTTTTATGTATGAATTTTTCGATATATAATCAAATACTGAATTACCAAAATTGAGATATGAGTTTGTGAACGATATGTTGTCACTGTTGGAATTATAATACCATTCGTAGGTTGTGATCAAAAAATAACGATTTTGATATTCCTACTCATTATGCAGTATTATTACGCCAATATGCTATAAATCAATGTTGTAATCTTCTCTCCAGATTAATATTGGACAGTTATTGAAATTCCAACATTGAAAATCGAATTTAAGAAGCAAATTTCACATTGTTGAAGAAATATTATTCAGCATAACCTTATTGATTTTGCACCATACAATGTTAAGTTGGAATTAATTATTATTGTTGAACCAATATTCATTATGAAATATTGTTTTCTCAATCATAAACTAGATTAGAATAGAGCAGTTATTTGCGACAAAGAAAACACATGTCTTCCATAGCACCGACTCGCAAGATGAATCATTTATTTGTGAAATGGAGCACCTCTACCCTACTTCAATGATAATACTTCACTAATTTTGCTTTGAATTTCGCACCTATCCTATATTGATGACCTATTCTACAAATCCTTCTTGTCTCTCTTTCTTCAGCTACTTCCATGAAATTCGTAATATGGAATATGCTCACAAAGAGGCACTTCATGACGTCATGGAAAATCTTATTATTACTGAGGGAAAATATGACCATTCATTGTTTCACACCCTGTATATTTCATTTGTCTCATCTATGTGGCTCGAATGTTCTGGAAATATTGGTAGGTAGGAACCTACAAATATTCACGCCCTATGCCTCTATGATTTCGTGTCACACCCCAGTGCTTTAATGATTTATTTTGAAATGATTGTTCACTGAGAATATATTCATTGTTATTTCTATCATATCTATCCAATGGGGCAACGACAGAATGATATTAATCAGTACCTAATAAGTTACAAATTATCCGAACCACTAAATTGATAAGCCACTCCCAAGTAGCACAAATTACTTTTTAAAAACTCTAACAATAGTTATACAGCAATCTAATATAAATTAATACTGTATAAATTAGAGTTGATAACACTGTTTCAGCATCAAAGAAGTATCTATACATCCAAAATAGGCACAAGTTATACAGCCTCGACAAGATTTGTAAGGGGTATATTGATGCTTATGTAGTAATATGAAAACCTCTTCGCTTTGTTCTATCAGTTCTTATAAATCACATTACAAAACTTCTTAGCAGCTGCCGTATACCGCCTGTTAGTAAGCATTTATAAAGTTGTTTTATGAATGGGTTATTAGTGGCAGTTGTGAAGCAACCGTATTAAGGTGTTCGCAATTGACTCAAAATAGTATCTTTTCAGTTGATTGAAAACAGAGGTATATTTGAGTTTGAAAGGCTATATAAACATTTAAAGAGTTAGACATTTTTGTGACAGATGAAAATTACTGGATGATAGTTTCCAACAATTACATTTATGAATACTTTTTGCGCTATTATGGTGTTGTTAGATGTGTTGTGAAGAGAGATTGAATTATCAAACGATCGGGAATGATATTGTTATGGCGTACTTATAAAACTCACTGGAAGTTATTTGCTAACTTATTATGTACTTGCTGCCGTCCATGTTGAACCAAATTTACCATGGGGAGAATTTTTTTCTGTTGAATTTTGCTCTTAAAGTAGTTAAAACTCAATATTTCATAGCCTCTATAGAGAATTTCCGATATTGTGAAACAGTTGGGTAATGGTTATATGAATGCTTGAACAACACTTATGAAGGTGCATAATTTGTTTCTGTGTGAATTTTGCTTATAAAGTAGTTAAAACTCAATATTTTATAGCCTCTATAGAGAATTACCGATGTTGTGAAACAGTTGGCTCAGATTCGATGTTGTGAAACAGTTGCGTGATGGTTATATGAAAGCTTAAACAACACTTATGAAGGTGCATAATTTGTTTCTGTGCAATGCATCTCACTGAACCCTTTATAAAGTAATGAACAAGATATATAAGATGCTTTAATGAAGCATAGTCATATTTAAGCGCTAAGAACGTTCAATCAGCCATTTTATTCCACCAATATCTTCATTAGCAATTTAGTGTCGAACAAAGCATCAATGTAGTCATTTAGCTTGATAAGTTGCAAGAATATATCGTTTATAAGGCTTTAGGCGAAATAAGAGCTCCCCGTGTGTTACTTGGGCTGACACGATGTGCTAATCGCCTTCGATTGGGTGACAGTTCCCTTCTAACAAGACGAACTTTGACGAAGTACATCGGGCTCGCTCACGAAGGCTGAAGTCGAAATTTACTTCCCCCCCACACGTCCGTACCCCTTAGAAACTCGAAAGACCGTGAAACGAAATCTTAAGGGCGGGTACTTTACAACCTGATTAGGAGTCCGTTGAAATAATCAGTGCTTGAGCTGTCCTTCCACTCTAACAACTGACAGGATGTGGTGTCCATTCTCAGTACCGATTATTTTAACGGACTGTTAATTAGGACGAAAAATACCCACCCTTAAAAAATAGGATACTGGTTAATTAGTCATAATCTGAAATTGAACCTCAACAAATCTTCATTCATGTGTAAAACAAAAAACTCCACATTTATTCCTCTGAAGGATCCCATGAAATTCAATGAAAATATAAAATACTTATTTGTCATAAAATTTCTTGGATTTTACATAGACGAACATATGGTGTGGAATAATAATATATTATGCAACGATCATTCAGTGATGGTTATAATATAATATAATATAATATAATATAATATAATATAATATAATATAATATAATATAATATAATATAATATAATATAATATAATATAATATAATATAATATAATATAATATAATATAATATAATATAATATAATATAATATAATATAATATAATATAATATAATATAATATAATATAATATAATATAATATAATATAATATAATATAATATAATATAATATAATATAATATAATATAATATAATATAATATAATATAATATAATATAATATAATATAATATAATATAATATAATATAATATAATATAATATAATATAATATAATATAATATAATATAATATAATATAATATAATTTAATATATTACGAGCCGTATGATTTATGCGAATGCTTTGATATTCTTTACAAGAGAGTTGTATAATCTTTTTTTTTTCTACACCCGATAAATAATAAAGAACTATAAATATTATATTGATATTCGTGTTGTGGATTCTACTGATCTGGAAGTGGAATGAATATATACATATTTACATTTCATTATTGCTAGTTTCAATAGAGTTCAATATTGTATTGGAAATGCTGATTTTATTCTGAAACGAATTTTCAATGTAGCCTTCCGCCACCAAATTGAATTTCCAATTGATTGAAAATCTGTCATCGTAATGACAGATGTGTATCATAATGAACTCATTATGAAACAGATCTTTCATTACGGTAAATATTTTCAATCCGTTTCATGATGAAACAGATTATGGGTATTTGAGTGTATTATTATAGTACGGGTGACGAAAAACATATAAAAATATTGAGGAAACGAATTTCTCCGGTTGTTGGGGTTTCATTCAGAATGAGAAATTATTCACCGCTAAAATATTCAGAATTGGGTCATCATTCTTAAGTTAATTTAAAATTTCAATACTTGGTTTCTGGCTTGGGGTCTGCAACAAACACCGAAACCATTGAAAATATTTCAGAATGAGATAAAGAGATGCATATTTAAGATAAATTATGAGGAACCATCATTTGACTATGGTATTCGAATAATTCATCCGAAATGAAAATGAAAACTTACATAGGGCAATACCAAATATACATTCACCAAATCAATTGGAGAAGTGAAGTCAAAGTCAAAATTAATTTAAAGAAATACTTGTTACGGTAGACTTTCTTTCTTTGTTTTTGTAATTATTTTTTCTTCTCCATTTTTTTATAGATTTGCACGTATTTTCGAGATGAATTCTTTTATATGAACATGTATGTTCCTTGGGAAATAAACCAGTTATTACTATTCAATCCGTCAGGGCTTATCTTTCGTGTGAATCTGTATATCGAATGTTTCAGGGCAAGATTTAATGAGGCACACGGATATTTCGAATGTTGGCTATATTATAATCGATTTTCAGAAGTGACTTGGAATTGTTGGTTGATAGAATTACTATAATTACATTGTAGGAAAAATCGTACGTGAATTTTGAAGAAATTCCCGTGCATAACATTTCCATCAAGATTTACTGCTATTCGGACATTTTTTTTCAATATTCGATTGTCCACTTTTTTTCAGTTTCCTCTTGAACTAACCGGTCTGACGAGTTGATATACCTGCTGCTTTCTTCCAGCAGAGAGCCAGAGATTGCAGCATGTGGCCACAGCTTTTTTATTTGAAGTTTTGACTCGGAATGAGGGCCAACAATCGTCACGTTTCAGTTATGATAATTATATAGGATTCTCAATATTTACTAATGAATGTGCACTGTGTTAAACCGATTTGTTCCCTTCACAGGACGTTCCCGTATCATCACCATGCCATGTTCGAATGTTAAGATCTATCTCCCCTGTGAAACATGAATGCCGAGAAGATAAAAGAAGAAACTCTTTAACGAAAGCGTCATTCAAGAGGTCCTATTCATATCCTTCTGCCCGTCCGAAAACAGAGAATTCATATGAGAGACACAAGAGACCCTACTCGGAAGATAAACCTCAGGAAAAATTATGTGAGTATTCTCATCATTTCATCATTTTAATTATTGCAAAAACAACACTTGGTATGGCTATTGATGAATTAGTCATGCGAGAGTGACATTTTGACATCACTAACCAAAATATTCTCATCTCGATAGAAATTTCAAAAAGGCTGAAGAAAGAGGCGAGCGACTATCATCTTTCCGAAACGACACGAAGGGAAAGTATATGGAATTCCACTATGTATTCAATTAATTTAATCTTCAAATTCATGAAACATTCGAAACGTAACTGACACTATAGTCAGTCAATTTTGCTTTTTCATTATATTTTTTATTGATTCACTGATCCCAAGAAGCTAATACTTATACAGAGATATATACATATAGGAAAACATCAACAAAATACAAACACAGAATAAATTAAACCGTTAGATCATTAGATCAAAATGACGAAAAAGGAATTTTATTCACTTAGGAAATTCTATTCTATTGTCTCAAGAATTATTTTTTTTGATTTCGATTTGAATGTATTTATATTTTCATTTCTTTCAAGTTTTCTGGCAAGATATTATAGGTAAGAACTCCTGAGTAAAGCGAATATTTTCTAACAAAATTGCTTTTGATTTCAATCAAATCGAAATCATTCAACTGTCTTGTATTATAGTTATGAATACTCGAATTTGGAGTGAATTCTAGGGTCGAATGTTTATTGTTGGATGATGTCAAATGAATAAATAAACAGGTCTTCAATTTATATAGCTTTTCTAAATTGAGTAATTTTTTGGTGTATACAAATTCACAGTGGGTTCACGATAATGCAATTTGTAAATATACTTAATTGCTTTATTCTGTAGTGTTTTCAAAGGTTGCAATAAAGAACTAGATGCTGTTTCCCAAACTGTGATCTAATACTGTAATTTTGAATATATATAAACTGAAATAAATCAGTATATTGCAGCTACGTATCAGGAGCAAAGTACCAATTTGCTCTGACAACAGAACGTTTTTTTTATTCGAATCAATACCACTCATCAGCATATATTTAACAGTTTGTTACCACAATCCGTTCGATATTCATCAAATGACTATTCGATCACGGAACGGATAATTCATAATTCAACAGATAATGCATAATTTAAATGAAGAAAAATCTCATCTACTAGCTAAAATCTGCTGCGTCTCATACTTTATTATTGCTTAATGAACTGAATGAAAAAAAATTGAGTAACCAAGTGAATTTTTTTTACAGCGATATGTAATATTTGGTTATTTGAGGTATGAATTATTATGCACTGAATTATGCATCATTCATTCAGTGAACCCGCATTGAGTGTAGTTTTGGTGATGCCGCATGTCGGCAAATATACCAACTGGTATATTTGATTTTTATCATTCGCAAGAAACGCCGTGGTGGCTGTACCTCGAACTAGTAGTAGCTATTTCAAATTTGCCTGAATTTGCTTGACGATGTTCCCGGACTTCCATTGTTTATATTATTAAAATTCATTGAAACGTGTTGCTAAGAATGAAATTCAAAAAGGAAAAGAAATATTAGAACAAGAGCCCGCGATTGCCAGACCTTCGCTGTTTTATAAAAGTTGAATGAGAACTCAGGTGAGAACGTTCAGTCACTATGAAGTTTGGTCAGATACCAGGTAGCAAAGGTATATGAAATAGTACATCACTTTCGTCAAAGGATAAAGCTCAGTTTTTTCAGTTTTTTTCGGAATGAGAAATCACATCATCCTTTGTCAAATACTACGGTTTCGACCCCCTGCCAGACACCCCCAAACTCCATTAAATTATAATTATACTCACGTTTGACAGTATTTGAAGCGTTTTTATATGTCGATATCTTCGTTTACTTGACAATGTAAGACAAAGTTATCTTCTCTGAACTGTCTCACGGTCAAACAATTTGATCAAATCAGTTTGACGTGACGTCGTTGATGACGTCATTTCAAATGTTTGATGGAGATTAGGACACAGAACAAAAACTAGGCAAGTTTCAAACGTATGAATGATCGTAGAACAGTCAATAGTAGTTCATCAAACTGATTTGATCAAATTGTTTGACCGTGAGACACGGGCTTAAAGTAGGTGCAGATATCTATTTGTCAGTTTGGCACAAAAGTTTGACTGAAATATTGACAGAAAACTGATGAAGCTTCAAAGCAGTGTTGACAATAGAAGTTAATACGGAAAATGATGGTTTAAGCCGGAAAATACTCATAAAAATATAAAAGATCTACGCTATTGATGGAATCTTCAACCTCTTTTTCTGAATTGATTGCCAAGTTTTGACATTATGTATGAGTATTCGAAAAAATGTGCGCTTAAAGCCACGACATCCTGAAAAATTAATGAGAAAACAACTTGGAAAAAAATATTTGCTACTTGTTTCCTGCCTAAGTAGTCCAATCAAATAAACTTTTTTCGTAAAATTTCTGCCTACCCGAAAAGTAGCTGTGGATTCCGGCAGACACATGTGTCCCTATTATCCCCTAAAGTTTGCGCCAGATTCTGTCCGTGCGTTTAGCAACAATTAGCGGTTGAATGCCGGAAAACATTATTTTTTTTTGTTTTTTGCTTATATAATGAAAACTATTGGTCGGATCGAAAAAAAATTAGGTTGAAAATTGTAGATAATTGAAAAATCTATCGATTAGCGTTGGCCCGATTTCGATATTCTGATTTGTTGCTCAACTATTGCGATCGGAATTTGAAAAAAGGCGTTTTTTCCATTACTCTATTAAAAAATGTTGAAATGCATTTGGGGGTTGCGACTGTGAATTTGGGAAGCTTTCAACTAGAAGAAACCACAGTTTCAATTCGGTTGGAAACCAATTGATAGGTTAGCAACAATCTAATTTGTTACTAAAAAAAGTGTCCCACTGGATTGCTATTTCTTGCCCTACGGATAATCGTAGAGCAATGAACGAAACGGTTTAGGATAGTCAAAGAGTTGAACTACAAATTGTCGTTTTCAAAAAATCGATTTTTTCAATGTGAAACCTTCAAAAATGGCGTCAAAAAAACAACGTTTTTCAAACTAAAAAAACAATCAGGAAAAAATGGTCGTATCAAAATGCATGGGAAAGCTGCTATTTTTCTACGAATTTTGACAACCTTACTTTTGTTCCACGCTAATTAGGAGCGAAGATAACACTTTTTATCATTCAGTTTCCCCTCCATTTGTTTATTTATATGAAGCAATGAGACCTCGACGACTGCACAGAGCAAGAGTCATATTATCCATAGGAACCAGCAGAATTTGTTTTTTACGATTATTTATCATATTTATTGATAGGAGCAGTGCAGGTTCTTCCGGGGGCCCTATTCTCGAGAGCCGAATGAATACGCTCGTGATGTTCTATCGCAATTCATCATACGCATTCCATATCGCTCTGAGTTATTCTGAACGATTCGTTCGTCGTACGTGTGGTCTCGAGTGAAATAAACTGATCAGGGGTCTATTCTTGACCCTTCGCAAAAGAAGTTCATGTTGGTATTCGCACATTCTAATGTCCAGTCATAACTTTCACTACACATTTTTAGTATTAGAATGTGATTATAAATGCGAATGACCCGTTTGCGAATGGTCAAGAATAGCA
>JAVJAQ010001170.1:690494-783053 GCA_032362365.1 Zygogramma bicolorata | reverse complement strand
GGGCTGTTCAAAAGACAGAATTCAAGAACGCGTGACCAGTGAATGCCTGCATCTAAATATAGCCCATGGTTATAGCCTGCCCGGCGTAGCCACGCCATCTAAACTGAAATAAATAAAGAACGGTTTACACTGTACTGTACTCATTTGTGCTTTGTATTTACGTGTGTTTATAAGCCCGTATGATTAGATCAGATTATATGTTAGGGACTTTCGTGCTACGAGCCTTTACACCGCGACCTTTACAGATCTATTGTGTTTGTCCTCGAGATCGTTTAGAGTTCTTTGTCTAACCCTGTCTTCTTTACGAGACTCCACAGGCTAGTTCTTAGAACTCCCATGAATTTGGGAGCTCTTGGTTTTTCTTCTCCCAGCGTTAGAAACCTTTGTCTTGACAAGCCCTCGCAGTGGCATAGTATGTGTACTGATGTTTCCTCTTCTTCCTGACAGAACCTGCATAGCATTTCTTCTGCCAGGCCTATTGTACTCATATGTTTATTGAGCCTACAGTGCCCTGTGAGAAGTCCTACTACTATTCTAGTAGTGTTCCTCTTCTGGCCTAGTAGATAGTCTGTGAATGTTGGCAGCGGTTGTTTGATAAACTCTTTGGCCTGTCTCATTCCTGGTGCATTGTTCCACCAATCTTGAGACTTCTGCTGAATCCATGATTTAGTGTTTGTTTTTAGTACAGCTTTTGCTATACCGCAATATGGTTCTGGGCCATTCAGGGCCTTACTTGCTCCTTCTCGGGCTAGTGTATCGGCCTCTTCATTGCCTCTATAACCTGTATGTGCTGGTACCCAGGCTAAGGTCAGTCTGTTCTGACTGCCCAGCTCTTTTAGGGCGTCTATGCAGTCCCAAACAAGTTTTGAGGTAACTTGCATTGAGTTGACTGCTTTTATTGCAGCTTGGCTATCTGAGTATATGACAATGTTTTTTCCTGAAAAATCATGCCTTATTAGCTCTAGTGCACAATGGTGTATTGCAACGATTTCCGCTTGAAATATCGTCGCATATTTGCCCAAGCTCAATGAGATTTTCATCTTCGGCTTGGTTCCGTAAATGCCGGCTCCTGCACCTTCATTCGTTTTGGAGCCATCGGTGTAGACAGCGATTTCCGCATTGATGGGAGGCCCCCGCTTCCACGCATCCCTGTCCGTTATACTTGTCTTGAAAGTTTTGTCAAAGCTATATCTGGTAAGTATGCCATCTGATGGCATTCTTGTAACCGGGTCGTTTTCCAACTCCTCATATAGCTTGTTGTAGTCTCTCCCGTGCATGTTGCTTATGGGAGCTTGTCCTCTTAGCAACCTGCTCGTGACAGACCTGGCTTCGGCTTGGATGTATATGTGTAGTGGGGGCAGGTTGAGCAAGACCTCTAAAGCGGCTGTTGGGGTGGTTCTCATGGCCCCGGTGGCACTCAGACATGCTTGTCTTTGCAGTCCTCCGAGCCGTCGAACCACTCCTACCTGCTTGGTCTTTGGCCACCATACCACCGATCCATACGTTATCATGGGTCTGATAACTCTGGCATAGAGCCATGTAGTCATTATTGGTTGTAGCCCCCAATTTTTTCCGCACATTCTTCTGCACAGATTGAAGGCTACAGTACCTTTTTCTATGGTTTTTTGTAGGTGTTGATTCCAGGTCAACTTATGGTCGAAGATAACTCCTAAGTATTTTGCCTCTTGGGCAAATGGAATTTCTATCCCGTTCAGTACAGGTGACCTGAGCCCTTCCAGTACTTTTTTTCGTGTGAATGTGACTATTGTGGTTTTGTGAGGGTTTACTGTCAGCTCCTCCTCTTTACACCACCTGTCGACTATATCTAGTGCTGACTGTGTAAGCTCCGATACTGTCCTTGCAAATTTGCCTTTTGCAATAATTGCGAGGTCATCGGCATATCCTAGGCAATGAAAGCCTCTGGAAACTAGCTTTTCGATTAATTCATCAATTAGGATGGCCCAAAGTAGGGGCGATAGCACCCCTCCCTGCGGACATCCCCTGTTTGCTCTAGCTGTTAGTGTTATTCCGCCAATTTCTGATACAATGACCCTGTTTTTCAAGCTGGCGTTTATCCACTGGCACAGTAGGGGATGTACCCCTTTTTTCCTTAGAGCGTTTGTTATAGACTCGGTGGATGCATTATTGAAGGCACCCTCGATGTCTATAAATGTTGTTATGGCTATCTCTTTGTCTTCCAAGGACTTCGTTAGTAGCCTGTTGAGGTCGTCCAGTGCTAAGTCCGTTGACTTGCCTGGTTGGTACGCATATTGGCGTTCATTGAGTGGGTTTGTTGGTAATACCTCGTCTCTTATGTATCTATCTATCAGCCTTTCCAGCGTTTTGAGTGGGAAGGTCATTAGACTTATGGGACGATATGCCTTGGGTGTCTTGTCGCCTATTCTCCCTACTTTTGGGAGATATATGACTTTCACCTCTTGCCACATCGTAGGTATATGCCGTAATGCTATGCAAGCCTTGAATATACGGCACAGGTGTGGAATAAGTATTTCCTGTCCCTTTTGGAGAAATATGGGGTATATTCCATCTACTCCAGGGGATTTGTATGGTTTGAATTTGTTGATAGCCCACCTGATTCTATTTGGTCTCGATATTTCCGTAGCCAGTCTCCATTCTAGAGCCGTTGGCCTGTTTGGCCTGCCTCTGGTACTGTCTACTGTTATCGGGCCATTGAGAATTTCTGATGCCGGAAAGTGTGCTTCTGTGAGCATCCGTAGACTTTCTTCAAATGATGTGGTATAGGTGTTGTTGTTCTTTTTCAAGAAACCTACTTGGTTTACAGTACCTTCTTTGGCTAAAACCTTATGGATTCTCGAGCACATAGGGGTATCTGTTACCTCCTCGCAGAATTTCCTCCACGATTGTCTTCTGGCCTTCCTTATTTCTTTGTTGTACTGCGTGAGTTTAACCTTGTATGTGGTCCAATCTTGGTTCAATTTAGCTTTGTTGAAAAGCTTCCGCACCTCACCTCTGAGGGTTTCTAGATGCTTGTTCCACCAGACTGTTTTGTTATTTTGTTGCCTTGTTTTTTCGGGACAGCTTTCCTCGTAGGCTTCAGCTATTGCTTTGCCCACTTGGTCTACTGCCCTCTCAAGGCTCTCTCTGTCACGTATTTCAGTCATGGACCTCTCAAGAGACCCACTGAGTGATGCTGTGTATCTTTCCCAGTTGGTCTCTCTTGGGTTCCTATATTTGACTAAAGTACGAGGTGGGGTAACTAGATCAAATCTAATCTGTCTATGGTCCGAACACGAGGGTTCGTCCGACACGTGCCAGTTGGCAATGGTATCACCAGCTTTTTCCGACGTTAGGGTTATATCCAAAACCTCTTTCCTCGCTGCTGTGACGAAGGTTGGTTCATTACCTACATTGGCTATTAGCAATCTTTCTGTGAGAATAAATTGTAATAGTGACTCAAGTCTTGGGTTGACATCTGTGCTTCCCCACAATGAATGGTGTGCATTTGCGTCGCATGATATGATGAGTTGGAGGTTTGCCCTTGCCGCATAGGCGATGACCTCGCTCAGTACCGGCGGTGGGCCTGCCTCCTCGCCTGGGAAATATGCTGAGCTCACTATCCAGCTTCTGCTTCCTTCCTCCGTCGGCGTGGTTAGGAGACCTGTAACAACATCACCGGTGCATAGCACCGGTATTAGTGTACATTCAACCTTATTACTATATAAGATACATGCACGAGGTTTATTATTACCTTCCTTGTAAAGTACCTTACCTTGGTTGGGTTTTAGACCTGCAATCCTCCCTCCGTGTAGCCAGGGTTCCTGCAAGAGGGCAAGATCTATCCCTTCTTTATCGAACCTCCTACATACCATTGCGCTGGACGCTCTAGCATGATGGAGGTTCAACTGCAGTACCCTGATCCTGTTCTTGGAGTTTAGTTCTGTGAACTAAACTCCTTTGACTTCTCTGAGTCTTCCTCTTCCATAGGCCCAGCCCCCTCTTGTGCCATTAGCCTTTTGAGAGGGCTTTCCCCGCTCCGGGGAGGTGTAGTCCCATCCTCTTCCTGTACCTCCTCGGTCTCCGGAATTGGTTCGTCCACCCCTTCCTCGGTGCTTTTGCTGGTTCCTTGCTTCCCTTTGACTCTGAATTTCAGCCTTCCTAGGTTATAGTAGGGAGCCATATCCAGCTTCTTGATTTCCTCTAGGGACTCTTTGTCCATAGAGAAAGCCCATATTTGACCTTTGTCCGATGGGGTTTTACCCCACACCGTCCAGAGGTGAGTGTTGAGCCCGTGGTTTGAGACCTTTAGCCTACGCAGAATTCTATCTGCTTCCGGCCTTTGTCCTCTCTCATCGGGAACATATGCTGTGCAGGCGTGGGTTTCTGGCAAGTCATCACCTTCCAACACTGTCAGGGTTGCCCCCTCCCAGGGTTTTATGGTTGGGATGACTTCCCTTAGCCAGTCTGCACTGATGCGATCCGCACACACTATAATCAGGTATCCTGATTTATGAGTGCATTTTGCAAATCGCACTTGTGGTCCCTCTGTGGGGATTTTCTCTAGAGCCTCAGAGATCGAGTCCTGGACGATTTCTAGTCTCTCTGGGCTCATATTGTTCTCTGGGAACCCCGTGTGTACCACAGCAACCTTGACTGAGGAGAGGGCATCTTTGAAGGTGACTCCTTCCTGCCTTGGTTTCTTCCTCAGATGGGTTGTTTGTGGCGGTGTTGTGCTACTTGAGCGAGGGCGTTTCACCGCTTTTGTGCCTTCGGGTGCATTTTTTTTGCCTGTCCTGGCCTCTTTTGGCATTCTGGCCACCTTGGATCCCAGTCTCGAGGACGGTACCGGATCTCTGTTTTTCAGGAAATTTTCCTTGATTACTAGCCTTTTGGCTGTTATATAATCAAGGCCCCTTTCCAGGTGACTTTTCAGCCTTGATTTAGAGGATCCTCCTAGGTGGGATGTTTTAACCTCCTCGTCTGATAATAGCTCTAGTTCCTCCAGGGAAGATACCATTATCTTGTTCTTCATTTTTGGTGCCTGCCGTGTGGCCTTGGCACCAGACGTCTCCGCCTTTTGTTCCGGGTTCGGTTTAGTCACCTTCCCCCGCTCTTGTTCTTTTTTATTTTTTGTTTTTAGGTCCATAATTGTTCCCACGATTAGCTAGGGAAGTATTGGTCCACTACGGCAGAGCCCCGCATGTCGTAGTGGGGTCTAGGATACTCTGGGATTCGACCTGGTGTCCCAGAGGCTCCGTTTGAGGTAGCATTCCCTGCTACCATTCAGCCCTCAGCACGGATTTCTCACACCTTGGCTTGGGGGATTTTATCGACTTTCCTTGTCTAGATCCGCCGTGTTCTGTATAAGCAGGGCCACCTCGAGCAGGATGCGATTCTTCATCGCGCACGGACGGTCATAGGAAGTAGCTTCCTCGAGAGGTTTCCCAGGCCTCCTCTGCTATTTCCCTGAGGTTGGCAGGGAAATACCCAACCCCTTGGCCCCAAGCCCGTATGACACGGACCAGTTTTTCACTCATAAAATGAATCATTTTTTCATATAACGAATCTTTGACAATGAAATGGATAATTTTCTGTGTGAAAATCTAATGTTGTGTGACACTAAAACAAGATATCCTGTTTTACAAGATACGTTATATGTGTACAGTTTCTCATTCAGAAAATGGATGAAAACATGAATTCCATCCATTTTCTGAATGAGAAACTGTACACATATTCCGCAGTATCTTGTAAAACAGGATATCTTGTTTTAGTGTCACACAACATTAGATTTTCACACAGAAAATTATCCATTTCTTGTCAATGATTCGTTATATGAAAAAATGATTCATTTTATGAGTGAAAAACTGGTCCGTGTCATACGGGCTTTCGTTTTTGTGTGTGTTTTTGTTGAGTGGTGTAAATCGGACTTGTAACATTGGGGAGAGGAACATTCAAAGAGTGCGTGCCGTTCACGTGATCATTCTGTCTTTTGAACAGCCCGACTATAGTCGGGTTTGCTTAGAATACAATTATTTGTTCAAAATAGCGACCAATTAACATCCATATCAGCTCAAATCGGTTACAGGTGTTTATTATGATTGATTAGATTATCCACAACAAGAAATTAGGTATGTATTTAACAGAAAACGAGAAACGATCAATTACTTGAAAACACTGGTGGATGTATTGGATGCTACAACTGAATGGAAAATGACAACTGAGATACCTAAGTGGTAGGAAATAGAATTTTTCGTCATAAGTCGAGAAAGCAGGCTTTGTCCGTGTGTATGCGTCTTCCATGGAAAGTCGTTCAAACACGGAAAATATTTATGAACGTGTAATGAACGATATTTCGCATGAAATATACCTGGAAACCACAGATTTTTAGAAAACTATCTTTAACATATTTTTTAATGTAAGAAACCCACTTTCAGTGCACTAAATGAGCATGTAAAAATAGTGCTTTCAGGTAGTAATGATGAAAAAAATTTAAAGGATTGTGAATTCTGGAAGTCAAATATTTGGAATGGATTGATTGTATTGCAGATTTCAAAAGTCGGCAGAATTCGATTCTTGAACCATCTACCAAAATTTAACAAAACTATTTCTGTCTGATCGATCATGTGTCATTCTTCATAAAATCATTTAAATAGATGATATTGTTTGCAAAGGATTTAAGGCAATTTTTTCACGCCATCTACACTATAATATCGATATTTCCGTTCGCCTGGAATTGCACGACAAATTTTCCTTCTCTGAATCATTTCATTAATACTACCTACATACCCAACGTATTAACCGTTGCGTTGGATGGAAATATAAGCGCTACAGAGACCTTTTTGACCGGCACGAATACTTCCACCTTTGTATATCTTCCACTATACATTTCATGGGTAATAGCATTGTATATACTGACTATAAAGATAGGATAATGTACGTAAATTCATTATTCTACGCAAAGTCGAGCGCCATCTAGAAAAAAACGGTATACTTATTGAATTAGTGACCGTACAGATACGCCCCCTAGAGAGTACATTCAAAATTGCAAGGTTGGAGCAGGCATGGACTGCCATAATTTGATGCGAATTGTAATAGTGACAAATTTTAAAGTCTATAACATGTCGAGAGACTAATTTGTTGCAAATGTTCATGTCTACAGGGATATGGATATACCTGAAAAAATTTAAGTTATATAGGTACCTCGTTTATAGGAAGAATAAAAACTATAGGATGTATTGTTTTTCTGTTTGTGAAAAAAACGATATTCAATGAATCCTGTTGAAATATCTGAATTGACAGATTAATTAAATCCCAAACAAATCTTTCTTTTCTAAAACATGTTGAAAGTAGTTTGATATCTCCGGTTAATGATAATTATTTCATCTATTTATCAGTGTTGAAATACGGCCATCATTTCAATAATATAACGAGCTTAGGAAGTGGAACTTACGATACAAGTGTGATAACTTCTGTGCATAAATGACGGCACAGTCTTTCCAGTAAGTTAAGGGAGTTGTACAGTATACAATTTTCATGCAATACAACTTTGATGCCATGCAAGATATATCTTGCAGTGTTTATTCTTTTGGAAATATTGCAAAGCATCAAGGAGGTCAATCTTTTATGGGGATGGAATTTTGGTTTCTCATTATACTGTGCGAATGAGCATGAGTAATTTTAGGGTATGTTGGTATTGCGATAATAACAGAATAAAATCGAAAACTAGACTTGCCACAATACTTATTGCCGGTGCAATTCTAGTGACATTTTGGATATTTTCGATACTGCCAAACCAACTCCATTTAATGATACTAGATAGTCCATAACCAACAATTCCAGAAAAATGAATGAAGTTGTCCCATGTTGCATCTAGTTTATGTTAGGTAGGGTTTAACCCACCATCTTTTTTCCTTTCTTAACAGGAAATCAAGCCCATTTTACATATATCATTCGAAGATTTAGGTACAATTTTCAATTCGTTTTCTATTTACCTGCGGAATTGGTTGGCCTGATTGATGACAGGAAGTTTTCGACAAAAAGGATTTATATTTCCAAGTGTAAAGCACACCTGCAAATATAATTGCCTGCAATAAAACTTGCTGTAATCAATTGCTGCAATAAATATTGCGAACTGTAAAGCGGGTATTATATTTCTGGACTTGCATTGCATCGAAATCACATAGTAAAAACGCCCAATATGTACACTATTCATTCCACTCTGCTTTCCCTCATCATTTCCGATACTTTTAGCGTGAACAAAAGTAACATGAATACCTATGAGGTTTACATTTTTTTTTTTCACTCCCACTATTTCAAACCGTTCATTACTTATTCGACAACTGTTAGGTAATGTATTATTTCTGTGGACCAGTAACACAATATCAATGCAAGCCTTTAGTCAGAGCTATCTGGTTACAAGTTACAATGGTTTCATGTTTCATTGCCTTGCCAGCAGTCAAGTCCCGCCATCGACATCTCTGTCAACAACAGCAACAACTAGTAATTGTTATAGTTATACCTGAGGTCGCAGTGTTGCCAATAGCTATATAATGCCACCACAGCACCACCAAGTCTTTATGATACATATTTCCCCTTTATAAATTAAATTTTCCAGAGTTTTCAACAAGGCGGCCTGATCGGGTACTAACTACATTAAAACTGTTGTTGATTGGTTTATCTGAATGAGCAGTAGGTTCAACATTACCATGCGGCTCGAAAATAGGGTCATGTTTATGTTGATGGAATGCTGTCAGCGCTTCCTTGCAATTTTCAAACTTGTCATTAGCCTCAGCTACATATAGAGTCTTATCTTCTATACGTATGTAGGGTTATTATCATTGACTTCCACTTTCAGAGGATTATTGAATAATCTTAAATCATGTCTATTTCTTCTAATATTATATCCTAACTTATCTTTCACAATATAAGATCTGGGGGCTGTGTCCAAGTTGACAATCTTTTCCTTACCTATATATGATTGTCAAATTGTAATAAAGTAATTTGAGTCGAATTCTATGCAGCCGGGACGAAATAGCTTGAATGTCTTTGTTTAAAATAGTCTCTAATAACTTGTTGTTACTATATACTGTCAAATTACGCCCATGAATGAAATGATGGGAGAGATGCTGACAACAGAATTGCCTGAGCCTCTTTTTCAATTTGGGTGTACTTTTCTTCAGTTTTAATTAAGCCACGTGAAGCGAATGCAACTGGTTGCCCTTCTTGCAGTAAACAAGCTCCTTGTCCATCTTTGGAACTACCAGTTTCAATTTCTAATGGTTTGGAAGAGTCAAAAAATGATAACACCGAGGCATTCGTTAGTAAATACCTCAACTGTATTTGATTCTGATCGGTCCACTGCCAGTCAACGTCAAGTCTAGTGAGGTGCCTCAGGGGCGCAGTTTTTTTTGACAAGTTGGGGATAAATTTAACAACATATTTTACCATTCCTAAAAAACGTAATAACTCTTTTCTATTTTGAAGATTTGGCATATCACGTATAGCATTGGTATTATTTACATTTGTTTCCACACCATTTTTGGAAAATATCTGGCCATAAATTCAACACTATTGCATTTTTGATTCATTAAACTTTATGTTGTACTCCAATACTCTATCTAATACACGTTTCAAGTTTATATCATGCTCAAGCTCTTCTTCTCCTGTTATAATAAGGTCATCAAAATACGATCCGACTCCTTCCAAATCACCAAATATCTCATAATGTTTTTTCTGAGAAACCTCAGGGGCGGAACATATTCCAAAAGCTAGTCTAGTGAATTGATAACGACCGAAGGGTGTGCCAGAGGTGCACAGATCAGTACTACTTAAATCAAAACAAACTTGCCAATATCCACAGGTTTATGATTAATAAATATCTTTTTTGTCCACATTGACATTCCATTACTTTTTAACGATCCTACGCTTCTTTCGATGGAGTGAACATAGAAGTCATATTCACTTTCACCACTTTCTTCCTCAGTTTCTCTTGATTGTGCTACTTCATTCACACTTCTCTTTCTTATCCCCACTGTCTTCTCTTTGGTTTGTTTATTTTCTTCTCTACACATACTTTCAAAGTGATTTCGACATTGGCCCCTCTGCACAGGAACGACGGTAGAACTTCCTCGTTCCCTTCTGCAAGGACTAATTTCTTGACGGAGACTAGAATTGCTGAACCAAGGCAGATTTCTCATAGTGGTTAAGAAGACGATGGCCAAAGGCTTGCTTTTATTGTGAGTACACTGAATCTATATGTCGTTTGAGAATATTTTCGAACAACTCAGAACGAATCTTTAACTGGCTCAGGCAATACATATTCTAATCAATTACTCTCAAGTACAAATCGAATCATTCAAAACCCATTTGCAATCAGATCTAGTATACGGAAATTGCGAATACCTTCGAATCAGAATATCTGAATTGTGTTTCACAGTTTGATGGGAACCCAAATGAACTCAATAGATACTTGAGTACATGTGAAAGTCTTATTAGCAATTTTTATGATACTACAAATCCCAATAACTTCCAAAGTACATATTTGTTGAATTGTTCGATTGGTAAATTGTCAGGAAATGCAGAATTAGTTGTTAATATCCAAAATGTTACAACTTGAATGGTTTTCAAAAACACCCTAACAGTTTTTGGTCATATATTACAAATACTCAATCTTATTTGTTGTTATATCGATTCCCATTAAAACAATGGAAATTAAAAATATTCGAAACGAAACTTGTATAACTCAACTTTCAACCCGCTTGCTTTGAAAACATTCTTATCAGGCTTGATAGAACCTCTGGGTGCAACAATTCGCTGACCTAACGAATTTAATCAGGCCCTTCAGTTTATAATTCAAGAAAAAAATGTCAATTATTACCAAAATCAATCGAATAGAATTTCGAATCGACCAAATGATAGCCAAATCAGGTTAGTTCCTCATCAAGATCAAAATCACACCCAGAACTTCTTTCAACGCACATACACGAAGTGATCAGTTCTATAATCATTCATCATATAATGATCAATAGAAACCTCAAAATAACCAATTCCAATCAAAAATTAATGTTCCCTCTCAACCCATAAATATTCAGCCAAGAAACAATATTCCATTACTGTTCACAGATTCGCAAGTCTTTAGGCAACCTGTTCAAAACCAAAACGATTTCAAGCCCAATCCAAATCGAAGTCTTCCTAATTAAACACTTATGAGTGTTTCAACGAGGCAAACATTCAATAGATATAGACCGGGTACTTCTCATTCTTATAAACCACCGGGAATGAATTCCATTACAGAAGAACTATATAAAACAGAGACAAATGAAATCGATTACTATTCGCAAGATAATGTAATCGAATGTCAAAATCATTATGGAAATAATGAATATACGCAGAATTCCAATGATCAAAATTTTCAGAATCCCAAACATTGGTCAAATATAGAACCAATTCAAGCGAATTACCCTACATGTTTCTGTCAGAACACAATTCTAAATCGTTAATCGATCCAAATTTAGCCTATAATCTATATCCTGATCGAATCCAAAATGATCCATCAATAGTCTCAATTGTTTTTCAAAATTCATAATTCATATCACAAACATAGCGCATTCATAACTATTTCTGAAATGTTTAATGTTTCCGGAAATCTTGAATATTATCTGTTTGAATTTCATATTATATTTCACGGATAATCTGAAATTACTCCAAACCAGTGTAAATTTCACATTATTATTATTACATTATCATTCACATCACATTTAATCCAATCAAATTAATTGTTCAAGAGCCCAAAATGACGATTTTCGCCTACCCGAGAAGTAGCTGTGGATTCCGGCAGACACATGTCCTTATTACCCCCAAAGTTTGCGCTAGATTCTGTCCGTGCTTTTAGCAACAATTAGTGGTTGAATGCCGGAAATCATTATTTTTTTTTGTTTTTTGCATATACAATGAAACTATTGGTCGGATCGAAAAAAAGTTGAATTGAACGTTGTAGATAATTGAAAAATGTATCGATTAGCAATGGCCCGATGTCGATATTCTAATTTGTTGCCTAACTGTTGCGCTCGGAATTCGAAAAAAGGCGTTTTATCCATTACTCTATTAAAGAATGTTGAAATGCATTTGGAGGTTGCAACTGTGAATTTGGGAAGCTTTCAACAAGTAGAAACCACAGTTTCAATTTGGTTGAAAAACAATTGATAGGTTGGCAACAATCTAGTTTGTTACTAAAAAAAGTGTCCCACTAGATTGTTATTTCTTGCCCTACGGATAATCGTAGAGCAATGAACGGAACGGTTTTGCATAGTCAAAGAGTTGAACTACAAATTGTCGTTTTTGAAAAATCGATTTTTTCAATGTGAAACCCTCAAAGATTACACTTTTTATCATTTAGTTTCCCCTCCATTTGTTTATCTACATGAAACAATGAGACCTCGACGACTGCACAGAGCAAGAGTCATATTATTTATAGGAACCAGCAGAATTTGTTTTCCACAATTATTTATTATATTTATTGATAGGAGCAGTGGAGGTTCTTCCGAGACCGTTCGACGTGCCGTGTGGAGGAGGAAGCCGGAGAGAGCGATCTAGCGCTAAGCGGCCGTCGAGTGCATCGCGTGAAATAAAGTTATCAAAGCCCAAAATGACATCACTGTCTGTATCTCGGGAACCACTGGACGGATTTTGTTTTCAATAGTGCATCGAGATATGATCGAATATCACTATGGCTTACCCGGTTTGTTTTCGGAAATCCCTCAAATCACAAATAATTCAATTTTTACGCTGCAAATGTAGTGAATTATTCGTTCATTTCAAATTTCACTCTGATAATACGATGTCAAATGTTACCTTAGACGGAGAAAGCAAGTTTTTTCTGACATTCGAAAATGAATAAAGCACGGCTCATCTCCTTTCCAATTGAGATTTTTACAAATGTGTATAATAGTTCATATGAGAATATTCCATTTTTTCGATTTCCTAAAATGGAAAAGGTAATTCATTATATATAATTTCAATTACATCTATAGGTCAACAATGTTTCGGTAGTAGTATGATTTAGATACTATTCTATGACTAATGTTCAAACTTTATTTCATATTATTTTGGATTCACTTACAAACACATTCTACAGTACTAACATGTGAGGATACTTGAAAACTACCTTGTGCTAACCAGAGAATGACAATACTACTATAGAGGGAAGTAATAACGATATTCCCAGAGGAATAGTATTAAGAGCGTTCTAGGTATTCAACAAATTAAAATGAAAAAGAGAATGCATGTACAAGACAATTATAAGATACAATTGAAATATACAAGCTCTAATATCATTTTAACTGGTCATTAAGAGATCCAGATCATTTCTGATGATTAGGAGATTGCATTGTTGCATCATGTTATTAAAGGGTGAACAATCTGTAGCACTTGTGGAGAATAACATTTTATTGATTTGAGGGATTTCCGAAAACAATCCGGGCAAGCCATAGTGGTATTCGATTATATTTCGATGCACTAGTAAAAATAAAAAAAATAAAATCCCTTCAGTACTTCCCGAGATACAGACAGCGAGGTCATTTTGGGCTCTGATCAGTTTATTTCACGCGATGCACACGACAGCCGCCTAGCGCTGGATCGCTCTCTCCGGCTTTCCCCTCCACACGGCACGTCGAATGGTCCCGAAAGAACCTCCACTGATCCTATCAATAAATTCTATGAATAATTGTGAAAAACAAATCCTGCTGGTATCTATCGATAATATGACGACTCTTGCTCTGTGCAGTCGTCGAGGTCTCATCGTTTCATATAGATAAACAAATGGAGGGGAAACCAAATGATAAGAAGTGTTATCTTGGCTCCTAATTATCATGGAACTAAAGTAAGGTTGTCGAAATTCGTAGAAAAATAGCAGCTTTCCCATGCATTTTGTCGCATTTTGATACGACCATTTTTCCTAATTGTTTTTCAGTCTGAAAAACGTTGTTTTTTTGACGCCATTGTTGAAGGTTTCACATTGGAAAAATCGATTTTCCAAAAACGATAATTTGTAGTTCTACTCTTTGACTATCCAAAACCGTTTCGCTCATAGCTCTACGATTATCCGTAGGGCAAGAAATAACAATCCAGTGGGACACTTTTTTTAGTAACAAATTAGATTGTTGCTAACCTATCAATTGTTTTTCTACCGAATTGAAACTGTGGTTTCTTCTAGTTGAAAGCTTCCCAAATTCACAGTTGCAACTCTCAAATGCATTTTAACATTTTTTACTAGAGTAATGGAAAAAACGCCTTTTTTAAATACCGAGCGCAATAGTTAGGCAACAAATCAGAATATCGACATCGGTCCAACGCTATTGGATAGATTTTTCAATTATCTACAACTTTCAATTCAACTTTTTTTCGATTCGACCAATAGTTTTCATTATATAAGCAAAAAACAAAAAAAATAATGTTTTCCGGAATTCAACCGCTACTTGCTAAACGCACGAACAGAATCTGGCGCAAACTTTAGTGGGAACTAAGGACACCTGTTTCTGTCGGAATCCACAGCTTCTTTTCGGGTGGGCGAAAATCGTCATTTTGGGTTCTTGAACAGTTTATTCCACTCTATCGAATCGATGGCCTCATAGCGCTCGATCGCTCTCTCCGGCTTCCCCCTCCACACGGCACATCGAACGGTCCCTTAAGAACCTCCACTGCTCCCATCAATGAATACGATAGATATTTGTGGAAAACAAATTCTGCTGGTTCCTATGGATAATATGACTCTTGCTCTGTGCAGTCGTCGAGGGCTCGTTGCTTCATATGAATAAACAAATGGAGGGGAAACTAAATGATAAAAAGTGTTATCTTCGCTCCTAATTATTGTGGAACAAAAGTAAGGTTGTCAAAATTCGTAGAAAAATAGCAGCTTTCCCATGCATTTTGTCGCATTTTGATACGACCATTTTTTCCTATTTGTTTTTTAATTTGAAAAACGTTGTTTCTTTGACGCCATTTTTGAAGGTATTACATTGAAAAAAATCGATTTTCCAATAACGATAATTTGTAGTTCAACTCTTTGACTGTCCAAAACCGTTTCGATCATTTCTCTACGATTATCCATAGGGCAAGAATTAACAATCTGATTGAACACTTTTTTTAGTAACAAATTAGATTGTTGCTAACCTATCAACTTTTGCTCAACCAAATTGTAACTGTAGTCTCTACTAGTTGAAAGCTTTTCAAATCCACAGTTGCAACCCCCAAATGCATTTCAACATTTTTTAATAAAATGATGGAAAAAACGCCTTTTCCTAATTTCCGATCGCAATAGTTAAGCAACAATTATATGATACTTTCAATTCTACTTTTTTTCGACCCGATGAATAGTTTTCATCAAATAAGCAAAAAACAAAAAAAATGATTTCCTGCATTCAACCGCTAATTGTTGCTAAACGCACAGACAGAATCTGGCGCAAACTTTAGGGGATAATAAGGACACCTGTGTCTGCTGGAATCCACAGCTACTTTTCGGGTAGGCGGAAATTTTACGAAAAAAGTTCATTTGATTGGACTAATTTCCGAAGTAAATTACACTTTTATAGAATAAAAAATGATTCGAATCTCATATCTATACTTCCTCGAAACGAACAAGTAAATAAAATAAAAACTACATCTGTAAACGGTGAAATAATCATCAGAAAATACACTACTTCGAAATTCCTGTCGATCGCGAGAAACGGATAAGCGTTAACGACCGTAATAAATAACAGTACTGTGACAGTACCAAGAAGAAAACACTTGATTTATCAGAACCCATTGTAGTCAAAATGTTCAATAAAACATGCATAAAGATTCCAGTTTCAATAATTTTGATTAGACAGACAAAAGTGAACTGGACTTATTTAATATTAGGACTGACCATTTGAATGCGGAAGGAAAGTCGATGATTGAAAAAATATGCCTTTAATTTTCCGACATTTTCTATGACGCAGACGAACCTCTCACACTCACAAATAAAACTAAACACCGTATAAAGACCACTGACGAAATACCTGTCTATACTGAAACATATAGATATCCCTTTATCCACGAAAGAGGAGTTGAAACACAAATTCGAAAAATTGGAGGCATCGTTTATTATTGGCCAAATATGAAATATTCTATACGAACATTTATAAATCAGTATGAATGTGAAAGAAACCCGATTAAATCGAAAATGAATATCACTCCGACAATTATTAAACCTTTCGAGATTATTCATATCGATGTTTATACTCTAGAAAAAATTTTTTTATCCGTAGTAGATAGTTCTTCAAAATATGCGCATGCTAATCACTTGCCTTTTCTCTCAGCAAGCAATATACCTGACAAACCTTTAACATTCTTCTCACACCACGGTGTACCCATTCAAATCATAATTGATAACGGTTCCGAATTCAGAAATAGAGTTATTGAGGAACATCTCAAAATGAACAAAATTAATCTACACTTTCTCTCACCCATTCACCCGCAATCGAACGGACAAGTTGAAAGACTACACTCTACACTCATTGAACACATCAGGCTTCTGAATACCAGATGATTCCTGAAAACATCACCTTAAATGAAAATGGTTCATGCATACAACCATTCCGTACATTTGACCACAAAAATTGAAACCCATCTATATATTCAATGGACATATAACGAATGAGAACCTATTCAATTTAGTCATAGACAATATGCTTCTGAAAGATTATACGAACGACCACAAAGAAAGAACAAAATCACTCTACGCGGAACTTTACAAACGCTTAGCAAAGAAAGCGTAATCGAACCAAACAAGCGATAACCCTGAAAATTTCGAAACAAAATCAAAGACTTACGTGAAAAAATACATACGACTAAAACATGCAAACAAGTTCGAAAAACCCACTACTATCACAAAAGTTGATGAAACTGTTTCCACAAAAAATCATGGGAATGTACATATGGACAATTCAAAAAGACCTCGGGAGAAAACTTACAATTTCAATAAATAGTTCGTTCCTTTCCGGAATATTTCTTCATTAGGATATATATTAGGACTTCAAGAAAGAATAACACTGAAAAACTCAGAGAATAATCCTGGTATGATACATTTGAAACTAGGGACCGCCAAAATTCAAGAATATCCTCACACACTTTTTTACCACTACGACTTGAACCCATTAATGAGTGAAATTGACAAACTGAACTACCAATACGGACAAACTTTGGAAGCACTCAGTATAAATAAAGATAATACTTCTTCAGTCGAAATAAAAAGTTATATCAAAATTTCGACAATAACGAATAAAGAAACGAAGCAATGTTGAATGAACTGATAACGCGCCTTAATCGGATGAAAAGAGATCAATGGAATTGGCTCAATATTCAAATCAATTCCACCTATCCTAGATGCAGCAGATGGGGAAAACTTCAAAACAATCAGAAATAACTAGCTTCTAGTGTTGTGAATTAAAACTCAGTTTCAATAAATCTGATCAATAAATTCAATCAAACCATTCAACAAATTGCTCATAAGAAAAAACTATTTCATTTTGCTACTATATTAAGTCTATCTATATTTTAATTCGATAGTTATAAAGAAAACAGAACATATGTTCACGAAATACTCAATCAAATTATTAATTTGTAAAAATTGAATTGAACTGGCCGATACTTGATGAAAATCCATATTAACAAAAATATATTTCAGTTTCCTGTATGATTTCCACTTACAATGGGTTTACAAAACGATATAATCCATTCTGCTTTACAAGACATCGAAAACTCTTCAACTTTTGCGAAACTCAACTTAATGCATCCTAGCATAGTAGGAACTACTGATTCAGTTTCAGAACTGGTGAAACTGTACAATATAATTGAAAATAATCAATTTCCTCTTGAAATCACTTTGGAAAATATCCTGAAATATGAGAAAATAATAAACATAGAATGTTTTATTCCAAACAATGAAATAACTTATCTTCTTCATGTCCCGATCACATATCCATAAATTTCGATTTCTATCATTCATATTCAATTCAAACTTTTAGTCAAAGTCAGTTGAAGGCACTCGTATTAAAATGTTCATACTTGCTGAAAAATTTAATGTATTTCACATTTCAAATATGAAAAATGAAAATGATGTCAAAGTCAAGCAACAATTCTACAACTACTGGAAATGGAACACTCCCCTTCCTACTGAAAAATCGATGTCAAGATCACCGTACCAATTGCCAATAAATCAGAAGATTCTTCACAATGGATAGCAGTATTCCCAAATAAAACGACTATCCACCTACAATGTCACGAGCAAGAAGAAGTCCACAGAGTAATTGGATCCTATTTAATCGAAATCCCAGTAGGCTGCAATATCAAATCGAACCGAACCAATATCATCAATGAGGAAACGTAATCGATAATAACCAAATAATATTGATCCCCGAACTAACTCAAGACCGAAGTCCTCCGAAGATGTTTGAATATGAGTTTTCAATTGGAAGATGTCGACCTGAAAGAACTCCAGAACCTGCAAAATCAGCTGATTAAAAACAACTCCGAAAGAACATTCAACCATGGTGGACTTTATCAATCACCCAGGATATGGACTCTGGCAATATACATAGCAATCATTTCGATGGCAATCTTCTTCGAGTACAGAAGAAAACCAACAAAATGTCCTGCCAACAGAAGGTAACATCAAGAAGCAAATCAACTTCATGAAATGAACCAGCCAGATGGAACGATCCTATCTACTGTTCACCTACCCCGCTGCGCTCGTTAGTTGAATCTTCAGGAGGATGATCTGGGTCACCACCTAGAAGAAATCCCGCTAACTCAGCATACCACCACTCCATTCGAGATGCTGAGTCGACATTTCTCACGGGATCAGAGATCTTTCAGAATATATATATATATATATATATATATATATATATATATATATATATATATATATATATATATATATATTGTTGTTGTTGAGTTCGGGTTGAACCGCGTCTGGAGTTTCGTTCTCGACGTTTCGGCTCCGATTTTGGAGCCATTTTCAAGAGGAAAATGTGACTTCACGCTGAGGTCTCAATCTGCCTACTCCTCAGGTGTTGTCACAGGGGGCAAGGCAATCATATATAATAATTTTGCATTCATATCATATTTGATTACGGGCCAGGCTCGACTCCACTACTACCAATGAAATATGAAATGTATAGTGGGAGCATCCGTGCCGGTCAAAAAATCTCGGCATCGGTTATATTTCCATCCATCAGTAAATACATTAGAGTTAGCCTACAGGTAGTCCAAATACAATGGACTAACTGATGCTATTATGGATCATTTCGTATTCCCAATATCATTGTAAGTTGAGGCCAGTTGTCAGGCATTACAAACAAAGTCATGATTTGATGGTGATATATTTTTTTCTTAAAGATATGGGCTCCACTTCTAGCTGATTTTGAATGTTTCTATTGTTCATCGTAGCTTTGAGTATGTTTGTTATTTATAGTTTACCACGTTTTTCATACAGAGATGCTTAGATTTATTGGATTCAATCTTGTGAGCTAGTAACATATGCGATATCCTCACTTTTTCTGTTGTGAGTGAATTATCTAAATCCGCAGATATTACCTTCCATTTATGTGCAATAGCGAAGGAGAGTACATGGGATCTAAATTAATAATGTTTATTTATAATAATGTTTATTTAGTAAGTAATAGTAGATATAAAAAAGTACATGATAAAAATCAAGAAATAATGAAATAAAAGACGACTCACTGAAGCTGGACTCACAATAAACTATCCGATTCATTCCCATTGTGTACAACTTACGGGTCTGATTGGTTTTATTATAACCCTTTATAATTATAATAAACTACCCGATTTAATCCCATTATGTACAACTTAAGGGTCTAATTGGTTTTATTATAATCCTTCAGTCAATACCATTTATTGTGAAAACTACTATACGTGATACAAAGTTAAAATAAAGTAAACATACAACACATAAAAACAAATAACAGCTATAAGGAGTTGAATTGAGTCGGTGAAGTGTAAAGGTATATAATATATTTTTTTAAAGATCGAAAGGGTATCAGCATATTATCAAGGAGAAAAGAGAATGAATATCTATATTATTATTCATACAATGCTATCAAAGCACAACGGAAATATTTTTAATATTTATTTTGATTTTTTCCTTTTTGAAGAGTTGACGATTTGTATTTTGATTCAAGGTCAAGTTTCGTTTTAATGTATCGTGATGTTTTGGAGGAATGTTCAGAAAAACTTGTAATCTGACATGCAGAACATAATTGAGATGGCAAAGCGTGTCACTTTCTCTTGATTTATGAATTATCGCCTTTCATATTTGAAAAGACGGGCATATTTCTCATTTTTTGCCCTATAAAATCGGTGAGGATATTACTCGTTACATTTACACCTTCCACCAACTTCTATTCATTTTCCATTTCACATAAAAATAACTCCATTTTGAAATAGTATCCTTGCACACTATTAAGAAAATTGGAAGTGTAGTGTCAACTGACCAAACAGATACAGAATTTATTCATCATTGAAGTTTTTTCAACAAAACTGTACAAGAACTTATCAGACTGGTCAAAAAATATTTGAACTTATTAAAAACATTATGGGAACTTCAAGAGAATATAAAGTCATTACAGATTACTCACTACCATCATTTTCTCCGCCTTGTTCAAAAACTTATTCACATTCTACACAAACTCACCGACAATCTTCATACATACATATCTCCTAACCACTAGCATCAAACAAAGTACTCCTCTATTGTATGAAAAGTATTTTCATGAAGATAATTGAACAATTTTGTTTTGAAAATATTAAAAAAAATTCATCTTACAAAAAATCCTATTATGTAGCCTAGAGAATAGTAAGCGAATATCATGAAGGTATATTGCTCTTTTTTGATACTCAAAATAAGAAGATGTATATAAAGTGATGGTTGAGTTAGAATTGACAATGACTTGAAATAAGCTTCACAAGATACAGCGTATCGAAATCCCACCATGCATTTTATGATTTTTTTCTGGGCAATAAGTATTAATTGCCAATCAATATATGCTGAATAACCTCATAAGATCAAACCATATGTGAGTGCCGACGACACTAGACATGATATGCCATTCTGAGAACCTCTGAGGATATAGTGCCCTTCAGTTGTCTAATAATGAAATTGATACAACCCAACAAATTCCCTACCAGATTTTCGATATGAATTCTCTATGTCAGTTTCTCATCAATTGTTACACCCAGAAATTTTATGTTTGATACTTGTTCAATTGACTTATGATATATTTTCACAAGAGGGCTTCACTATACTTACATTTTGATTCGAGCAGTCAACAAAATGAACAAAATCTGCTGTTATATGTATGAAAAGCGAAATCAAAGGAAAGGAACTCAAGTATGGAGTGTTTAGCTGGCATTCCAAACAAATAATATAGCCAGTTGGTCGGTCAGCTAACTTTACTGAAAAATCTGGCCGAACTCTTTTCATTGCAAGTGCCATCTGGACTAATTGAATGGAAGACGACAAGGTGTCTATCATCATAGTCAGCATGTGTGGCCAATTTCACCCGAACACCGAACACTAGGGTTCTTAGACATCTTAAAACCAATGCATAGAACGGAACGCGGTTCATTCAACTTCGATTGTTCTGAAAGTTCGATCAAATGTCTGTTCTATTTGCCTGGTTCTATTGACTATCTTTCAGAATTCAAAACAACTGGATCAACTGCCTCGAATACCACAAACGAAATCATCTGACAATCCTTGACAATTCAATAATGACAACTTACTAAAATCACTTGTTCAGCAGTGTAAACCTGTGCTAAATTTTTGTATTATGCTTCGTTACATCCTCGTAAAATTACCCGGTTTAAGTTGCATATCGGTGAGTACAATTCAATTTCATTGTAGTATTGAAACAACGTTATTTTCCTCAGTTCGAATGCTAAATCCGTGTTAGGGCTCATGAAAGTTTATGCGTCACTCTGACAAGTGGACAATTTGATTTTCACAAAAGAACCCTTTTCAAAAAGTAATTATGTCCATATTATCAGATTGCGCTTGACTGATCGTTCATTCTTTATTCCTGGATGATTAATTAATTCCTGAACATAGATTTAATCCTTTACAAAGACCGATAGTGACCAATTTAGGTATTTGGTGTTCGCTGAAGTCAATCAATCTTCTGGAAAATGAGTTATGGTGAAGGATCGTTCGACCTACAGCACCTAGTTTTGAATCAATCTTAGAACCAACTTTTTTAACGGTTGAATTCGAAATGCGGAACTCTCCCATGAAAATAAATTAGGGCTCTTCGAAGTTCGGAAATAAGGCGTATTCTGCCTTCTTTGCACCAAAAAAACTACACGCCTTTCTATTCATTTCGTGCCCTTTACTACTAACTCCTCTTTCTTCAAACCTTCTTTGCCGCGATTCGAGTTCTTCTGTTCATTCCAACCACCAACTCCGTTCGGGAATTTTTACTCGAGTTTTATGATGAATAATAGTTACAATACGAGAAAATATGTAGCAGAAGATTGAATGTGTTGTGAAGGCCATGTGATGATAAAAAGCGCGTCTGTTAAGATCGTAATGTATACGCAAAAAGGAAGGCAGGACTATTGCCGATCTTCGAATGGACAAAGTTCACAATGAAGGGAGAGCGTCGCGTTTCGACTTCAGAATGGTGTTCAGTCGTTTGAAATGCGTCCGTAGGAAAAACAAAACTAGGTGATGTAGCTTGAACGAACCACAAACGAAGTATATGAAATACTTCCGAATATCTTGATTCTCATATCAAGTGTAAGAATAGATCAGTAGTCAGGAATATGAGAACAAAAAAAAAATACAAAATAGTTATTTTTACTCAAGTAGTTATCGTAATGTAAATTTCAAGAATTTTGGTTTGTGGACAGTTCCTATGGCAAAATAGGTATATTTTCGGCAAGTAGGTGAAAATTTTCACTTTTCGGGCCACATCTCCGAAAATATCGAAAATATTTGCCTGAATTAGTTTTTAACATAGAGCTTATGAATGGGCCCCGGTCGATTTCGGTTTGTTCAGCATTTCCTATTGAATAAATATAATATCGGATTCAGAAAACCTTTTTCTTTATTCAGCTCTGAACAGTAAACAGTGAGATCCCAGTCCTTCAGACGACGTCACTTATTTTTGAAGTAACGTACTTGCTGGCTTGGTTAGGCTGCCTTTTTATTGGTAGCTGGTAGGAAAGGTAGATAAGAACCTAAGGTATAGTATTTTTCACAGTGAATGGTATTGGCTTATCAACTGCAAAAAACTACCCGATATAATCCCATTGTGTAGAAAATCATCTGGTAAAAGATGCAAATGTGCTACAGGGTCGAACTTAAGAAATTTGAATTTTGCATAATGTAGGAGATAAACAAGTAATTTATTTATATGTTACAATTCTATTCTATATTTAGTTCAGTGTGGCTATCGCTATCCTCATCTAAATAAATTATAATTGGCGCAATTGATTTTACAGAAAGGTACGAGTTTTCAACATTTATAACATGACTAACAGAACTTTTCCAACTCTCGGTAGGAATGTCATTCATACAGTTCATAATTAATTCTAGCACACTACCACTTAAAGTCGGAGAAGTATTTTTTCCGCGCACGCTCGATTTACGTTGGTGCCACATAAGCTCTATGGGATTGAACACGCAGTAGTACCACTGTATGTCCCAATTTTTCTGCAATTGTATCACAAACATGCATTTTTCTTTAAGAAAATGACTGCAGCACTTGTAAAAGTTCTTTTTTGTATAATTTTTCTCAAAATATATGTCATTTGCAGCCATGAAGTTTTGAATCTCCAATTTCGTATTCTGTGAGCCAGGAATTATTTGCAATTGTCGACTATGATAGCTTGCGTTGTCCATTACTATAACGCTGTTTGGCGGAATGTTGGGTAACAGAGAATTTTCAAACCATTCCTCAAAAAGCTCTGCTGTCGTATCTTCGTGATAATCAACACAAGAGTCCTTAATATTTTTGGCAGAAAGCCACATAGCGTTTGGGATCCAACTATTTTTGATCCTGCGTGTGATATTGTGATTCTCTTCCCTTTATTGGAGGTGCTTTTGTTTTACACTTATCAGAGGAATCAGACCATCCTTTGGAAGGGGTGTCATGCGTGTCAAACCACGTCTCGTCGAAGTAGAGTATTGGCCGATTTTCAGACCGGTATTGACGTTATATATTCAGAACGCCAGTTTATTAAACGCGTGGATTCCATAATTACTTGTCAATTTTACGATATTTAAAGCCCATTGCAGACAGAGATCTACAAAGAGTAGTGAGGCCACAGTTGATGTGAGTTTCGTCATTGATGAGCCGCTGTTTCAGACTTTTGATTGTAGGGACACGCTGCTCATCGTACATAGTGTAGATTTTTCGCCTTATCAAATCTTTTTCCCAGTCGTCTAGACTTTTTGTGAAACCGGAATCTTTACGCTTTTTTCTTGATTCCATGGAATTTTCAACAATTCGTCTAACTGAAGTAAGAGGCACCTTCGTCAAATTACTGGTTACTTTTGCTGCAGCACCCGCGTTATATCCTTGCTGAAGTAAGGAACTATACACATTTTTTCTAATGATTTTCGCGTCACAAGATAAGTGATTCTTCTTTAACGAACCACTGGAAGAAGCACTATTACTTTTTATCCACGGACGCCACATACTGCCTATTCTGTACGTTGGGGTATAAAATCTTTGCTATCAATGTCTGTAATAACAAATAAATGTTATAAAATTATTGCACGCCGTAACACAAGTTTTATTTCAATGAAATACAAAGACTAAAATGAACAAGAAGTGTAAGCTGTAATCCTCTACAATCCCTCTCTGAGAAACAAAATTACCTGAATCCGGTCCTTTTACATTTATGATGTGCATCTCTGATTTTACAACTTAAGGGTCTAATTGGTTTCATTATAATCCTTCAGTCAATACCATTCATTGTGAAAACTACTATACTTTCGTTAAATTCGATGTATTCAATTTCATATATAGTGCTTAGGAGACTATTTCAAAACTCGTTGTCAACACCCAGACCAATCCCATGGGACGAACAAAAAATAAAAAGCGTACAATGGCACAATATAGAAAATGAACTAGAGGGTGAAATAAGCCTAATTCAAATATTTTGTAAAAATCGGTGCTGGACGAAAAAATTGCGAAGTCTTACCATTTTTTCAGCTTCATTTTCTGGACTATGTTATCACTCGGTTTCAACGATATCTACACTCAAATAAAACTGTAGCCCTCTATCACTGGATCTACGAAAGGCTTTTCATACGGTATATCATGTAATCCTGCTGAGAATTATGTATTATATTGGCATAAGGGAATTGTACACATTTGGTTCCAAATTTATCAGCTAGAAAGTAATTTGTGTGTATGGATAAAAGAACTGTATCGACGGGAAATGTCTTATGTGGTGTTCCACAGCGATCCATCTTGAAGCCCGTCCTTTTACTCATATACATAAACTCTGTAGCCAATTGAGTTCTAACTGGTGAAATTAAAATTTTTACCGACGATACAACAATTATATATAGTGGAATAGTTCTCAAAATGTAAAAAATAATGTTCAAAGACCTTAAGAGCGCGTTTCTCGGGATTTTTGTTTACTCCTAAATCTATGCAACTTATGCTTTCCATCGATGTTCGTTGCATACCTCAAAGGCGAATGTATTTGGACTCACCCGATTAACCATGACAGGTCAGAATAGGCGTGGCTAATTGGGAAGTTCATAATTTTATGCGACGTCTGGCGGAAATTTAACGCACTGCTATAATTTGACAAACAAACAGCTTCCATTTTTTATGTTTGAATTTATTGAGTTATTTGGTGTTCATTTAGGAAATCTCATCTAAAGTTGTAGTTTTTTTCATTAATAATATCACACAATCATGGATGCAGATCGCTCAGTGATCCGTTTAAAGTATTTGGTGCCAAGTTGTCGCAACTCTAGGAACCGAAATCCAAAGTTGTCTTTCCACACGTTTCCAAAGAGAAATACTTCTTTGGTGGAAAACATTACGAAGAGTGGATTGAAAGAGGAAAAAGACAGGTACAAGGCTTGGAAAAATAAACTGAAACTGCATAAATCACCATCTAGAGCGGCTTCAGTGTGTTCCTTGCATTTCAAAAGAGATGATTTCTTGTTACCTGGTGAGTCTCTTTGTTAGGCGAAGTTATGATGCATTTCATCATCCATGTAATAAAAGCCTCTTTGGTTCACTAACACTACACTAAAACTAAAAAATGTCCTGGAACAAATATTATTATATTTTGAAATACAATGCATCTATGTTCACCTCCAATGAATAGTATTGTGCTATTCAAAGCATCATAAACACAGTTATATTAACATTCACGAGAAAAATTTCGTACGATGAAAATATAGCAATGAAACCACCAAAATCTTGTCTAGCGAGGGCAACTGATGACTGTTTAGCGCGTTATTTCATCAATGTAAACAAGGTAACTATTTCAAAATGGTGGATATAGTTTGAACACCACTAGCGCCCTCATCGGTCGATATTCTTCCCTATTCCCCCTCAGCTATACAGTAACGTACGTACGTAAATTCTTTACAGATAATCATAATACTTATCTGATTCAGAATTGTTTTCTATTTTGTGTGAGTGAGAATGCTAACAATTGAAATAAGCTCTTTTGAGATGAGTTATACACTCACCGGCATAATTAGTGCATTAGTCATTATCTGACAAGAGTTGTGAATTTCCTGATTGTATGTTCTTCATTTCAATATTTGGATGAATTCGTAGGTAGAGTTCTATGTGGTATTCCCTATTTGCCGATTTTTATGATAATGATCCTGTCAGACATAGAGATTTAGTAACAGATTGAGAATAGAAAAGTAGAAAGGATGTTTTCTAGAAATTTACAGAAAATATGTGAAATGGGAAGTTTCAGATCACATAAAAATCCAGGAAAAATTTAATACCTAGTTATGCGCGTATACAAGGGGGGCTGAAGGGGGTGATTACATCCCCCATGATCAGTCAGTCACATAACATATTATAATATATATCGAAAAATATAGGGAGATATCAAAAAATATAATAAATTGATGAAAATTCAATCACAATATTATTACACCTTTATTTCCAGTAGCCCTGTAAGATCGCAGAATCCAGTAATTGAATTCAAAATTATTATCAAAATTATAGAATATCTCAGATTATATAGTGATTATCACCAACAGTTCTGGAAGAACGTTCGTGCGTTTCCACTTCGATAGATACCGTTTTCAAAAAGTGCGATTCTAACATTATGCCTCTCATTAAAAAAATGCATGCTATTGACTTCAACCCGCTCTCAGGATTGGTTAACTGGTCTAGCACTATAACACATTCATTCCTGGGACTTACCCATATAAGCTGATGTATTGATAGATCGTTATGTTGATGAGAAGAACCGAAATTTAAATTATTTAATTATTCTGTTGCATTATCTTGTGTTCAATAAGTATATACTTTTCATTCCACTCATATTGATAGGAAGTATGAAAAATACATGAAAGAATATCATTATAACAGTTTATTTTTACTCACGTTGACGAGGCAAATGTTGGTTATCTCTAAAGTCTGAAGTTTATTTTTATCGAAAATTATTGTTTTCTCTACTTCCCAATTTTATTTATGAAAAAAATGAAGATGAAATAAATCTGACGTTTTTCTAACTGACAGTTTCCTAATATTTCAAGTCATTGTGAGAGGTAAATACCCCCCAATAAACTTGAGCTGTATACACGCCTGTACCTAGTAATATTAATGGTGCCACTCCACCCAATATTGGTTCAATATTACGGAAACGAATAAAGATAGATATCGTTATGCATGGTAAATAATTCATCGGTATAAAAATAAATAACATTCGAATTCATTTAATTAATGGCATTTCTGCAATTTTTAGTTGTCACATAGAAACCATATTGATTGTGATTTATCAGAATTCAACCTTAAAAAATTCATTCTTCACTCACATGTACTAACCGAATACTTACCTGAAAAAAACTGACTGTTGCGGGGCTTGAACACACGAAGTACCTATTTCGGTTTGCTAAACTTACCAAATGTCCCATATACACCTTACTCCAAGGTGACGATTTGTATAGTTCGTGATATATATGTAATAAGTTCGAGTTATGTTTCAGGCAACATCACATCGTTAGTAAAAAATCTTTATTCTCTATGTATGGAATAAAGAACTTGATGGATTTTTGAGTAGTGAAAATTTATTCGGGAAATGTATGTGAAACTTAGTATACAAAAAGATTAGTATGTCGGTAATTTTCCGGCATTGAAATTCAGTGAATTTTAATATTCTAGTTTTTATGTATGAATTTTTCGATTTATAATCAAATACTGAATTACCAAAATTGAGATATGAGTTTGTGAACGATATGTTGTCACTGTTGAAATTATAATACCATTCGTAGGTTGTGATTAAAAAATAACGATTTTGATATTCCTACTCATTATGCAGTATTATTACGCCAATATGCTATAAATCAATGTTGTAATCTTCTCTCCAGATTAATATTGGACAGTTATTGAAATTCCAACATTGAAAATCGAATTTAAGAAGCAAATTCCACATTGTTGAAGAAATATTATTCAGCATAACCTTATTGATTTTGCACCATACAATGTTAAGTTGGAATTAATTATTATTGTTGAACCAATATTCATTATGAAATATTGTTTTCTCAATCATAAACTAGATTAGAATAGAGCAGTTATATGCGACAAAGAAAACACATGTCTTCCATAGCACCGACTCGCAAGATGAATCATGTATTTGTGAAATGGAGCACCTCTACCCTACTTCAATGATAAAACTTTACTAATTTTGCTTTGAATTTCGCACCTATCCTATATTGATGACCTATTCTACAAATCCTTCTTGTCTATCTTTCTTCAGCTACTTCCATGAAATTCGTAATATGGAATATGCTCACAAAGAGGCACTTCATGACGTCATGGGAAATCTTATTATTACTGAGGGAAAATATGACCATTCATTGTTTCACACCCTGTATATTTCATTTGTCTCATTTATGTGGCTCGAATGTTCTGGAAATATTGGTAGGTAGGAACCTACAAATATTCACGCCCTATGCCCCTATGATTTCGTGTCACACCCCAGTGCTTTAATGATTTATTTTGAAATGATTGTTCACTGAGAATATATTCATTGTTATTTCTATCATATTTATCCAATGAGGCAACCACAGAATGATATTAATCAGTACCTAATAAGTTACAAATTAACCGAACCACTAAATTGATAAGCCACTCCCAAGTAGCACAAATTACTTTTTAAAAACTCTAACAATAGTTATACAGCAATCTAATATAAATTAATACTGTATAAATTAGAGTTGATAACACTGTTTCAGCATCAAAGAAGTATCTATACATCCAAAATAGGCACAAGTTATACAGCCTCGACAAGATTTGTAAGGGGTATATTGATGCTTATGTAGTAATATGAAAACCTCTTCGCTTTGTTCTATCAGTTCTTATAAATAACATTACAAAACTTCTTAGCAGCTGCCGTATACCGCCTGTTAGTAAGCATTTATAAAGTTGTTTTATGAATGGGTTATTAGTGGCAGTTGTGAAGCAACCGTATTAAGGTGTTCGCAATTGACTCAAAATAGTATCTTTTCAGTTGATTGAAAACAGAGGTATATTTGAGTTTGAAAGGCTATATAAACATTTAAAGAGTTAGACATTTTTGTGACAGATGAAAATTACTGGATGATAGTTTCCAACAATTACATTTATGAATACTTTTTGCGCTATTATGGTGTTGTTAGATGTGTTGTGAAGAGAGATTGAATTATAAAACGATCGGGAATGATATTGTTATGGCGTACATATAAAACTCACTGGAAGTTATTTGCTAACTTAAAATGTACTTGCTGCCGTCCATGTTGAACCAAATTTACCATGGGAAGAAAGTTTTTCTGTTGAAACATGCTCTTCTACTTCGAAATAATTCAACGCGCCGTCCGAGTCGCCATTCGAACGTTAATGAATTCGACAAATAGAAGCTCTCTCCTCTCTCTATCTCTGCGACTCTTTCGTTGCTGTATTAGTGCTGTATAAGTGCTGTATAAGTAGCTTTTTGACAGGAGTTGTTTGATGTTAGCCCAGTTGCCTGGCCATCAGATAGAACAACAGTTTCAAATTAACTTTCCTTCTGAAATCCCCACTTCGCTTCACTTTCTTCCAGTTCGTATCCATATTTTAGAGTAACACAATTTGCACAATGAATATTAATATGAACAAATTTAGTAGTACAATTTTAGAGAGGTTATGGAACTCTGACGTTTAGTGTCCTTCAACCACAAAAAACTTCTATTGAGGCAGAAGGCTCCAACCTTTATATAGCTTCAAACCATTTTTTTTTTGTATTAATGCTGTATGAATGATGCCTCATTCACAAGCATAAAACCTTAACACGCTTACTATATAAGGTCTGGCTTGGATGGTATTGGGCTTAAAATTGCAAAAAGCTGTGGAATTTTGCTTTTAAAGTAGTTAAAACTCAATATTTCATAGCCTCTATAGAGAATTTCCGATATTGTGAAACAGTTGGGTAATGGTTATATGAATGCTTGAACAACACTTATAAAGGTGCATAATTTGTTTCTGTGTGAATTTTGCTTATAAAGTAGTTAAAACTCAATATTTTATAGCCTCTATAGAGAATTACCGATGTTGTGAAACAGTTGGGTAATGGTTATATGAATGCTTGAACAACACTTATAAAGGTGCATAATTTGTTTCTGTGTGAATTTTGCTTATAAAGTAGTTGAAACTCAATATTTTATAGCCTCTATAGAGAATTACCGATGTTGTGAAACAGTTGCGTGATGGTTATATGAAAGCTTAAACAACACTTATGAAGGTGCATAATTTGTTTCTGTGCAATGCATCTCACTGAACCTTTTATAAAGTAATGAACAAGATATATAAGATGCTTTAATGAAGCATAGTCATATTTAAGCGCTAAGAACGTTCAATCAGCCATTTTATTCCACCAATATCTTCATTAGCAATTTAGTGTCGAACAAAGCATCAATGTAGTCATTTAGCTTGATAAGTTGCAAGAATATATCGTTTATAAGGCTTTAGGCGAAATAAGAGCTCCCCGTGTGTTACTTGGGCTGACACGATGGGCTAATCGCCTTCGATTGGGTGACAGTTCCCTTCTAACAAGACGAACTTTGACATCGGGCTCGCTCACGAAGGCTGAAGTCGAAATTTACTTCCCCCCCCACACGTCCGTACCCCTTAGAAACTCGAAAGACCGTGAAACGAAATCTTAAGGGCGGGTACTTTACAACCTGATTAGGAGTCCGTTGAAATAATCAGTGCTTGAGCTGTCCTTCCACTCTAACAACTGAAAGGATGTGGTGTCCATTCTCAGTACCGATTATTTTAACGGACTGTTAATTAGGTCGAAAAATACCCACTCTTAAAAAATAGGATACTAGTTAATTAGTCATAATCTGAAATTGAACCTCAACAAATCTTCATTCATGTGTAAAACAAAAAACTCCAAATTTATTCCTCTGAAGGATCCCATGAAATTCAATGAAAATATAAAATACTTATTTGTCATAAAATTCCTTGGACTTTACATAGACGAACATATGGTGTGGAATAATAATATATTATGCAACGATCATTCAGTGATGGTTATAATATAATATAATATAATATAATATAATATAATATAATATAATATAATATAATATAATATAATATAATATAATATAATATAATATAATATAATATAATATAATATAATATAATATAATATAATATAATATAATATAATATAATATAATATAATATAATATAATATAATATAATATAATATAATATAATATAATATAATATAACATAATATAATATAATATAATATAATATAATATAATTCAATATAATATGAGCCGTATGATTTATGCGAATGCTTTGATATCCTTTACAAGAGAGTTGTATAAGCTATTTTTTTCTACACCCGATAAATAATAAAGAACTATAAATATTATATTGATATTCGTATTGTGGATTCAACTGATCTGGAAGTGGAACGAATATATACATATTTACATTTCATTATTGCTAGTTTCAATAGAGTTCAATATTGTATTGGAAATGCTGATTTCATTCTGAAACGAATTTTCAATGTAGCCTTCCGCCACCAAATTGGATTTCCAATTGATTAAAAATCTGTCATCGTAATGACAGATGTGTATCATAATGAACTCATTATGAAACAGATCTTTCATTACGGTAAATATTTTCAATCCGCTTCATGATGAAACAGATTATGGGTATTTGAGTGTATTATTATAGTACGGGTGACGAAAAACATATAAAAATATTGAGGAAACGAATTTCTTCGGTTGTTGGGGTTTCATTCAGAATGAGAAATTATTCACCGCTAAAATAATCAGAATTGGGTCATCATTCTTAAGAATTTAAAATTTCAATACTTGGTTTCTGGCTTGGGGTCTGCAACAAACACCGAAACCATTGAAAATATTTCAGAATGAGATAAAGAGATGCATATTTAAGATAAATTATAAGGAACCATCATTTGACTATGGTATTTGAATAATTCATCCGAAATGAAAACTTACATAGGGCAATACCAAATATACATTTACCAAATTAATTGAAGAAGTGAAGTCAGAGTCAAAATTAATTTAAAGAAATACTTTACGGTAGACTTTCTTTCTTTGTTTTTGTAATTATTTTTTCTTCTTCATTTTTTTATAGATTTGCACGTATTTTCGAGATGAATTCTTTTATATGAACATGTATGTTCCTTGGGAAATGAATCATTTATTACTATTCAATCCGTCAGGGCTTACCTTTCGTGTGAATCTGTATATCGAATGTTTCAGGGCAAGATTTAATGAGGCACACGGATATTTCGAATGTTGGCTATATTATAATCGATTTCCAGAAGTGACTTAGAATTGTTGGTTGATAGAATTGTGGATTAAACGACTTACCTGAAGGAAGTTCAATCCAAATTATACGAGGTTGGTCACATCCGAATAGATCACCTTGTAGTAGTACCTCTATGACTGAAATGCGCAAGTTGAAAGAAAGAATGATTCACGATGCCCCTATCTCACGAGTCCTCACCCGAATATCCGTCAATATACCTTGCGATGATATCGCCTTTTTGGGTCGGGATGACAGAAAAAATAATATATTGGATTTTTTTTTCTTCTTTGAGATGGGTGGGTGTCTCTCTATTCGGATGTGACCAACCTCGTATAATTTGGATTGAACTTCCTTCAGGTAAGTCGTTTAATCCTCAACTATACTTCGGTTGGTCCCATCCGAATAGATCACCTTGTAGATGTTTAAAGAATTATTAAAAGGCGATCAAAATTTTATTCAGACTGATCTCATACTGATGAAGTAGTCTAAATGAACTGTTTATGTCATTTGATTCACCACTATAAACTGAGGATTTGATACAGACAGTATTTGAATGCTAATACAATATAATGTTGCAAAACTCAAATAACCAGAAAACTTACACTCGTTTAATGAAATTGCGGAGGTAATCCACAATTGTACCATTTGTAATTACTGGTCCGGGTAGAATTTATCAAAAGTATTTTATTTTTCGGACCAGGGGTGCTATTTTCAAATCAAATTCGTATACGAAACCGATATTGTTTCGCAGTTCAGTAATCATATTCCATATAGCTCCATCTCATTCTACTCGCATAGAAATCTGTTCGCATACATTTGAAAATAGTACCCCAGCCTTCATTTTATCGTATGGTGTCCGTGCTCATATCGATTTGGTTGGCCGCAGAAGTGGCAGCATGTCTTGTGCTGAGTTGAAGCTGGGTGATGAGGATTTTTATAAGTAAAAATGAGAAAAAAACCTAATTGAATGTGTGCGGTTTTTTAATTGATAATCGTGGATGTCATACACAATTCACGTTCCACCGTGGAAAATGGTGGAAAAAAAATATATGTTTGTATTTGTTGCTCTCTTGGTCTTCTGTGGATAATTTGGTTCTCGGCAGTGAAGAGACAAGCACGTCTGCCCCTCAAGCGGAAGACTCGGGTTCAACTTCCCATCGAGCTTCCGTGCTGGGACTCACACGCCAAGAGGCAAAAGGCCTCGTCAATACATTTTCTGCGGAAAATTCGACCTCTGAAGGGTGACACTCGTCAACCGGTAAACGATTTTTATTTTATTTATTTTTTTTGTACTGATCATACAATAAAAATGCTACTCATTCTGATATTGAATCATATTTGTACGCTTTAGCAAGCTTTAGGGCAACCATAACAATAAGTTTGTGATATATTTTTCAAAATGAGGTTTTCCGATTATTCTAATTTGGTCAACACTTCGTAAGGGTCCCAGATTTTCTCATATCGGGAAAAAAAGGGTTCGTATTTTGAAAATACCCCTCTAAAACATTTCCATTGTATCATAGTTACATGCATGAGATATCAGATTTCAAGCTGATCCATGTCATTTTCTAGTACTATAATTTTTACCTAGCTGCATCCATGGGCGATCTACCTTATCCACATCTCCTTCACAAATATCCACCAATGAGACGAAGATAAATTGTATGGTTTCATCGTATGTGCAATCAGTGATGCCATCAGAATCGCTGAAGGTTCACCCCTGTTTTTCTCCTGGAAAATGGATGCCAGACAAAATCGGTTCACCCAGGGAAAGATGGCACCACAGTGGATGTAGGTGCTTAAACGAAACTGAAAAAATTATATATTGTGGTTCAAAATACAATATAATGGAATTCAAAATTGATATCAATTTGTGGAAACCAAGTTTGGGACTGCGATAACAGAAACACAAAACATGTTACTTTGTCTCCTTCGATCATTTTCAATATTCTAGGAAAATGTGGAAGTGGTAATGATTGGAAAAACACAAATGTTTGTGTCAGACCAAGTTAATGTAATGCATCAGTTGCATAACTTATGGGGTTTGGCTGTGAAGATAAAAATATTTAACCCTATGTTTTAGAGTAGTTAGTAAACAGATCAACTTCAGGTTATCGAAATTTTTACCCGCTCTCGGAAGGCGCATTCTCGATATTGCCTTCCGAAGGTGACACATCATGGACTTTGATTTGCTATAAACTCATATGTCGAATTTATTCATGAGACGATCATCACTAGTTGATAATTTTATATATACATATATATACATACACACATACACACATACATGCATGTATATACATATATATATATATACATACACACATATATATATATATATATATATATATATATACATATACATACATATATACATATATATATATATATATATATATATATATATATATATATATATATATATATATATATATATATATATATATATCACATATACATATCTATTCTCCACCAGAAAACTCAAGTTCCTGAATATCATTATGCTTAATTCTTCACACCACTTCCAAATATCACCAGCCAGTCCGTCGAGGTTTGGGTGCTTCATTCCAGACATCCGGTTGATCTGCGCGTTGACGGTGTTGTTGTCTCTATGCGACAAAATGTGACAGTTTGAGGAGAACTGTCTGAAGGTTTTGAACATTAATGTGAAGTTTGGCCTGCTTCACTGAAACCTTTGGCTCTCTCGTTGTTGCATGTAATATTCTGGAAAATTCAGGCCTTGTTTTACCTTCTAGTTGCCTAACATGAAAAGTTACTGTAACTCGGTGGAAATTTACATTGTCAAAATCTCCTCGATCCGTCTGCAAGGTTATACATCGGTGCCCCTCAAATAATTTTGTAGACGGCCACCTATATTCAACCACAAGGAAAACCGAAATCAAGTGTCAAATGAATTTATTTTCCATTAATATTGAATCGTAATGATTACCAAGATCCCTCAAATTTGTTGGATGTTTCCTGAACACTCCATTTTGGTAATACTAATTGAAAAAGATGTCGTCTAAATAGCTACAGATAAAAAAAAAATTCTTGAACTCAAAAAATGTATAACCGTTTCTGAGATTTTTGTAAATATATAAGGTGCAAAGATAAGCCAAAACACAAAAAATTTAAATTCAAGAATTTTGTGTCGAGATTGGAAGTGCAAATACTTCTTATGTTTATCGGCATCTGTCGAATCCACTGACGTTAAAAATCAATTTTCAGACATCAGATTTTCCACAGCTCCAAGTGAGGGGCTGTGGTGAATTCATGCAAATGTTTCAGATTCAAAAGAAATCTATAGCTATCAGTAAGACTCAAACCTGAGAAAATAGCTGAACCAAAAATCGCTCTTGACATTGACGGCTTGTTCAATGTAGTCAAATTCCAGTAATATAACTAAACACTCACAACATAGGTTTAGCCGGCTGGGTGGAATGGTCGGGGTTCAGGTGCCAGTTTTTCATAAGGTAGAGTATAAAAATGGATTTTATATCTCTGAACCCATTCAAAAATGTTGGAGTTGTTTGTTATAGATTGCCACGTGCTGTCAAATATTTAATGCGACCAGCGTATGAGTTCAAATATGTTATTTCGTCCATTTGTTGTTGTACGTCGTGAACCGCTCTCACCATCCTCTGTTTTGTCTGCTTGAGGTGTCCCCCCTCTGTTGATTTTTCTAAGACTGCCATTGACTTCGATGAGCAGTGCCCTCGAGGTGTTTTGAAGGGAAAGGTTGTACCTTCAGGTCTAGTGCAAGCAGAAATCTCCTGTGGTTCGAAATTCGAAGAAGGAAGGTTGCATAATGCTTCATCAGCACCGGCTTTGTCAGACAAAGTAGTCTTGAATGCTTCAGAATATCGATCACTCATCAGGCATAGCTGTACTGAGGGCTGAGAAACCTTTGCCCAACAAAATTTGAGGGTCCAGTAGAAAACCTCAACTCAGATGCCGAGAAAAAAGGTCTGAACTACCGGATTCCGTTGGGGTGGATATGAGGTAGTGTAATGGTCTGGAACCTGCGCCAACAAAAAAGAAATTGTTTTCGTGCGCGAGACACTCGGCGAGCACAACTCAGGAAGTGTGCGGGACAAAAAAACGGCGTATGATGATTGAAGGTCAGCCGTAGAATGATCTACAAATTAGATTTCCCCTGCCGTTGATCAATGATCAGAAATCATTGTCAGTCTCAGCTGTTTCCAATTATACGTCCACTCACGTCTTTGGTTCCGTTCTAAAACGTGACAAAATATGAAAAACAAACTTACTTACGACGAGTAAGAACAGAGTTTGTCCTCGAGTGTTTTTAGGTTCCTCGTTGTCGTTCTCTTGTGCTTGTGTCAGATAGGTACACCACTGCAGTGCGAAATCATCCTGGATATCACTACCGTAAAACTTTGCTTCAGTCGGATCATCTCCCAGTATAGTAGTAACAGCGTTATCACTACGGAAAGATTCACTGTTGGTGGCGGAAAATTCCGATGTCAAATCTGAAGACGGACCTGCGCCAACCAAAGAGAAATTGTCTTTGGGCGCGAGACACTCGGCTGGCACTACTCAAAAAGTATGCAGAGCAGAAAACGGCCTAGGATGATGAATAAAGTTCAGCCGTATGTTGATCTACAAAGTGGATTGCCCCTGCCGATGATCAATGATCAGAAATCATTGTCAGTCTCATCTATTTCCAATTATATGTCCACTCATTCCGTTGGTTTCTAAAACATGACAAAAAACATTAAAAACAATCTTACTTACTAAACGAGTAGGAACAGAGTTTTTCCTCGAGTTTCCGTAGTGTTCGCCAAGTTTCTACGTTGTTTCCACTGAGCATCGTTTGTTTTGTTATGGAAAATTTTCTTCAATTCACTTATTTAAACTAATTTACACTTTCGAACTTATCACATTCAGCGCAAGAAGTATATTTACGGATATTCGGGTGAGGACTCGTGAGATAGGGGCATCGTGAATCATTCTTTCTTTCAACTTGCACATTTCAGTCCTAGAGGTACTACTACAAGGTGATCTATTCGGATGGGACCAACCGAAGTATAATTACTATAATTACATTGTAGGAAAAATCGTACGTGAATTTTGAAGAAGTTCCCGTGCATAACATTTTCATCAAGATTTACTGCTATTCGGACATTTTTTTTCAATATTTGATTGTCCACTTTTTTCAATTTCCTCTTGAACTAACCGGTCTGACGAGTTGATATAACTGCTGCTTTCTTCCAGCAGAGAGCCAGAGATTGCAGCATGTGGCCACAGCTTTTTTATTTGTTTGTAGTTTTGACTCGAAATGAGGGCCAACAATAATCGTCACGTTTCAGTCATGATAATTATATAGGATTCTCAATATTTACTAATGAATGTGCACTGTGTTAAACCGATTTGTTCCCCTCACAGGACGTTCCCGTATCATCACCATGCCATGTTCGAATGTTGAGATCTATCTCCCCTGTGAAACATGAATGCCGAGAAGATAAAAGGAGAAACTCTTTAACGAAAGCGTCATTCAAGAGGTCCTATTCATATCCTTCTGCCCGTCCGAAAACAGAGAATTCATATGAGAGACATAAGAGACCCTACTCGGAAGATAAACCTCAGGAAAAATTATGTGAGTATTCTCATCATTTCATCATTTTAATTATTGCAAAAACAACACTTGGTATGGCTATTGATGAATTAGTCATGCGAGAGTGACATTTTGACATCACTAACCAAAATATTCTCATCTCGATAGAAATTTCAAGAAGGCTGAAAAAAGAGGCGACTATCTTTATGAAACGACACCAAGGAAAAGTATATGGAATTCCACTATGTATTCAATTAATTTAATCTCCAAATTCATGAAACATTCGAAACGTAATTGACACTATAGTCAGTCAATTTTGCTTTTTCATTATCAGTGGCGTAACTAAGGTAAGCCAAGCCCCTTGGCAAACATAGGCTATGCGCCCCCCCACCCTATAAATAATATTTTATATATATATATATATATATATATATATATATGGATATGTGTGGATATGTGTTCGGATAGGTTTCCGCGGTCAGTTGTGTGTTGTTGTTGAGTTCGGGTTGAACCGCGTCTGGAGTTTTGTTCTCGACGTTTCGGCTCCGATTTTGGAGCCATTTTCAAGAGGTAAATGTGACTTCACGCTGAGGTCTCAATCTGCCTACTCCTCAGGTGTTGTCACAGGGGGCGAGGGTTTGTGACTTGACGCCGGAGCCTCAATCTGCCTACTCCCCAGGTCTCGTCACGAGTTCTTTCTAAGGTCTCAATCTGCCTACTCCTTAGATCGAACTGAGGAATGGAGGGATGTTGGGTAGGATTTATAGCAGCGGATGTCTTGGTGGGGACTGGGCATCTGGAAATTAGGGGTTTCCATGCAGTTGGAAGTCTCTGGCCGTCGTCACGTTTATTTAAGCAGGAAGGTCGCTTCTCGATTTCGATGGCCTCGCGAATTATACGAGCTTGTAGTGTTTTTGCTGTGGCGATGGTCTTAGTGTTCGCGAAGTCTATATTGTGTCCTGTCTCTTGATGGTGTTTGGACAGAGCTGAAGATGGGTCTGATTTTCGGACAGCAAGTTGATGTTCGTATACTCTACTTGTCACACGTCTGTTGGTCTGGCCTACATATGTTCTATGGCAATCAGAACATGGTATTTCATATATACCCTGTGATTCGTTGACAATTTTGTCCTTGGGGGAGCGGAGGAATGTGGAGATTTTGTTGCTGGCTGTAAATATCGTTTTTATGTCCTGTTTTTTGAGAATTCGGCTGATTTTGTCAGTAACACCTTTAATGTAGGGAAAAAAAGCTTTGTGGGGAACGTTATTGTCTGTTGGGTCTCTGGGAATGGAATGAGAAGTTTGATGGCGGCGGATGGATCTGTCAATTTGATGGTCTGTGAATCCATTTTGAAGAAGGGCTGATTTGAGTTGGGCTAGTTCCTGTGGTTTGTTATGGAGGTTTGTGAGGTTGATGGATCTGTGGATGAGGGAATTCACAACGGAATTTGTTTGTGCTGGATGATGGTGGGAGTTTGCGTTAAGGTATCGGTTTGTGTGTGTTGGTTTCCTGTAGACCGTGTGGGTGAAGGAGTCATTGGTTTTTGTGATGAGGACATCTAAGAATGGGAGGGAGTTATTGCTTTCGATTTCCATTGTAAACTTTATATTTGGGTGGAGGTCGTTAAGGTGATCAAGGAAATTATGGAGAGTTTCGGAGCCGTGAGGCCATATGACGAAAACGTCATCTACGTATCTGAACCAGCAAGAGGGTTTGTGGTCAAACGTGTCAATGGCTTTAGTTTCGAAGTCTTCCATGAAAAGGTTTGCAAGGACTGGTGAGAGGGGAGAACCCATGGGGGCGCCTTTTACTTGTTTGTAAAAGGTACCTTGGAATAGGAAGTATGTACTGGACATACAGTGACTGATGAGGTTGAGGGTGCCTTTGGAAATTTGGTGTTTGGTTTCGAGAATGTTCAATGTATCTGATAAAGGGATATTTGTGAATAAGGACACTACGTCGAAACTCACAAGGATGTCAGTCTGTTGGATATTGAGGTTTTTGAGGATTTCAATGAAGTGGAAAGAATTTCGTACATATGACGAGGACTGTTCTGCAAGGGGTTGGAGAGTATTTGCAAGGTGTTTAGCAAGATTTTGTGTTGGAGAACCGAAAGCATTGTCCGCTCCATTTGAATATATATTAAACTGAAATAAATCAGTATATTGCAGCTACGTATCAGGAGCAAAGTGCCAATTAATAATAATAATAATAATAATAATAATAATAATAATAGTCTTTATTCAGCGAAATTTACAATTCCTAGTACAATATGACGTAAGAGATTGGCTGAAAAGGCGAAGTTCATCTATTGCAGGGGATGCATGAGATGGTCTTCCACTTAACCTTCGTAAACAAAAAGTTTTTAAAGCAAATAACTCTTCTGGTCCAACTACTGAGACACAAAAAACAAAAAGAAGTACAAAGCTATGAATACAAACATTCTAATTCTAGTTGAAGAATATGTAAATAACAAAAAAAAATACATAAAAATCATAATCATGACAATGTTTTAGACATAAGAGGATTTCAAAAGTTCTATGTATTCCTTACGAAAAATAGTGAGGTTTTTAGTTTTCAAAACATTCGGAATGGCATTATAAACAGCGGATATATTATAGGAAAAACTACGCTCATATAAAGAGGTTCTGTGAGTTGGAGGTGTTATAGTACCTTTCGACCTGATATTAAGGTTATGAACATCCGTTCGAAATATTATTTTCCTGTAAAGATATGACGGGGTTTTTGTCAAAATTATTTTATGGTAGAGGGTGGCGCAGTGAAGTTTTCTCCGAGATTTCATGTTCAACCATCCAGCTTCTTGCAATTTATGGCTAATTGGTTGACGCCTGCGAACACCATATATAAACCGAAGGCAATAATTTTGAATTTTTTGTACTCTCTGTGCATTTGCAGCAGTGAGACAGGGACCAAAAACTGTGTCACAATGTGTAAAAGAGGACAAAACTAAGGAATCACATAGCATTTTTTTAAGATTTATGTTCAGTGATGTACGAGAGCTATACAACATTTTGAGTTTCCAGATACTCTTACGAATACATTCAGAGATATGTTTTTCAAATCGTAGAGAATAATCCATCCAAAGACCTAAGTTCCGAGCAACTTCGTAAAACTGAACAGGAATATTATTTATTTTAATTGACATTTTTAGTAAAGAGAGCAGTGTGTCAGTATGCTTCCCGAATGCGATGGCACTACATTTGTTGGGGTTCAAAGAGAGACAGTGATCTTGAGATATTTTGTGAATTTTGTCAAGGTCTTCGTTGATTTTCCGACAGCTATTTTCAATATCAGAGGGAGGAAAGGAATACATTAATTGGGTGTCATCAGCGTACATCTGTATATAACAGTGTGATACACAGTTTTTGAAAAATACAGTGTAGATAGTATATAAGATAGGTCCTAGAATGGAACCCTGAGGAACCCCACATTTCAACTCTTTGATGTTCGAAAGTTTATTATTTAGAGATATTCTTTGCTTCCTGCCATCTAGATAGTTATCAAAGAAAGCAATAGATTTATCGGAGAGTCCGATAAATCGCAAAATATGTTTGAGAGCATCGTGATTCAGAGTATCGAACGCTTTCGAAAAATCCAGAAGAACCAAAACAGTAATCATGCCTGAATCAGTCGCTCGAAATATACGGTCGGTAACATTTAGGAGCGCCGTGGCACAGCTGTGTCCCTTTCTGAATCCAGATTGGGTCTCTGGTAGTATATCGTTATTATTGAGATACTCCACCAATTGCTTTTTTATACCTCCTTCAAGTATTTTAGAAATGACTGGTAGGATGCTGATTGGCCTCAGATCCTTAAAATCCACGACCACATCAGACTTCGGTATAGGTATTACATGAGCTAATTTCCACTGACTTGGAAAAACTGAGTGCTCGATACAGAAGTTTACGATATGCGAAATATATTCAATGATGAACGGACAACATAATAAGATGAAATCTATATTCAGTCCATCAGCCCCTACAGCTCGTGTTTTTATCCTTGATAAAGAGAGGTAAATATCATTATCATCAATTTTCCTAAAATTCAAACAATTTACGAATCCAGCTCGACGTCCTTCGTAGTAATCTGCAAAATTCGAACCCGGAGAAGAACGTGGAATTGAAGTTAGGAAAAAATCATTGATGTCATTAACTTCTGCTAGATGATCGGGTATTTCAGGAGATTTTTTTTACTATAGATATTAAGTTTTTTCAGAGTGCTCCAGGCATTATTATTATTTTTCAAAATATTGAAATCTAAGTAAGCTTTCTTTTCTCTTTCTATTGATTTGTTTGTAAAGTTACGTAACTGTTTGTATTCTACAAAGTCTTGATTGTTTCTGGTTCTTCTGAATTTTCTCAACTTCTTGTCCCTTTCCCTCATCAAAATCTTTATATTTCCAGTAATCCATGGTTTGGATTTATGTTTTCTTTTTGATGTCACTATTTTATATGGTGCATGTAAATTGAGCAATTCATTGAGATTATCATTGAAAAAAGCTGTCTTCTCATCAATCGAATCTAAATCGTGAATATTGTGCCACGGTATTGATCGTAGATCGGAATACAGTTGGTTTTCATCGATATTTTTGAAATCTCTATATTTGAATGAGCTTATGTTATCATTTTCGTTGCTTAAATCCAAAACTGTATAAACTAATTCATGATCAGACATGTGAGGAACGTGTAAAGACCCGCAATTTTCGGCTTGCAAATTTTCTGAGACGATTATAAGATCCAAGAGTGATGAGGTATTATTTGTTAATCTTGTGGGGAAGTTAATCAACTGTTTCAAACCAGTACTTGACAGCAAGTCATTGAAGCGAATAACTGTAGAATCATTAAATTTCAGCAGGTTCAGATTGAAGTCGCCCGTACAAATAATCTCATCAAATTGGGGTAAAACAGATATCAAAATATTTTCGAATTCATTCAAAAAGACATTAGAATTGAATCGGGGTGGTTTATAAATACATCCTATAGCAATGGTACTGTTTTTAAGTTTCACGCTCACCCATAAATCTTCAATATTTTCGTTTTTGGATAATTCTGTATATTTATATGTTTTTTTGAGATAGATCGCCAAACCTCCCCCTCTAGTATCTATGCCTCTGTCACGTCTCACGATATTATAGCCAGGTATACAAATAGCATTATTTTTACAATTTGTGTTCAACCAGGTCTCACTCAAAGTAATGACATCATATTCATCACAAGTGATATTGACAAGATCGGGAAAGTGAGCTAACAAAGATCTAATATTCAAGTGACAGATTTTTAGTTTCATTGTAACACTTTAGAAAATTAAAAATTTTCAATCAAAAATGAAATTGATACAATTTAATACATATATTGCGATAATTGAAATAACAGTTTTCAGTAAAAAGTTTTATTTCTTTGTTCTGCTTGAAGAGCGAACACTGGGGCCACTTCCTTGGGGTTGTTGACCTGGGAGAGAGAGTTCTTCCACAGGAATATGCTGTACTGCTCCTTTCAATGGGTTTACCTTGAGATCGTTGATAGAAAATGATTCTTCCATGAAGAGAAGGACATTTCTTTTGATTTTCGCTGCGGGATCCTGAAGTCGTGCTATTTTGAGTTGTTCACCAAGAAATTTTTTATCTTTATAATCATCAGCTATATAATCGTTTGAAATAAATAATCCCGAATTTTTCAGCTTGGCTGTGCTTTTCAAAATATTATTTTTCAAACTGAAATGCACCAGTTCAACAACAACAGGTCGTGGATGTTCACCGGACGCTTTTCCTATTCTATAGATGTCTCGAATATCCTTTTCTCCACAATGAATTTTCAACGTGTTGTTGATTACGCTAAGAAAGTCTACAAGTGTTTCCGATTCTTCACCACGCATACCATATAGGACAAGATTAAATTTCTTTTGCCTCCTTTCAAGATTTTTGATTTGGTTGCATAAATTTTCGTTTTCTTCGTGAAGTGTTTTACATTGTATTTGCAATTCAGTCAGCTGTATCACTAGATCATCTTTGAGATTTTTGAATTCATTTCTCAACTCTGAATGCAACTGATCGTTTCGTCGAGAAGTTTCTTTCATCAAAGAGTACAAATCATTCAAAGTCACGGGAGTGTCATTTTTTCCCATTTCTCTCAAGCACGTATTTCTGAACAGCAGTAAAAATTTTCAACCAACAGCAGTAGACCAACTGACAGGCATAAACTAAATTCGAATTTCGAACTGTATTTATTCATCGATCGCAGGTCGCAGGACGGCGAAGGGGATTAGGCAGGCATGCGCAGATCAAATACTATGAGATTTACGAATCTAAGCCTAATTACTTACACGTCTCTCTGACCTTGGAATTATTCTGAACCAAAAAACACAAAGTATTCAACGTTTATCTTGATTTTTCAGTACCATGTAGAACAAATTACATCAATAGACACCTGGACAGATTTTTTGAGTAATATTCCAATTGAGACTACCAAAAGAAAGTCACTTTATAGCACCACGTAAAACACGTCTACTCTGATCAATGGCTTGATGCGAATGCTCTGACAACAGAACGTTTTTTTTATTCGAATCAATACCACTCATCAGCATATATGTAACAGTTTGTTACCACAATCCGTTCGATATTCATCAAATGACTATTCGATCACGGAACGGATAATTCATAATTCAACAGATAATGCATAATTTAAATGAAGAAAAATCTCATCTACTAGCTAAAATCTGCTGCGTCTCATACTTTATTATTGCTTAATGAACTGAATGAAAAAAAATTGAGTAACCAAGTGAATTTTTTTTACAGCGATATGTAATATTTGGTTATTTGAGGTATGAATTATTATGCACTGAATTATGCATCATTCATTCAGTGAACCCGCATTGAGTGTAGTTTTGGTGATGCCGCATGTCGGCAAATATACCAACTGGTATATTTGATTTTTATCATTCGCAAGAAACGCCGTGGTGGCTGTACCTCGAACTAGTAGTAGCTATTTCAAATTTGCCTGAATTTGCTTGACGATGTTGTAACAAGTTACCTTTTCATAGAGAAATATTAGTGAATAAGTATAAGAAGCGGTATAACTTTACGGTATTTATTGTAAGAAAACATTCATTCCCTGAACAATATAGTTGAGTCAAACTAGTATTCTAGTTATAAAGATTAAATCAGAGCAAGTTCCATACGTTAAAATAGATCGTTCGTATTTTAGTTATTTCTATTCAACCACTGCAATGAAATCTCAGTTCCATAGATCCATGATTACTTCTCGAATTGGTGGTTTCTGAAAAGGAAATAATTAACTTCAATGTCACAAAAATATGATTTCACGCCATGGCTGAGTTATGCGATCAATCGGTGTCACTTTCGTCATGAGTTGACATTGACGTGTGACGTCATGTCAGGTCTATGGTGCAACCTTTATCCCAAGCTAACCTGTCCTTGACGTCATGATCAGAAATACCAAAATAACCGAAAATATCGAAAGCCACCGATTGAACAAAAACAAGTTCGACAGATGAATATTGCTTTATAGGAAATGACAGTGAAAAATTGACATAAATTTTGAAAGGAGGAAATAAGTTTTTTGAATGTCACGGCACATGGCTGTAGCTGATTTTTAGAATTATTGCTCGCATCGTGGATGGATTTGCCATAATTATAAGCATTCGGAGTTTAATAATAGAGTACTCTTAGTCTTGAGAAAAGAAAGAGCTACTCACCTGCTTGTCCAGGATCTGGATTATTCAATACTCCCAATCTTGCCGTAACAGTAAAAACCACATTAGGCCACCCACTATCTAAAGGTACGTCCTACTCCTCCAGTATTCTTCTAGTCGAGCATCAACAGAACTTGATTTTGTCCCAGATTGTTCGTATAACGAAGTTCTATTACAGGCCTTCTCGTTGTGCTCTACGAGCCTTGTCAGTTGACAACTGGTTCAGCTACAAGAAGCTAATCATTTCGCAGTTCCTTACCACCAAAAGACCTGACAGAACGGTTACCACTGCTCAAAGACCATACCTGATCTGAATTTGACCACTACGGAGACTCCAGCAGAACCAAAACGAAGGCTGACTGTACCACCACTGTCAGCTACGACATACCAGGCGAGCTCTTTCCATTTATTCATTGCTATACAGATATCTTGCTCATTTTGCTTGCATTTCTCGCTTATTCGCTATCTCAACATCAAACGGCTTGTTGGCTTACTGAGGAGCTTATTCATGCTAGTATTGTGAATCATAGAAGCTTATTCATTGACCCTGCACTATACAATACCTGGAAGAACATCTTGATATATTATTTTATTGAGTTAGAAATATTGCATTTAACTTTCAGTGTGAACTCTGGTGTATATACACAAGGGGGGTATTCTGCATCTGTATTACTGTGCCTTCAATGATAGTAGGTATTTCCAGCGGCCTTATTCGGATACCTGAACGACCAGTGAACAATTTCTGTACAGAGTAAATCCATCTATTCACTTCAATAAATTGTATTATTTTTCCACGACCCACTCTACCGATCTGGTGTCAAAGTAATTATTATTTTGCTTATAAACCCTCTTATAACCCAAAACGTCTGACAAATAGTTCACGACGTTTTGTTAGGTTATAAATTGGCGCCCAGTTGTTTATTTTCCGATGGATGGATTTGTTTCTGTGTGCAAGAAATTGGATCATTGTTGCCGGATTTACATTTAGCTACTTACCTATATTGGTTTCGCAGTTAAGTCAATACCCAGTTCCGAGTTGCCCTTTTTGGTTCTGTTTCTCGTTTGGTGGTGTTTCTCGCTGAAGTGCAATTCACAAATTCAAATTTGGTTGGGTCAGCGATATGAGAGGTGGTGTCGGTTATTTTTAGAGTTCATTTCATTGAAATTCGTGGTAATTGGTTGAATAGAGTTACTTGAATTCATTGAAACGAAACTTATATTTTGAAAACAATAACAAAAGTCGAATAATTGATTGTGGTGTTGATCGTTCATTATTGTCGGGACTCTTAAAATAATAAAATTCAGATGGAGATGTCAAAAAAGTAATAGTTGGTTAGTTTTGTAGATTATTCATAAAATAAATTCTATAGTTAAATTGATTGAACTCTTACAGATAGAGTTTAGATTGAATGCTTTATTCAGAGCAATTGGGGTGATTTCTACAGGGTGATCTAAAATACAGATGTAAATTTTTTCTTTCTTACAAATAACATTTGATAGAGGGTGATTCCAAAGGATTGTATATTGGTTGCTGCTGTTCCAGTCATAATTATACAGGGTTATTCAATAATCATTGAACCAAATCTCGTGAACTTTTTTTTGACTCATACAGGGTGAGTCGATTGCTGGTGTAGCAGTTTATTTTTTGGAAACGGTATATTTTTCTCGTGCAGGGTGATTCGACTGCTGGGTTAGCAGTTCTTTTTTTTCGAAAAGGGCGGGTTGTTCATTCCAGTTGTTATTTCCATCAATTTCATTATATTGTAAATATTTCTACCGTTTAACCCAACATGGATGTAAATAGATTACTTGGTGATGAACTTACCTATGAACTTGAGATAAGGGGGTATCCAATTGGAAATACTGTTCAAGAAAAACGAGTTCTTCTGAGAGATGCTCTGCGCGTAGAGAAGGAGGGGGCAACTGCACTCCCAATGATGAGTCATTTAGATCCGAATATAGAATTGAACGTTTGTAAAGTAAAAATCTCTGAACTTTCTGAAGCTGTTCAGAACTTTGATGTAAATAATAGGGATAACGAATATAAACGAATTTATTCACGACTTGTACATATTTCACTTAGAATAGGCCGTATAGCTTGCAGCGAATCACAGAATGAAACAAAAACTGAGTTGATGCAACGGTGTTCGCAATTGATAGGTGATGTCAATTTAGCGAAAGATGGACTTTCAATAAACCAATCTACGAGTAGGAGGGAAACATCCAATCGGATAGGTGCTTCATTGCTAGATGAGCCCGTCAATGATGACAGGCAGAATTTAGAGGTTCCTACAACTGTAGTAGACATTAGAAATCCTACCGAGGGAAACTCACTTCCCCCACCCATGTACATATGGGATAATCTAACGTCTACATTACGACCTCGTTTCGTCACATTTGCCGAACCATCAGCAGATGATTTCGAAGCAGCTTCGAGGAGGGCTCATTTGAATAGTTGGTCGGATAGAAGCTCTCTTCCACTTGAGATGAATGACGCTTGGCTAGCCAATCGGATGAATCACTGTGGGCTATCCCCTATTCAGGGTCCCATACCTACCTGTTACTTCCCCGAGTATAATAATCAGCGGGTGGACATAGGTCGTTGGAATGTGAAATTTAACGGAAAAAGCAGTGTAAACGAGTTTTTGGAGAGGATCGAAGAGCTCCGACTTTCAAGGGGAGTGTCCAAGGAGACCTTACTGCGATCAGCTCCAGAAATATTCACACATGAGGCGCTATATTGGTATAGAACCCGTAGTTTCAGTTCATGGGATGCGCTCTGTTCTCAGTTGAAAGAATCATTTCAACCTTATGATTATGAGTTCAACTTGTGGGATGAAATTCGTCAACGCACCCAAGGTATACAAGAAAAGGTCATCTTCTATGTGACGGCCATGGAGAATCTCTTTCGGAAATTGGATAAACCCACACCAGAGGATGTTAGGCTGAAGATCATTCGTCGAAATATGCTACCATACATTCAGACCCAATTAGCTCTCCATTCAATAAAAACAGTTTCTGAGCTGCTACAGTTGAGTCGAACTGTGGAAGAAACTCAAGCAAGGGTTGCGAAGTTCCAACCACCTCCAACTAATTATAGAGTGATGCTGGAACCAGAATTAGCCTATCATAAACCTAGTCAGGGTCATTTGCAAGCAGCTGCCGTTGCAGTCGACAAGTCTCAGGACCTAACCACCAATGAGGCACCAGTTGTTGAACAGAGTCCTCAATCGCCTAATGAACAGGCTTCATGCTGGAACTGTGGAGCCACCGATCATAAATTCCGAGCATGTCGCGAAACGAAGAGGAAATTTTGTTTCAAGTGTGGCACCGATAAGGTGGTTTATAGTAATTGTCCTAAATGTACAAAAAACGCAAGGGGTCGCCAGTAAGCCGCCTGGCAGAACCCAATTCTTATTCCAAGCCGGCTAATCATGATTCACAAGTTCTCTTAGATTACGTGTTAGCTCACGCCAAGGAAGATAAAAGACCCTATCTTCGGGTGGAAATTTATGGAATTGAGATTTTGGCGCTTTTAGATTCAGGGTCTACTCGTACGATATTGGGTGGGCCAGGCTGGAAGCTTTTGAAAGGACTTGGTAAGTCCTTAAAGGCTACTAGTGATTCATCTTCAGTTCAGACCTGCACAGTTGCCAATGGACAAAAATGTGAAATATTGGGCGCGATGTTCCTGCCTCTGACTTTGGAAGATAAGACCAAGGTACTTGAAGTATTGGTTTTGCCATCCATCCGTCATCATCTCATCTTAGGAATAGATTTTTGGGCTACTCTTGGGGTAGTGCCAGACTTATTCTCTGGAACATGGACTTTTAGAAGTGAAGTAGAGGGGCTTAGAGATATTTCAGCAATATCTGATTTTGATTCGCTCTCTGAAGATCAGAGCACTCGGTTGAATAAGCTGTTGGATGACACTTTCCAACAGATGGGAAATAAATTGGGGGTGACAAAAATGGTAGAGCATACTATAAATGTTACAACCACTACCCCAATCAAACTCCGGTATTATCCAATCAGCCCGGCCTTACAACGACAAGTAAATGAGGAGTTGGACCAAATGCTTAGAGATGGAGTGGTGGAGCCTTCGAACTCACCTTGGGCATCGCCAATCCTTCTTATCAAGAAGAAAGATGGCCGATACCGATTCGTAGTGGACTTTAGACAGTTGAACAAAGTGACTGTACGAGATGCGTACCCCCTTCCTTTTGTCAGTTCCACGCTGGACAAATTGAGGGACGCACACTATCTGACAACATTAGATATTAAATCTGCGTACTGGCAGATTCCGTTGGCGGAATCTTCAAAACAGTATACTGCGTTCGTCGTCCCGAACAGAGGACTGTTTCAATTCTGTCGTATGCCAATGGGCCTCCATAACTCTCCTGCCACTTGGCAGAGATTCATTGACAGGGTTTTGGGGGTAGATTTGGAAAAATATTGTTTTGTGTATCTGGACGATGTGATCATATGTACCGAAACTTTCGAAAAACATCTTGAAGTTCTTGCTGAAGTCTTCACTCGTCTCATTAAGGCAGGATTAACCCTTAATCGCGAGAAGTGTTATGTATGTAAACCTGAGTTAAAATATCTAGGGTACGTAGTTGGTGCAGCAGGACTCATGGTCGATCCCGCCAAGGTCGAAGCAATTGTACAAATTCCACCACCTAAAAATTCTACAGAAGTTCGGAGACTGATTGGGTTAGCCTCTTGGTACCGGAGGTTCGTACCGAATTTCTCCACCTTAACAGCCCCATTGTGCAAACTTCTCAGGAAGAACCATAAATTCATTTGGACAGATGAATGCGATGATGCATTTCGGATGCTCAAAGAAAAATTAATATCAGCACCAGTACTGTCATGCCCTAACTTTGACCTACCTTTTGTCGTCCAGACCGATGCGTCAGACTACGGGTTGGGGGCGGTATTGTCCCAAGTCACAAGTGAAGGGGAGAAAGTGATATGCTACCTTAGCCGGTCTCTTACTCGTGCTGAGAAGCGCTATAGTACCACTGAAAAGGAGTGCCTGGCGGTACTATTCGCCGTGGAGAAACTGCGTCCTTATATAGAAGGAACTCGATTTACCGTGGTGTCCGATCATTGGAGTCTTCAATGGATCAACAATATTAAGGATCCGGTTGGACGGATCGCAAGATGGGCTGTTAGATTACAGCAGTATGACTTCGATATAGTGCATCGTAAAGGTAAGGATCATGTTGTCCCAGACGCTCTTTCACGAGCGGTGCCTATATCTGAAGTCGTAGCTGTTGTCAGTACAGAAGATCCGTACGGAAATCTCTGCAAGGACACATGGTATGATGGAATGTGCCGGAAGGTAAGGAAATATCCTGAGAAGTATCCTTCCTTCAGAGTGCAAGGAGATATTCTCTATAAGCACAAGCATCTTCGCTACCCGGATCTATCAGACGAATCCGAAGGCTGGTTGATCGTTGTTCCTAAACACAGAAGACGGGACATCATAAGGCAGAATCACGATCCTCCACTTTGTGGCCACTCAGGAGTATTCAAGACGACCTCACGTATACGCGCGAAATATTATTGGCCTAAGCTTCAACAAGACGTCGCGCATTATATCAGGCGGTGTTTAGTATGTCTGAGAACGAAACCGGAACAAAAACCTCCCGCTGGTCTTATGTTGAGCCGTGCTCCTACCACCACCCGTCCTTGGCAGATAGTGAGTATTGATCTAGTTGGTCCGCTTCCGCGATCCTCGGCTGGATATTCGTATATTTTCTCCGTGTTAGATATATTCAGTAAATTCGTAATGTTATTCCCTTTAAGATCTGCTACGGGATCAGCTATGGCGCGAATTTTCGAAGAGAGCATAATTCTGGTTTTTGGTACACCGAGGTCAGTTTTGATGGACAATGGTGCTCAATTCACATGTCGTGTCTTCAAAGAAATGTTGTCAAAATATAACATAACCTCGCGACATATTGCAAATTATCACGCCCAAGCTAATCCTGTAGAAAGAACTCATCGTGTTTTCAAAACCATGCTTACGGCTTATGTAGCGGACAATCATAGGTTGTGGGATAAATATTTACCCCAAGTCGCGTGTGCTATGAGATCATCTCGCCACGAAACAACTCAAATGACCCCAAACTTTGTAGTTTTCGGACGCGAAATCAAACTATCGGGCGATTCTGACCATCCCATGTCAGAGAATCTGGATTCCACTAGTTATCAATCAGAAATTCGCCATGAGGCTCTCAAGGAAGTGTTCAAAGAAATTTCCTCCAGGCTCAAGAGGGCTTATGCACGGGGCAGAGTGACGTACAATTTAAGACGTCGTGATGAGCGGTTCATCTTACATCAGAAAGTGTGGAAACGCAATTTCCAACTGTCTGACGCTACAAGAGGAATAACAGCAAAATTGGCATGTAAATTTGATGGACCTTATACGGTATCTAAGATACTATCTCCTTGGTCATATCAACTGGTAGATGAAAAGGGCAAGGACCGAGGTGTTTGGCACGCCAAGGACCTTAAGGCTCATCCACCAGATGAATCAGATGATGTATAGTAGTTCAGGTGAATAGCTCAGGAAGGTAGTCAGTTTTTTTTTTGAAAAAAAAAACTTATCAGGAAAGGGGGGAATTGTAACAAGTTACCTTTTCATAGAGAAATATTAGTGAATAAGTATAAGAAGCGGTATAACTTTACGGTATTTATTGTAAGAAAACATTCATTCCCTGAACAATATAGTTGAGTCAAACTAGTATTCTAGTTATAAAGATTAAATCAGAGCAAGTTCCATACGTTAAAATAGATCGTTCGTATTTTAGTTATTTCTATTCAACCACTGCAATGAAATCTCAGTTCCATAGATCCATGATTACTTCTCGAATTGGTGGTTTCTGAAAAGGAAATAATTAACTTCAATGTCACAAAAATATGATTTCACGCCATGGCTGAGTTATGCGATCAATCGGTGTCACTTTCGTCATGAGTTGACATTGACGTGTGACGTCATGTCAGGTCTATGGTGCAACCTTTATCCCAAGCTAACCTGTCCTTGACGTCATGATCAGAAATACCAAAATAACCGAAAATATCGAAAGCCACCGATTGAACAAAAACAAGTTCGACAGATGAATATTGCTTTATAGGAAATGACAGTGAAAAATTGACATAAATTTTGAAAGGAGGAAATAAGTTTTTTGAATGTCACGGCACATGGCTGTAGCTGATTTTTAGAATTATTGCTCGCATCGTGGATGGATTTGCCATAATTATAAGCATTCGGAGTTTAATAATAGAGTACTCTTAGTCTTGAGAAAAGAAAGAGCTACTCACCTGCTTGTCCAGGATCTGGATTATTCAATACTCCCAATCTTGCCGTAACAGTAAAAACCACATTAGGCCACCCACTATCTAAAGGTACGTCCTACTCCTCCAGTATTCTTCTAGTCGAGCATCAACAGAACTTGATTTTGTCCCAGATTGTTCGTATAACGAAGTTCTATTACAGGCCTTCTCGTTGTGCTCTACGAGCCTTGTCAGTTGACAACTGGTTCAGCTACAAGAAGCTAATCATTTCGCAGTTCCTTACCACCAAAAGACCTGACAGAACGGTTACCACTGCTCAAAGACCATACCTGATCTGAATTTGACCACTACGGAGACTCCAGCAGAACCAAAACGAAGGCTGACTGTACCACCACTGTCAGCTACGACATACCAGGCGAGCTCTTTCCATTTATTCATTGCTATACAGATATCTTGCTCATTTTGCTTGCATTTCTCGCTTATTCGCTATCTCAACATCAAACGGCTTGTTGGCTTACTGAGGAGCTTATTCATGCTAGTATTGTGAATCATAGAAGCTTATTCATTGACCCTGCACTATACAATACCTGGAAGAACATCTTGATATATTATTTTATTGAGTTAGAAATATTGCATTTAACTTTCAGTGTGAACTCTGGTGTATATACACAAGGGGGGTATTCTGCATCTGTATTACTGTGCCTTCAATGATAGTAGGTATTTCCAGCGGCCTTATTCGGATACCTGAACGACCAGTGAACAATTTCTGTACAGAGTAAATCCATCTATTCACTTCAATAAATTGTATTATTTTTCCACGACCCACTCTACCGATCTGGTGTCAAAGTAATTATTATTTTGCTTATAAACCCTCTTATAACCCAAAACGTCTGACAAATAGTTCACGACGTTTTGTTAGGTTATAATGTTCCCGGACTTCCATTGTTTATATTATTAAATTCATTGAAACGTGTTGCTAAGAATGAAATTCAAAAAGGAAAAGAAATATTAGAACAAGAGCCCGCGATTGCCAGACCTTCGCTGTTTTATAAAAGTTGAATGTGAGAACTCAGGTGAGAACGTTCAGTCACTATGAAGTTTGGTCAGATACCAGGTAGCAAAGGTATATGAAATAGTACATCACTTTCGTCAAAGGATAAAGCTCAGTTTTTTCAGTTTTTTTCGGAATGAGAAATCACATCATCCTTTGTCAAATACTACGGTTTCGACCCCCTGCCAGACACCCCCAAACTCCATTAAATTATAATTATACTCACGTTTGACAGTATTTGAAGCGTTTTTATATGTCGATATCTTCGTTTACTTGACAATGTAAGACAAAGTTATCTTCTCTGAACTGTCTCACGGTCAAACAATTTGATCAAATCAGTTTGACGTGACGTCGTTGATGACGTCATTTCAAATGTTTGATGGAGATTAGGACACAGAACAAAAACTAGGCAAGTTTCAAACGTATGAATGATCGTAGAACAGTCAATAGTAGTTGATTTTGATCAAGTCGTGTGACCACAATCAATTTGAAAGTTCATCAAATTTACTGAAAATGAAAAGAATGACGTCACATCAAACTGATTTGATCAAATTGTTTGACCGTGAGACACGGGCTTAAAGCAGGTGCAGATATCTATTTGTCAGTTTGGCACAAAAGTTTGACTGAAATATTGACAGAAAACTGATGAAGCTTCAAAGCAGTGTTGACAATAGAAGTTAATACGGAAAATGATGGTTTGGGCCGGAAAATACTCATAAAAATATAAAAGATCTACGCTATTGATGAAATCTTCAACCTCTTTTTCTGAATTGATTGCCAAGTTTTGACATTATGTATGAGTATTCGAAAAAATGTGCGCTTAAAGCCACGACATCCTGAAAAATTAATGAGAAAACAACTTGGAAAAAAATATTTGCTACTGGTTTCCTGCCTAAGTAGTCCAATCAAATAAACTTTTTTCGTAAAATTTCTGCCTACCCGAAAAGTAGCTGTGGATTCCGGCAGACACATGTGCCCCTATTATCCCCTAAAGTTTGCGCCAGATTCTGTCCGTGCGTTTTGCAACAATTAGCGGTTGAATGCTGGAAAACATTATTTTTTTTTTGTTTTTTGCTTATATAATGAAAACTATTGGTCGGATCGAAAAAAAGTTGAGTTGAAAATTGTAGATAATTGAAAAATCTATCGATTAGCGTTGGCCCGATTTCGATATTCTGATTTGTTGCTCAACTATTGCGATCGGAATTTGAAAAAAGGCGTTTTTTCCATTACTCTATTAAAAAATGTTGAAATGCATTTGGGGGTTGCGACTGTGAATTTGGGAAGCTTTCAACTAGAAGAAACCACAGTTTCAATTCGGTTGGAAACCAATTGATAGGTTAGCAACAATCTAATTTGTTACTAAAAAAAGTGTCCCACTGGATTGCTATTTCTTGCCCTACGGATAATCGTAGAGCAATGAACTAAACGGTTTAGGATAGTCAAAGAGTTGAACTACAAATTGTCGTTTTCGAAAAATCGATTTTTTCAATGTGAAACCTTCAAAAATGGCGTCAAAAAAACAACGTTTTTCAAACTAAAAAAACAATCAGGAAAAAATGGTCGTATCAAAATGCATGGGAAAGCTGCTATTTTTCTACGAATTTTGACAACCTTACTTTTGTTCCACGCTAATTAGGAGCGAAGATAACACTTTTTATCATTCAGTTTCCCCTCCATTTGTTTATTTATATGAAGCAACGAGACCTCGACGACTGCACAGAGCAAGAGTCATATTATCCATAGGAACCAGCAGAATTTGTTTTTCACGATTATTTATCATATTTATTGATAGGAGCAGTGCAGGTTCTTCCGGGGGCCCTATTCTCGAGAGCCGAATGAATACGCTCGTGATGTTCTATCGCAATTCATCATACGCATTCCATATCGCTCTGAGTTATTCTGAACGATTCGTTCGTCGTACGTGTGGTCTCGAGTGAAATAAACTGATCAGGGGTCTATTCTTGACCCTTCGCAAAAGAAGTTCATGTTGGTATTCGCACATTCTAATGTCCAGTCATAACTTTCACTACACATTTTTAGTATTAGAATGTGATTATAAATGCGAATGACCCGTTTGCGAATGGTCAAGAATAGCACCTCAGAGCCCAAAAGGACCTCGCTGTCTGTATCTCGGGATCTACTGGACGGATTTTTTTTTATTTCTACTAGTGCATCGATATATAAATGAATATCACTATGGCTTGCCCGGATTGTTTTCGGAAATCCCTGAAATCCCAAATAATTCAATTTTCACCCTGGAAATTTAATGAATACATATATTTTTTGGAAGTTTAATAACGTTGTGACATAGGAAGTGAATATTGACGTAGGATAGGATTGTTTCGTAGAAGGATTGAATAAGTGAAATGTATATTGATTTTATTAAAAAAAAATATTTTACATTTGTAAATATTCACATTTCCTTACTTTACATACATTAAAAGCATTTGTGAACTCCCATTACAATTTTGGTCTCTTATTTGCGATAACATATTCAATTTCGCTCGCATCGCTATCATGCTCATCACTTTCACTGTCAAGCACACATTCTTCAGATTCATTCGAACTGTAGCTTTTTACCGTAACAGTTGTTTCATCAAAAAAGATAGTATGCTCGTCCGAAAATTCTTGATCAATCTTTAGGATTTCAACACTTTTGTTTCAACGTTCGTGCATGTTTCACCATGACAACAATAACACATACTCGTGCATAGCAGTCCACGTTTTCTACAACCTGAGAATCTTCAATGAAATGTTATTCTTCACATTCTTCACAAGTGCTACAGATTGTTCACCCTTTAATAACATGATGCAACAATGCAATCTCCTAATCATCAGAAATGACCTGGATCTCTTAATGACCAGTCAAAAGGATATTAGAGCTTGTATATTTCAATTGTATCTTATAATTGTCTTGTACATGTATTCTCTTTCCTCTTTTTCATTTTAATGTGTTGAATACCTAGAACGCTCTTAACACTATTTCTCTGGGAATATCGTTATGACTTAGTAGTATTGTCATTCTCTGGTTAGCACGAGGTAGATTTTAAGTATCCTTACATGTTAGTACTGTAAAATGTGTTTGTAAGTGAATCCAATATAAAATGTAATAAAGTTTGAACATTAGTTATAGAATAGTATCTGAATCATACTACTACCTACTACCGCAACATTTTTGACCTATAGATGTAATTGAATTACCTTACCTTTTTAGGAAATCGTAAAAATGGAATATTCTCACGTGAACTATCTCAAGAATCCACACTGCAATAGGTTTGGTAAAAAGTCAGCTTAACAATAATACATGTTCAAATCACTACCAAAATAAAAGTTCAAATGGAATGTTTATTTCGCGCACTCAGTATAAACGACCGGAACGATACAAACTGTTCAATCGAGGACACTCTGTACAGTAGTATTAACATGGAAATCACACTCTTCTGAAAGAAATTTCTGGGGGCAGATGCCGCCGTATCGGTTCTTTTCGTCATTTGCCAAGTATCTGAAATGCCTGATAGGACCTGACTAACCTAACGGAGACAGAATAAACATGTGAATAGATGAATGTTAATGGACATTTTCAGTTACAAGCTGTAATTATTCAAAGAATGATGTTGCACATTAATGGGTCAAAAATCTTAATATTGAATAACATTCATATATACACATTTGTAAAAATATCAATTGGAAAGGAGATGAGCCGTGCTTTATTCATTTTCGAACGTCAGAGAAAACTTGCTTTCTCTGTCTAAGGTAACATTTGACATCGTATTATCAGAGTGAAATTTGAAATGAACGAATAATTCACTACATTTGCAGCGTAAAAATTGAATTATTTGTGATTTGGGGGATTTCCGAAAACAAACCCGGTAAGCCATAGTGATATCCGATCATATCTCGATGCACTATTGAAAATAAAAAAAAACAAAATCCGTCCAGAAGTTCCCGAGACACAGACAGCGAGGTCATTTTGGGCTCTGATCAGTTTATTTCACGCAATGCACTGGATGGCCGCTTACCGCTCGATCGTTCTCTCCGGCTTCCCCCTCCACACAGCACGTCGAACGGTCCCGGAAAAACCTCCAATGCTCCTATCAATAAATATGATAAATAATTGTGAAAAACAAATTCTGCTGGTTCCTATGGATAATATGACTCTTGCTCTGTGCAGTCAGTCGTCGAGGTCTCGTTGCTTCATATAAATAAACGAATGGAGGGGAAACTAAATGATAAAAAGTGTTATCTTCGCTCCTAATTATCGTGGAACAAAAGTAAGGTTGTCAAAATTCGTAGAAAAATAGCAGCTTTCCCATGCATTTTGTCGCATTTTGATAGACCATTTTTTCCTAATTGTTTTTTAGTTTGAAAAACGTTGTTTTTTTGACGCCATTTTTGAAGGTTTCACATTGAAAAAATCGATTTTTCGAAAACGACAATTTGTAGTTCAACTCTTTGACTATCCAAAAATGTTTCGTTCATTGCTCTACGATTATCCGTAGGGCAAGAAATAACAATCTAGTGGGTAACTTTTTTTAGTAACAAATTAGATTGTTGCTAACCTATCAATTGTTTCTCAACCAAATTGAAACTGTGTTATCTACTAGTTGAAAGCTTCCCAAATTCACAATTACAACCCCCAAATGCATTTTAACATTTTTTAATAGAGTAATGAAAAAAACGCCTTTTTTCGAATTCCGAGAGCAATAGTAAGGCAACAAATTAGAATATTGACATCGGGCCAACGCTCATCGATAGATTTTTCAATTATCTACAACTTTCAATTTTACTTTTTTTCGATCCGACCAATAGTTTTCATTATATAAGCAAAAAACAAACAAAAATAATGTTTTCCGGCATTCAACCGCTAATTTTTGCTAAACGCACGGACAGAATCTGGCGCAAACTCTAGGGGATAATAAGGGCAATGAGAGTTTTTTTTTTTCAATTTTTATCGGCTCCTAATTTCCAAATTTTGTTAGGGAACGAAAAAATATCACATGTGCACGACTAAAAAATAAAATGAAATAAATTTTTCTACTTTAAAATTAAAGAACTTCAATAATTATTATTACATTCCATTGAAAACTGAAGAGCAGGCATTTAAACATTAGTAAATTTTCATTTTTCAACAACCAATTTCATCAATTTTTTCAATTCAATATTCCTTCAATTCCTAAAAAAAAATATTTTCAAGAATTAGGAATAGTACAAACAAGATCTGGATTGAATGTTACCCAAACAAACAAATTTCGCTTGAAATTTTTGAACTCAACGATTGTTCTTTCCTTTTTTTTCTGGTTCAGTCGGTTCAGACGCTGGATCAAGCCGAGTAAAATATGAAAATAGAGTTCTCTTCATGTTGTAGGTTCAAAATAAAATGCTTTTTTTGACTATCAAATTGCATTTTTTCTGGATGACACTTTAAAGAAAATTGACACTTGTCAGGCTTATCGAGGAAAAGTTCGAGAAATTTCTGACAGTGCTGCCATTAGATCCTTTTTGGGGCAGTATTTGAAAAATTAGACTTGTTACATTTGTGATGAGTATTGTGTATGCCGGTAACAATTTGAATATATATATGAGTAGAATATGCTGTTGATTGCGTTAAATCAACTCGATTCGATTAAAAAAAATTAAAGTTTCGAACCTACTTTACCTCCTGGCTACACTCTCATATTTTGATCATGTCAATCTCTTGCACCTTTTTTTTAGATCTTCACACTAATTTTTGCTATACGGTAGCTCATAATTTTCTGTCATATATATATATATATATATATATATATATATATATATATATATATATATATATATATATATATATATATATATATATATATATATATATATATATATATATATATATATATATAAATTTTGAGTTATAGACCCCCCTCTTGACCTGATCCTGGATCCGCCACTGCGCAAAGTGTATGAAATCGAGTTAATCATGGAATAACGTTGTATGGCACCTAAAGCAACTGTCTGATATACTTATATCCTTCTCTTTTTAAATATCTCGCTTGAACAAAATATTTTATTCTGTCATTTTGTCGACTTCCGCGGAACAACGAGTAGTGCACGAGAATATATGGACGTATGTTGCTGCATTTTTTGCATCATATCTGTGCTAAATTCATCGGCTTCGTTACAAAATACATTAAATCGTGGTAAAAAACGCAAATCTAATATTGCTCAGTGGCAAAACAATAAGTCAAAGTTAGCTAGAGACAAAGGAGAAGAATATCTGAGTAAAAAAAAGAAGATTATGCCGGCAATAGTCCCGCCAGAAGAGGTAAGTCGAAAAACGTTGTGATTGCTTTATTTTGGCGAGGAAATATCACTTATACTTTTAGTATTAGGATCATTAATGTATTTTTATTGCATTCCTCAAATCAGTTCCTACTCTTATTTTTTCTATACTATGAAATATTCAAGTAGGATACAGTAGAGACTTAGTTCTTAATCTTCCAGTTAGTTTTGTTGATTTTCAGAGAGGTTTTTACATAACAGTTAGTTTTGTTGGTTTTTGCGCAAGGCAGACTGAAGAATAAAAATATATTATTTCGCCACGTTTTTCATTCTGTATCCCAGACTTTATAACATATTGAAAAATGTGCAAGTTATAGAAAAACGTTGTAAGTTACAAAGCAGTTACAACGTTATTCCAAATTTTTCATGTATAAAAGACTCCATAGCCAAAACTATGGATATATCGTGTAGAGTTATGCCTAACAGCATGAAACACCGTTGTTACTGTCATGATTGTACAACATTCTTCCATTTTCAAGTTCAAATAAAACGTATATAGATTTTTGTCCCTCCTGAAAAGTTGAAGCAATGTAAGTTACAATGTTGTTCGAGCCAACTCTTCAATTATAAATCGAATAATATACCAGTCAAATCCAAACAAAAAAGGTTGAAATATATTTTTGGTCAAACAATGAAGTTAAAAGTATGATCGATCAATGAAAATGATGTATTGACAAAAAACAGGTATCGAATATGATATAGCAGAGTCAAAAACTTTAACATTTTTTGAATTTCTTTGACTCTACTATGTCATATTCGATATCTCAGTTTTTTTGTCACATTCTTTTTTTCAATCAGTCATACCTGTTATTTTATTGTTCGATCAATAATCCATTTCAAGCTTTCTGTTTGAATTTTATTGCTTTAAAATTCGATTTGTAATTTCATAAGTTTTCTCCGATTTTAAATTTTTTTCTCAGCAACAGGTCACATGTAGAGATGATTGATTGAATTTCATGGAAAAAGGCGAAATATATCAATCCACTGTACGTGAAACATTTCCTCTACAAAAATCTTCGAACATGCTGCTTTTTCAAAATGATCAACTTTCAAACGTATTGATTTCACTATTGTATATAAGTAATGCAATCAGCAGCAGACTCATGTAACAAGCTGGAAAAAAGCGTTTTCATTCTAATTTGAACCCTCTGAATCTGCCTGCCAAACCGAAGTTTTGATCGGAAGTGACATACCCAAGATGGCGACCAAGATTTCGTCCATTTGCTATATTGGCGCTAGTTTCGTTTATATCGGTCTATTTGTACCATATCTGTCTGTCTATGGCCATGTATATTTCAAAAGTTTTTTCCAAATTCATAATTTTGATCGATTTCAAGTTTTTGTCCCACATTATTGAGAACCCATGTCTTGTGTCAAGGAAAATCTGCGCAACCGAAAGTTCTAAATTCAAGATGGTGGCCAAAATGGCGGCTATCTTGCGATGGTCCACAGCATGTGAGAGTTGCTCTCTTTTATAATTGATACATTTGTTGGAGAAAGAATCGTATGAGAGGCATGCAGTTACTTCCTTTCAATGTTCCTTTTGTGAAAAGAGATGGGGATGCTTTTATTCTTTCAGTGCCTTCCGATAGAATAAACGATGTTTTGAGTTTGTTCAATTCTCATGATGTCAATATTCAATTCACTGTCGAAGAAGAAGTAGACAATTGTATGAAACTGATTTGAACTGAGGAAAACAAAATAATCACCAGATGGTATAGAAAACCGATGTGTAGTAATCGTTATCTAAATTTTCATTCATATCACCCCTATAAAATTAAAATAAATATGGTCACTTCGCTTGAAAGTAGAGTCGTTTAATTAAGTCATCCCAGCATACGCCAAAATTGTTTAATGGAATTACGTGATATTTTGCTAGAAAATTCTTATCCCAAATATCTCACTAATAATTCACTATTTTCCAATGATAATCAATCTCGTATCACGAAAATAATTTCTAACCCGTCACAAACCACCATATTCAGATCTCTACCATCCATCCATGAACTCACTCCTAGATTAATCAATGTTCTGAAGAATGAAAACATTCTAAAGTTAAATCTTCAATTCTGAAAAAACAGAAATCTAATATTGTTTATAAAATTCTCTGTCTAGATTTTAATCAGACGTATATTGGTCAAACAGCTAGGAATCTCAGTAGTCGCATAATTTCACATAGAAGCGATTGTAGAAGAAACATCAATTCGTGTGCCTTATCGGAACATGTGAATCGTAATGATCATCGAATGGATTATGAGAATACTGAATTCTTGGACACAGAGAAGAATCTTTCGAAAAGAATATTTCTAGAAATGGTTCATATTTATAAAGAACAACATTCTATGAATAAACGAACTGACTTGAACAACCTATATACTTATTTATTACTTTTCAACGAAAAAAATATAACACCCGTTAATCAAAATTTTCCGCCTTGATTGAGTAAACTTGTCATTGTCATTCCATTTCATTCATGTATTTTCTGTTTGTTCTGATCCGATTTCATTTCAATCCCACGTTAGTAAGTACTCCATTTATAAAATAACTTATATATATTGTAATCAACCATTTCATAGTTGTTCCGAAGAAGGTAATGAACATTACCGAAAGCTCGACGTACAACAGAGAGTTTTCTTTGTAAATTTAGCCCGTTTTTTTGACTGCAACCTCACTAAAGCAAGACCTATGCTCGAACCAGTCACGAAATCGATATCTCTTATAAGTCCGTTTTGAACTGGACACGATAGAAATGTTTCTTATGTGAAACAAAACACAATTATTCGAATGGAGGAAGAAATATGCGAAGTGGATCCTGATAATGACAAAACCATGAAGTCAAAATGGAAAATTTCATAAAGGTTGCAGACGATATTACAAATGTTGAACTCCTTAAGAAAATGATCGATGTAATAAGAAACGGAAATCAGCAGATCAAAAAGGAACTGGAAAAAGAAATTCAATCCGAAAACAACAAAATTTAAAAAAAAATAGAAACGTGTCTGAATGACATCCTCTTTCGTGCGATCACCTCGAGATATAATACCCAAGGAATCACAAGTACTTAATATATCACAAGTAATATATGAAATTCCTTGTCGCGACTGCCCGTAATATATGAAATCCTTGTCACGACTGCTTGAGAACATACAAAGGACTGACGAACCGACGAGTATCCAACATGTTCTACGAGACCTCGACTTTCTTCTCTTCTCTTCAACAACACGACGACCATTGGCACAGCAAAAACACTCCACTTTAGAGTAATTCGCGAAGCAACGAAAATGAAAAACTTCCTCAATGCCTCAACAAGCGAGACGACTCACAAAGGCTTCCCAATTCCTGAAGACCATTACTATCCTATCGAACAAAGCCTTTAATCAATCCTTTTCAAATCAGACCTGTTCCGGATCCGACCACATGTTCAATATATTCGGACTCTCATATAGTTATAAATACCATTTCTCTATCCACAAAACCACAGTCTTCACTTTGTCAAGATGGAAGTTAGGAAGACTAAGGGCCAGTTGCACCGCTTCAACTTAGCAGAGATTCAACTAAGCTTGGCTCAATCGTTAAGGAACAAGGAAGCTGATTGGCAAATCCATAGAAACAAAGCCTGGCTCAGATAAAGCACAACTCAAGAAAAGCGGTGCAACTGGCCGTAAGACTTAGCACCAAGTCGCAAAGAAGTTTTGATAATGGCGTATATTATATATATATATATATATATATATATATATATATATATGCTGGCTGGAACTTCCGGTTGATCCGCGTCTGGAAAGATTTACTTGTCTACGTTTCGACTCCCATTTCGGAGCCATTTTCAAGACTGAGTGACCTTGCGTCTAGGTCTGAGTTGTCTCACTAGCTGGCTATCATCACTGGAGATCGAGGATAGAAGGTTGGTGGGATTTAAGGGTTCGTTAGTAATTATGGCAGGATCAGGTATCGGACGGTCGATGGGAGGTTCGAACGGATTGGTTCCCAAGTCGGAGTGAATAGAAGTATGTCGGACCAAAAGTGGTTTCCAGGTATTGGGGAGTCTTTGAGAATCGTCGCGTTTATTGAGACAGTTGGGACGTTTTTCGATTTCAATGGCTTCACGGGTAATTCTGGTTTGGAGGGTTTTGGCTGTGGCAACGGTTTTGGTGTTTTTGAAATCTATTTTGTGGCCTGTTTCTAAATGATGTTGGAATAATGCTGAGTTTGTGTCAGAATTACGGACTGCTAGTTCGTGCTCATATGCTCTACAGGACACTCGTCACACCTGACAGGCACAACCGACGAGTGTCCTGTAGAGCATATGAACACGAACTAGCAGTCCGTAATTCTGACACAAACTCAGCATTATTCCAACATCATTTAGAAACAGGCCACAAAATAGATTTCAAAAACACCAAAACCGTTGCCACAGCCAAAACCCTCCAAACCAGAATTACCCGTGAAGCCATTGAAATCGAAAAACGTCCCAACTGTCTCAATAAACGCGACGATTCTCAAAGACTCCCCAATACCTGGAAACCACTTTTGGTCCGACATACTTCTATTCACTCCGACTTGGGAACCAATCCGTTCGAACCTCCCATCGACCGTCCGATACCTGATCCTGCCATAATTACTAACGAACCCTTAAATCCCACCAACCTTCTATCCTCGATCTCCAGTGATGATAGCCAGCTAGTGAGACAACTCAGACCTAGACGCAAGGTCACTCAGTCTTGAAAATGGCTCCGAAATGGGAGTCGAAACGTAGACAAGTAAATCTTTCCAGACGCGGATCAACCGGAAGTTCCAGCCAGCACATTTCTGACCGCGGAAGCCTAGCCGATCATATATATATATATATATATATATATATATATATATATATATATATATATATCTCCGAACACATATATATATATATACAAAACTTGGGAATTAAATTTGGGACAGCAGCAAGAGCGAAAGTGTACTCTTATAACAATATATTTCCAATATTTCGACAATCGATTATTGTCATCATCAGGTAGCTACAAAATGATGCTGATGAATGAAAGTATGAAACAAAATTTTCCTTACTTACATTGTTAGTGAGGATGGTCGCTGAATGAGATGGTTAAAAAAGTCAGTTGACACATATTAAAATTTTTAAAAAACATTGATACGTATCAGAACAACACTTAAGCACGTTAAAAACTATTTTCTTCTTTTTTGATGAAAAAGTGCAGTGACGAACACCATGTGGAAATAATAAAAGGGCATGAAATTTTATGGTTATAAAGGCGCCAAAAGTAATTTTTCGAAAATGTCAAATGTCACTGAAAAACTCTTATTGAGACACAATTTGGCCTGAGCCGCTGAGACCTCAATACAATTACAGGTGCTGCAGAAGAAGGGGTGGGAAAATGTAATATAGTAATAAATTATGAAATTAATATAATTTTGTGAAAGAAATATATCAAATATTTTGCTTAGATAACATCACTTGAATTGCCTTCGAGAACCCTCGAATTCCCATCAAATAATAATAAATATGAATAAATTTCACACAAATGATTGAATCGGTTCTTTCATTCAAACAGTTTGGAGATTGGGAAATAAAAGCCTTTTCTGAAAACATTCTCTTCGGAACATTCCATTCAATTGATAAAATTTTAGTGGAACTGTAGTTCATTGAATGTCCTTCCTTGGAAGTGAGTGAAATTTATTCATATTTTTGGCGCCTTTATAATCATCAGAATCATTTTGTAGCTCTCTGATGATGACAATACCCGATTGTCGAAATATTGGAAATATATTGTTATAAGAGTACACTTCCGCTTTTGCTGCTGTCCCAAATATAATTCCCAAGTTTTGTTCTTAACTTGTCAGCAAAGACGACTCCCTCTCCCCTCTCTCTCTCTCTCTCTCTCTCTATCTCTTTCCCTCTCTCTCTCTCTCTCTCTCTCTATATATATATATATATATATATATATATATATATATATATACATACCTATCGAGTTCGGAGGTCGAAACTCAATCATCACCTAGAAGATGGCAAATGACTTTGCCGAAACGTTGTGACAATTATCCTTCAGAGGATCAAAACCACAGAACACGGAATGAAACCCGAAACAACTCATGATATATATATATATATATATATATATATATATATATATATATATGTATTCATCACGCTAACATTATTGCGTCCTTTCACAAAACGACACTACTGCGTCCCCTTGAATTCTTGTATTTGGGGAGAGTTTTATAGCGAATACTTTTTCTCCTCAACAAATGCATTCCGTATCTATTTTCAGATTTTCATTACCATCAAAAATGAAAACAATGATGCTGCGTCCTGCAGTGTTGCCACATTCATTTCTGCTCACAACCTATATGCGAAATGCTCTCATTTTATGTGTTGTTGAAAATTGACTTCACGAAAGACGACTAATTTGGGAAAAAAAAATCTCGATGAGAATCACGCTAAGAAATATATTCCTATCAAATTGATTTCATATTTCTTAATTTCCTATCGAGGCTGTAGATATTTCGAACTTACACATAATTGTTATCACAATAGTATATTGTTCCATGATCAAGGAATGATAATACATTCTTCACGAGAATGAAGTTTGCAGTTTGAGCAGTAGGCGAGTGCTGTATATCATAGGAGTGAGCAATTAACATTCATGCGAGTTATACATTATACTTCTTCCTCGGTTACAACAGATGAAAGCGAAATGATTCAATAAATAACACGAACCTCAAATTTGATATTATTCGGAATTTTCATTTAGCTACGATTGCATAAGCAAGTAGAGCTTTTATTGCTCAGAATTTGACATTCCATAAAAGACCTGATTAAATGTGTAGTGACAACTATATTTCTAAAACAACGAATTCTTCATTTCATCCGGTGAAGAAATGAATTTGAAGATATACCACAACTGTAACAAAATGAAATTATTGGGTTATCAGGTGTGGAAATGGAATTGAAGACATACAATAAACATCATTGTTTTATCAAAAACAGTTTCATGTTTCACCCTTAATAGTAGATTATACCACGAGTCAATAATGACAGCTATTATTCTAGAGGAATGTTTATAAACCGAGCCGCGTTAGCGGTGAGGATGTAAAATATTCCGAGAGGATAATAGCCATTATTGCGAGTGTTATACTCTACTTTATTTACGATTGATTTATACAATTTCTGGAGGTGTACAGGTAAACGATTCTTCAGTTTTTTCATTTCTATACAAATACACAAACACTACCAATGCGTTTGACACTGACACTTTGGAGTTTGGTTATATCGTTTCTATGGTGATATTAATTTCAAGAACTTTTGTGATTGGACTAGAAGAGGAAATGAAGACTATAAATCACTGCCATGAATCCCTAAGTGAATCATGAGGCCTTTTCGGAAACCTACTCGGGTTAACACGATTCCTAACCCGCCCGTTCGTTTAACTAACCTGAGTTACCAACCCACGTTCGGATACTTTGGTGTTACTAACTGGATCATTGACTCAGGTTCGTCTTTCGTAACCCAACTCGAAAGCAGGGTCATTAGAGACGATACTGGCACCGCATGCGCATTGCCAAGAGATTTTGAATTTGTCAACAAATAATAAATAATGGAATATTTTGTTATGTTTTCATTTTGAGACATTAGGCATTATTTATATTTTGATTCTGCTTTTGATCCTTTGGTATTTGGTGTGGTTTTGATGTGCTTTGACATTTTTTGGTATCGGTGTTTTTATAATAATCATGAATAAAAGGAAAACTGCAACGTTCCAAACAATAACTGCATTATCGCTTGATTTATTTGACGATGATGAATTGGAAGAGGAGATAGTGATAGTGTACATGATGCTGTCTTCCAAGAAGATAAAGAAAAACCCTTCTGACTCCCGACTAATAAATCCACATACTTCACATCTCCCTAAATTTTCCTCTATTCGCATTATAAATATAATGTCATCGAAACCTATAAACACAATACGCCTCTGCAAGATCCTCTCACTTCAGGTTAGGTTATGTATTTTTTCTAATTGGATTCGTTTGCCGCGTTTACTTTCGCGAGTGTCACAGAAATCCTGATCTGATTCGTTCGCAAACTCTGAATTTCGGGTAGGGAATCTAAGTGATCCCTCACGTGATCTCTATGGATCGAATTGGTGACCCAGAGTTAGTTTCCGAAAAGGCCTATGTATGGCATTATACTGAGGAAACCATACGCATATTACTTATATTATGTAATAGTCGTAAACAAAATTCCTTATTCGATAGTTTAGTGTATTTGAAATAAGTGGTACAAAAATATGTTATTTTCCCAATGAGAATTCTACCCATCACGTATCAAACGGATCTTGATGAAAAATTAGCACAATTTATTGTTAAATTGAATTCAGGCGACATAAAAGACAATTCAATTGTTGATATAAAAAAATATCTGAATATATTTTATTTTTCAATGTTCAATGTTTTTTCTGTTAACCAGCATGAAAATCATCAATCAGAACAATGTTGTTGAAACTTTACCTAGAGATCAATTAGCCTAACACCAAACTGATATCAATTTTTGTCTCATGGAGATGATAACATTGTTAGCGAAATGCGCGTCATATCACTTTGGTGTTGTTGGAGTAATTGATCTCTAGAAAATGTTTCCACTTTCACACCAGAAGTTTCAATCACATCGTTTGATGTTGCTGGGGAAAATTGTTCATTAAAATTCAATGAATGTTACCATTTAGAATAATGAAATGAGAACAACCAGATATTTTTGATACCTTTATTTCAGTTCGAAGAAAACGACAAAATACTGAGGTAATGAGATCCATGAATTGTAGGAAACCAAAAGGAACTAAAGATGAATTGATAAAGCAAAAATTAACCATTGATCATATAGAGAAAACATTTTTGAATTATTCACATTAATTTTTAGTATATTTATTCTGTATAAATACTTTGATTTTCATCCAATCTTTATTTTCGAACACTTTGGGACTTAGGAACTTAGTTTTAATTTCTTCACATTCTTGCCGTTTTGGTGGATTTTTATTCTTATATGAAAACGAAAATATTCTGTATCAATTTTTTTTTGTTCCTCAGTTCATTTCACCAAATTTCTTTTTTTATTTTTGTACAAGTAATATACGTACTAAGTGCTAATTTTAACGGCTTCATCTTCGCTTAAATTAAGGATATCTCCTATTTCAGTTAAGTGATTAATATTTTGTATGAACTTATCAAAAGCAGTTTTCTTTTCTATTTTGTAAAATGCGCTTGTGGTATCACATCCTGTCAGACAATGAGCTGCTAGGGGATTTTTACAAATGGAGAGTCCAAGTTTTTCCACTATATCATGTATGTCAATTTAACGTTTATTTTTACTATGTCCTAATTGAATAAATAATTGGCAAATCAATAATTCTTGAGCGGTGCTATAATGATGTAGAAATGAAAGAAGAGCATCTGTATCTACCAATTTTACATGAATAGAAAATAGAATCCACCTCGGCTAAAACGTGAAGGATAATTCGCGGATCTGCTTCTTCTTGATTGCTATTTAGTGAATATATTTGGATCATAATTTTCAGCTATGAGAAACACGTATTTTGGGTTCTCGAATCCTCCCGCTATAATCAGGAACTCATTATCTCCCAATGAACTTGGCCCATTCTGTACAAAATAATTCGTTAAAAAATTAGCAGTGATCTTTTGTATGAGGAAGATTTGAAAACATTTTTTGAGACAGATATCTAAAACTCAGTTAAATTTGAATCATTTCGTTTAGACCTTTCCGCATTCTTAGGCGAATTATTATTGTGGGTATCGAACACAACTATAGTATAATCCTTGTTTTCGAACTGTGTTTCTTTCCTTCGGTTTTTTGCCAAGAAATAGTCCACCCAACTCAGTGAAGGTCGTTAACGAGGATGGTGTGAATTATTGAATTATAACCATTCCATACATGAATATAACCCGTTTTTCTGCTTCATCTTTTCAGGTCCACTTCTATTGAAGATTAGACGCATGCTTTTTATGTTGAATAAACTGATGTTATTTCTAGTTGTTCAAGAAGAAATTTCTTGCTGTGGATTTTGCGTTCCACTAGTACTGGCAGAACCAATATTTTGAACACTACATATAATGCTCTCTATTTTATACCAAGTGAAAATTTTTAAAATAATTTCCCAAAAATGCATATGATAATGTAATTAATGATAAGACTAGCACAATTGAATACAGATAGGTAAAACCTCATGTTGCTTTTGCTCACTGTCGTTGAGCGCGCACTTGTGTTCCGGGCAAAGTGCATGCGGGAGACACGCGTGATTTTAATATCGGCGCGGTTATTACGTGCTCTATCGATCTCAACCTATGACAATTGTTTTCAAAAACTTCTGTGATGTTTTTGCTTCAATTCACTCGCAGGAAGTATGTGAAAATTCCTGAAGATAAAAAAGTTTTTGATTGCTCAAGAAATCAGTGCACAAAAAATAAATACGAGTATTTCTTATTTTTTCCTGAGAAGAAGTGAATCTTCAAAAAAGGCCGTACTGACACAAGCGCAAAGATTTCTGCTTTCGAATAAAAAAAAAATTACTCTGATATCTCTGATAGTTTCCGAGTTATCACGAGTTATATCTAAAAAAAACGTTTTTTGGATTTTCCATTTTTCACACATTTTTTGCTATAGAAAGAGTCAGCCCCAGCTGACAATGTCGTAAATATCGATTTGTAATAGCCAATAACATTTCCAATGACAATACACCACTCGTTTTGTTCTACCTCAATTTGTTTTTTTTTCGTGATAGAAGCGTCTTTCGAGCGCGTTTTTACTCCACTATATGAGGGAAGCAATATCAGTGGATGATCGACTAGCTGTAACGTTACGATTTTTGGCAACCTGTCAATCCTACGAGGATTTGAAGTTTTCGGCAATTGTATCACCTCAAGCATTGAGCAATATAATCCCAGAAACATGCTGGTAAAGTTTTGAAGTTCTTAGTGAAGAATACATGAAGGAAAGTACGTAAGAAATGGTTATTTCAACAGGAAAAATCTGTATATTTTTTAGTTCCCAGTCACTACGCAAGAATGGTTGAATATTGAAAAATATCCTGAAGCGGTGGTGTGAAAGGGCAATAAATTTTCCTTCGAAGTGCGCAGGTCGGTCCGAAATATCCAAACTAGTTAAAATATCGCGGATCTCTCCACTCGTGCCTTGTTGCCAAATTCATGGACGCCCTAAAGTACATAAGGTGCAACGGGTATTTTGTAAAAGTATACGCTTTCACGATTGACAGCGCCCCCCAAACCGATTTTTGTTGAACTAAAGATATATTTCGACCTTCATTGGACGCATGATGGGGCATCCACTTATTATTTTCTCTAAACCAGATAACATTTTTGAGTGACGTCAGAAATGGATGTATCTGATATCTGCCGATAGGTCTCGGTATGTAGGACCTTCCAAAAAATCGGCATGGACCTCCCACATAGTTGTACGAATTTATGATGGTAAAACTTTACTGCGTCCGAAATACGGTCGCACTATTGTACAGGACGCAGTAATGAATGGTACAAACCCAATGTATGGACGTTATAAAGTATGCTGGATATATATATATATATATATATATATATATATATATATATATATATATATATATATATATATATATATATATATTATACGGTACCGGTACCTCAATGCCAAGTCTCATCATCACCCAGCACAATTGAATTCGGTTCTGAATTCTCTCATACATAGGTCCTTCAAACTCACCGATAACCACAATAGATCCAATGAAATGGAAAAGCTCAAATCCGCACTTACCCAGAACGATTTTTCCGATTCCCAAATCCACAAGTCTATTAAACTCCAGCAAACCCGAGATCTTCACCCTAGACCCCCGAAGGACGAACCTGAACGACAAAAAGCTTTCCTTCCATAATTTCATGGTGTTACTGATAAAATAAGTCGAATTCTGACACGACATGACATCAAAACCATTTTCACAGCTAACAACCAAATATCCACCTACCTTCGAACACCCAAAGACACAATCCCCAATGAAACCCAAGGAATATATGAAATACCATGCTCTAACTGTCCCAGAACATACATCGGCCAGACCAACCGACGAGTGTCCTGTAGAGCATATGAACACGAACTAGCAGTCCGTAATTCTGACACAAACTCAGCATTATTCCAACATCATCTAGAAACAGGCCACAAAATAGATTTCAAAAACACCAAAACCGTTGCCACAGCCAAAACCCTCCAAACCAGAATTACCCGTGAAGCCATTGAAATCGAAAAACGTCCCAACTGTCTCAATAAACGCGACGATTCTCAAAGACTCCCCAATACCTGGAAACCACTTTTGGTCCGACATACTTCTATTCACTCCGACTTGGGAACCAATCCGTTCGAACCTCCCATCGACCGTCCGATACCTGATCCTGCCATAACTACTAATGAACCCTTAAATCCCACCAACCTTCTATCCTCGATCTCCAGTGATGATAGCCAGCTGGTGAGACAACTCAGACCTAGACGCAAGGTCACTAAGTCTTGAAAATGGCTCCGAAATGGGAGTCGAAACGTAGACAAGTAAATCTTTCCAGACGCGGATCAACCGGAAGTTCCAGCCAGCATATATATATATATATATATATATATATATATATATATATATATATATATATATATATATATATATATATATCGAGTTCGGAGGTCGAAACTCAATCATTACCTAGAAGATGGCAAATGAGACTTTGCCGAAACGTTGTGACAATTATCCTTCAGAGGATCAAAACCACAGAACACGGAATGAAACCCGAAAACACAACTCATCATATATATATATATATATATATATATATATATATATATATATATATATATATATATATATATATATATAGTGCTGGATATTTGATCAACTTAAAAAATCGACGACCCAAAAATCCTACTCTATTCCAACTTTCTCAACCTCGTTCACCAATTGTCAACCAAGTTAACCTCACTTTGTCTAATGCAATAAATACATCTTCTACATATATCCAGATCAATTTGAGGGGATTTACAAAATTTCAGCCTAATATTAATAAATAAATAATATCCAATCAAAATCCAGCATTCTTTGCCATTTGTTTACCCTCCACTGGTTCTCTATACCGTTAACATTCCACCAATATCATTGATTTAATTTCATTGTTTCAGGCGAGTATGTAGTACAAAGAAAAGATCTAGTTCATCGATTGAAGAAGCCTATGAAAAAACAGACTGGACATGTTGAGATAGAGAAGCACAAGGCAATAAATCAGAAAGCAATTGACCATTCTAAAGAATTCCTCATGTCCGAAAATGAAATAGGTGAAAAATTTTATGATACCTATGAAGTGTCGGAGCAATATGAACTTGAAGCTGCCAAACCTCGGAAGAGTCAGAGTGAATTGACCTTCAATGTTTTTGAATTGATAAAAAATCAGGAGAATACACACAGTCCTATAGAATACCTTCAGCCGAATAACTTGAAGCCTTTCGGTTCCATGGAAAATGTGCAAAACCCTTCACTCATCAAAAGCAAATCAACCACTTTCCTACGTTTTCCTCAAGATTATGACGAGAATGGACAATTTTCATCCGAAAGAAAATACCGGAAAGTCGAAGAGATCCAACATAGAGGGTACTCGACCAGTAGTAGCAACCTAGCTCTTTTCAAACTTGCCGATCATGTCGAGTTGATAAGGAATTTACCACCTATATCTATTTCGAAATGTGATGAAATCAAAGATTCCAAGTCACAGAAACAATCAGAGAATATCAAAGTGAACAATCATAAACTCAAAAATCAGTCCGAAATAAAATCCTATGGATCATTCAAATTACCTTTAACGGAGGATGATTCAGTTCAACAACCAACGATTCTTCCGACACAAGAATCCAATACTGTCATCAGGACTCTCAAACCTATTGAGACGCCTTGGCCTTCCTATTCTGATACTTTGAAAGGTAATGAATACAATATTGATACCGAGCAGGATGCAAAATCAATTCGAAGTATCACGGAGCCAAGCATGACAAAAACTTCAGAAGTAATGAACTTAGATAGAAATACTTCTAGTACTGAGAAGCTACAAGAAATCGGCAAACGGCCTGATGATCGGTTATTGAAAAGATCCAGTTTCCTTCAGAATGCTCGCACTGTGTCACAAAGAAGAACGTTGAGTACGGAACCAATTACAACTGGAAACTCAGTCAGAAGAACAGTAACGTCAAAAATCAAGACAGGAAAATTATTGTCTCAAGAGAATCCTAACATTCAGTCGAAAAGCTACTCGAAAAAATCGCGACCCCTAGAGCCAGCTAGCTGTTTGAAGGAGGATCCTCCTGACAAGTGTTTTCTTCCGTCGAAAATAAGGTTGAAACCTCCGCCTTGTACTCCGAAGCCAAAGCCATGCCCCAAGGAAGAGCCCTGTATCAGAGCTGATGACTGTCTGAAAATCAGACCCAAGCGTCTGCCCTCAATACCCACGTCAGCCTGCCCCTGTATTGAACCAGATGTCCCTGAAATGAATCCTAAACTGAAACGGCTGAACATGACTTTTCAGGATCCTCCTAGAGAATGTCCTTGTAATCCATGCCCATGCCCTCCCCGAGCTGATGATAATCTAGTCGAGAAACCGAAAAAATTGTTACCTTTGAAAACAGGGGACTGTATATGTGTGGAACCTCCACCAATGATTGACGTTCCTCTCAAGAGGTTACAAAAAGTGTGTGTGCCGGAAGGAAAATGCAATCCAAAGATTGAGTGCCCTAAAGAAGAGCCATGTGTGAGAGCTGATGATTCCTTGGAAGTATGCGAGAAACCGCTACCCAAATTGAAGGTCAGTCCTTGCCCGTGTGTTGACCAAATCATACCCGATAAAAATCCTAGACTACGCAGACTCAAATTCACTTTTAAGGATCCACCGAAAGTTTGTCCTTGTGAACCAACTTGTCCCTGTCCGCCCAGAGCAGATGACAATATAATGGAAAAACCTAAAAAACTTCCATTATACGTACCAGGCGAATGTACTTGTATAGAACCACCACCAATGATCGATGTTCCTCTGAAGAGGCTCCAGAAAATCTGCATACCTGAAGAAAAGTGCTACCCAAAAGAGGAATGTCCAAAACCTGAACCATGCATCAGGGCAGATGACTGTTTGAAAGTTGAAGCAAAAACATTACCAGTTTTGAAATTATCAGATTGTGTTTGTAAAGAAACCTTCATTCCCGATAAAATTCCAAAAATGAAAAGATTAGAGATGGTCTTTGAAGATGAACCGAAGATTTGTCCATGTGACCCCGTTTGTCCCTGTCCACCTCGAGCAGATGACTCCCTTTCACATAAGGTGAAAAAATTACCACAACTAGTAGCTGGTGAATGTCCATGCATTGAACCTGCACCAATGATTGACGTGCCTTTAAAAAGGCTACAGAAGGTTTGTGTTCCGGAAGAAACATGTAAACCTAAAAGAATTTGCCCACCACCAGAGCCATGCCATAGAGCGGATGACGATTTGTGTGAGAAACCAAAACCGCTACCAATGTTGACGGCAAAGATCTGTCCTTGCATTGAAGAGCCACCATTGAAAGAATCTCCGGCTCTCAAAAGACTGAATCTGAAAGTTCCAGAACCCCCGAAAGTATGTCCGACATCTTGCGTTTGCGACGTAGATTGTCCTCGAGCAGACGATGACTTGAAAGAGAAAAAAAAATCTCTTCCAGTTTTGAAAGCAGGGCATTGTCCATGCATTGAACAACCATTGGTTGATGTAGGTCCACTCAAGCGACTGGTATGCGAGGAAGAACAAGAGGATTGCCCTCCTGTGGACCCTTGCATTGACTATCCAAGAGCTGACATGGGATGCTGGGAATATTGGACACCGGAAAAAAATAAATGCAAAAGTAGCGAGAAGTCAAAAAACAAAAAGGGTGTCACGGTCAACACCAAAAGGAAATTAAATACTGACTCGAGAGTTAATTCTCACGATGAAACAGGAACATCGGGACAAACCACAGATCAAGTTGATAGTCAGTCCATTGTTTCAGAAGAACTGCACACCCAGAATGAAGGTATTGCCATCAATATCGGTGGATTTAATAAGGTCCCCGAAGTTTGGAAGGAAAAGAACGGATGGGTCATTAAAAAAGCAAAGTTGAATAAAGATTCCAGAATTCGTTTTTCCAAAAATCCCCTGAAACAGTCAATACCAACGGTTATGCTGTTGAAAGAGCTTGATAATGCCAAAGGGGACAAACAAAATAGAATTTCGTTCAACTTAGGAAAAGGGTCAATTTCGAATATAAAGGGAGTATTGCAAACTAAAGCCATACAAAATGATCAGCAGAACAAATTATCTTCAACAAATATTAGAAATCTCAGTACTGGATTACAAGCTCTTGGCCCAAGGAAAGAGTCCCTATCTAAAAAGAAGAAAATGACAATAAAAAAAAAGTCAGTTTGTCACAAGATAGGAGAAACGTGTGAATTGAGTTCTAAACTTGCATGCAGCGCAGATAAATGTACGGCAACATGTGTTAAGCACAAGAAGTCCCTCTGCTGTGACAAGAAACCATCACCATATCCCGCCTTTTCAGAAATAATGGAAGAGGAAGTGGAACCGTTCTCAGAACAGAAACAGTGGACATGCAATAGAAGAGAATTCGGCTTCCATCCAAGATATAAGAGATTGAATAATCCTTTCAATGCTGATAATGATAAAAAAAACTACACCACCACTGCTCTGGAACACATAAAAGTTGGAAACATAGGAGAAGTAGAGGGTGAGAGTTTGGTATTTCAATGAATGAAATGGTGATAGATCTAATGGTTCTTTTACGCATCAGTCAATTTAACGAAAGACGTGAGCATTTAGTGCAGAAAAGACCATTTTTGCATGTTACAGGTACAATATACTTTCTACGAATGTGAAAATATATTGTATTCGATTTTTTGATAATATCAAAATGGATTATACAAACCAAAACACCATGTATAGATGGATTTGCTCATAATATTTAAGTCCAATTCCCTTCTTCTTCATACATATCCCCTATCTCACGATTCCTCACTCGAATATCCGTCAATATACCTTGCGATGATATCGCCTTTTTGGGTCGGGATGACAGAAAAAATAATATATTGGATTTTTTTTTGTTCTTCTTTGAGATGGGTGGGTGTCTCTCTATTCGGATGTGACCAACCTCGTATAATTTGGATTAAACTTCCTTCAGGTAAGTCGTTTAATCCTCAACTATACTTCGGTTGGTCCCATCCGAATAGATCACCTTGTAGATGTTTAAAGAATTTTAAAATGGCGATCAAAATTGTATTCAGACTGATCTCATACTAATGAAGTAGTCTAAATGAACTGTTTATTCTTCTTATAATTCACCACTGTAAACTAAGAATTTGATACAGACAGTATTTGAATGCTAATACAATATAATGTTGCAAAACTCAAATAACCAGAAAACTTACACTCGCTTAATGAAATTGCGAAGGTAATCAGCAAATGTACCATTTGTAATCAGTGGTCTATGTAGAATTTACCAAAATTATTTTATTTTTCGGACCAGCCTACATTTGATCGTATGGTGTCCGTGCTCATATCGATTTGGTTGGCCGCAGAAGTGGCAGTATGTCTTGTGCGGTGGCTTTTGAATTGATCAGTATCAACACTACCAAATTGCAGACTCATTTCCAGCAAACGGCTGAAGAGCTGAGGTGTAGCTGGGTGGCGAGGATTTTTATAAGTAAAAATGAGAAAAAAACTAAATTTTTTAATTGATAATCGTGGATGTCATACACAATTCACGTTTCACCGTGGAAAATGGCGAAAAAAAAACATATGTTTGTGGTTGTTGCTCTCTTGGTCTTCTGTTGATAATTTGGTTCTCGGCAGTGAAGAGACAAGCACGTCTGCCCCTCAAGCGGAAGACTCGGGTTCAACTTCCCATCGAGCCTCCGTGCTGGGACTCACACGCCAAAAGGCAAAAGGCCTCGTCAATACATTTTCAGCTGAAGATTTGACCTCTGAAGGGCGACACTCGTCAACCAGTAAACGTTTTTTTTTTCTTTTTTCTTTTTTACTGAATCATACAATAAAAATGCTACTCATTCTGATTTTGAACAATATTTGTACACTTCAGCAATCTCTAGAGCAACCATAACAATAAGTTTGTGATATATTTTTCAAAATGAGGTTTTCCGATTTTTTTAATTTGGTCAACAAATGGTAAGGGTCCCAGATTTTTTCATATCGGGAAAAAAGTGGATCGTATTTTGAAAATACCCCTCTGAAACATTTCCATTGTATCATAGTTACCTGCATAAGATACCAGTCTTTAAGCTGATCTATGTAATTTTCTAGAACTATAATAGTTACCTGGCTGCACCCATGGGCGATCTACCTTATCCACATCTCCTTCACAAATATCCACGAATGAGACGAAAATAAATTGTATGGTTTCGTCGTATTTGCAATCAGTGATGCCATCAGAATCGCTGAAGGTTCACCCCTCAGTTTTTCTCCTGGAAAATGGATGCCAGACAAAATCGGTTCACGTAGGGTAAGATGGCACCACAGTGGATGTAGGTGCTTAAACGAAGCTGAAAAAAATATATATTGTGGTTCAAAATACAATATAATGGAATTCAAAATTGATATCAAATTGTGGAAATCAAGTTTGGGACTGCGATAGCAGAAACACAAAACATGTTAATTGGTCCCATTCAATCATTTTCAATATTCTAGGGAAAATGTGGAAGTGGTGATAATTGGGAAAACACAAATGTTTGTGTCAGACCAAGTTAATGTAATGCATCAGTTGCATAACTTATGGGGTCTGACTGTAAAGATAAAAATGTTTTACCCTATGTGTTAGAGTGGTCAGTAAATAGATCAACTTCAGGTTATCGAAATTTTTGGCCCGCTCTTGGAAGGCGTATTCTCGATATTGCATTCTGGAGGTGACACATCATGGACTTTGATCTGCTATAAACTCATATTTCAAATTCATTTATGAGACGAACATCACTAGTTGATAATTTTTTATGTATACATATACACACACACACACACATATATATATATATATATATATATATATATATATATATATATATATATATATATATATACACATATATACACACATACATATTTATACATTCTCCACTAGAAAACTCGAGTTCCTGAATATCATTATCCTTTGTTCTACACACCACTCCCAAATATCACCAGCCAGTCCGTTGAGGTTTGGGTGCTTCATTCCACACATCCAGTGACGTTGTTGTTTTCTCTATGCGACAAAATGTGACAGTTTGAGGAGAACTGTCTGAAGGTTTTGAACATTAATGTAAAGTTGGCCTGTTTCCCTGAAACCTTCGGCTTTCTCGTTGTTGTATGTTATATTCTGGAAAATTCAGGTCTTGTTTTACCTTCTAGTTGCCCAACATAAAAAGTCACTGTAACTCGGTGGAAATTCACATTGTCAAAAAACTCCTCGTTCCGTCTGCAAGGTTATACATCGGTGCCCCTCAAATGATTTTGTAGACGGCCACCTATATTCAACCACAAGGCAAATCGAAATCAAGTGTCAAATGAATTTATTTTCCATTAATATTGAATCCTTCCATCAAATTTATTGGATGTTTCCTGAACACTCCATCTTGGTAATACTAATTGAAAAAGATGTCGTCTAAATAGCTACAAATACAAAAAATTCTTGAACTCTAAAAATGTATAACCGTTTCCGAGATTTTTGAAAATATATAAGGTGCAAAGATAAGCAAAAACACAAAAAAATTAAATTCAAAAATTTTATGTTTATCGGCATCTGTCGAATCCACTGACGTTAAATAACAATTTTCAGACATCAGATTGCTTACAGCTCCGAGTGAGGGGCTGTGATGAAATCATGCAAATGTTCCAGATTCAAAAGAAATCTATAGCTATCAGTAAGACTCAAACCTGAGAAAATAGCTGAACCAAAAATCGCTCTTGATATTGACGGCTTGTTCAATGTAGTCAAATTCCAGTAATATAGCTAAACTCTCATAATAGAGGTTTAGCTGGCTGGGTGGAATTGTCGGGGTTCAGGTTCCAGTTTTTGATAAGGAAGAGTATGAAAGTGGATTTTATATCCCTGAAACTATTCCAAAATGTAGGAGTTGTTAGTTATGGATTGCCACGTGCTGTCAAATATTTAATGCGACCAGCGTATAGGTTCAAATATGTTACCTCGTCCATTTGTTGTTATACGTCGTGAACCGCTCTCACCATCCTCTGTTTTGTCTGCTTGAGGTGTCCCCCCTCTGTTGATTTTCCTAAGATTTCCAGTGACTTCGATAAGCAGTGCCCTCGAGGTGTTTTGAAGGGAAAGGTTGTACCTTCAGGTCTAGTGCAAGCAGAAATCTCCTGTGGTTCGAAATCGAAGAAGGAAGGTTGCATAATGCTTTATCAGCACCGGCTTTGTCAGACAAAGTAGTCTTGAATGCTTCAGCATATCGATCACTCATCAGGAATAGCTGTACTGAGGGCTGAGAAATCTTTGCCCAACAAAATTTGAGGGTGCAGTAGAAAACCTTAACTCAGATGCCGAGAAGAGAGGTCTGAACTACCGGATTCCGTTGGGGTGGATATGAGGTAGTGTAATGGTCTGGAACCTGCGCCAACAAAAAAGAAATTGTTTTCGTGCGCGAGACACTCGGCGAGCACAACTCAGGAAGTGTGCAGGACAAAAAAAACGACGTGTGAAGATTGAAGGTCAGCCGTAGAATGATCTACAAAGTAGATTGCCCCTGCCGATGATCAATGATCAGAAATCATTGTCAGTCTCAGCTGTTTCCAATTATATGTCCACTCACGTCTTTGGTTCCGTTCTAAAACGTGACAAAATATGAAAACAAACTAACTTACGACGAGTAAGAACGGAGTTTGTCCTCGAGTGTCTTCAGGTTCTTCGTTGTCGTTCTCTTATCCTTGTGTCAGATAGATACAACCACCGCAGTGCAAAATCATCCTGGATATCACTACCGTAAGACTTTGCTTCAGTCGGATCATATAATATATATATATATATATATATATATATATATATATATCACTACGGAAAGATTCACTGTTGGTGGCGGAAAATGGAAAATTCCGATGTCAAATCTGACGACGGACCTGCGCCAACCAAAGAGAAATTGTCTTTGGGCGCGAGACACTCGGCTGGCACAACTCAAAAAGTATGCAGGGCAGAAAACGGCGTAGGATGATGAATAAAGTTCAGCCGTATGTTGATCTACAAGGTAGATTGCCCCTGCCGATTATCAATGATCAGAAATTATTGTCAGTCTCATCTATTTCCATTTATATGTCCACTCATTTCGTTGGATTCTCTAAAACATGATAAAAAACATTAAAAACAATCTTACTTACTGGACGAGTAGGAACGGAGTTTTTCCTCGAGTTTCCGTAGTGTTCGCCAAGTTTCTACGTTGTTTTCACTGAGCATCGTTTTTTTTGTTTCCCATACTACATATAGAAAATTTTCTTCAATTCACTTATTTGTAATCAATGTACACATTCGAACTCATCACATTCAGCGCAAGAAGTATATTGGCGGATATTCGAGTGAGGAATCGTGAGATAGGGGCATCGTGAATCATTCTCTCTTTCAACTTGCGCATTTCAGTCATAGAGATACTACTACAAGGTGATCTATTCGGATGGGGCCATCCGAAGTATAATCCTATTTAATTTTCATGGGTAAATCAGATAAAAAGAGCGATCAAATTATCCCTACAGATTATTATTTTGTTATTCCAATGATATCGAAATGTAGATTGCTCGATTCCAACTTCCAAAAAAAACACTCGTTAATTGAAATAAGTTGTCTATTAGTGTCAATCACTGTCATTTCATATATACTTTCAAACATCTTTAGAAAGCCTTTTACATATTTCATTCAGTTATTAATACATATATATCTTATATTATTTGCTTGGAGTTGTTTTCAATTATACCGATGTTATTGTGCTATACTTCCAACATACATAACATACATGCCATATAACCTCATTTACTTTGTAAGTATTTATACTGTATTCTCTTATAATTTTATATAATTACCATTTTGTAGTCTTCCTGGAGATGATGTTGAATGATATCGAAGCTTGGAAGATATTGTCTCAGAGTACACTTATTTGGCCTGCTGATAATCCCAAAAATTCTATTCATCAAATATATATAAATAGATTATCTAATCCTCTGGTCTATCACAATTTGCATTCAATTCGAAATGCCCACCACAAGATAGCTATCGAATTGAATGCAAATTGTGATAGACCAGAGAATTTGATAATCTATTTATCAGTTTTCTGATTCATCTTGCTTCATAGCAAATAAAACTTTCTCTTTATATATATATATATATATATATATATATATATATATATATATATATATATATATAGTGTAGAAAGTTCTAGACTGTCAATAGATACGAAGGTGAGTTTTATTGGGTGTTCAGTCGTTCAACTGGAGAAAAACTCTTCTTTACTGTACCAAGATGAGTGCTGGGGGCTAAGGAGACTCAAGCTGCGTCCTCACTGAGTCGACTCTGTCTATCGAAAATTCAGAACAACAAGCGACAAAACTGCATCTGTCCCCTCCGAGTCGACACAAATGTTTGTCGATCAGTAGAAATCAACATGTCTGACGAAGACGATGTAATAGTTGCTCCCTACCAGAGCCAGATTTCTTGCTGCCCTTTATTTTTTTTACTCCTCTTGCAAATTGAATTTGAAGATTTTTGATTTTTTGTTCTACCGCTTGTTTCTAGACGTTAAATTCTTTAGCAATTTCCATAAGGGTATCATGTCTCAAGTTTCTGTTTTTATAGTTTTTGGTTTTAGAATCCCATAGATTTGTTTTTAGTTTGTATGCCTCGATAAAGGCTATGACTTCATCTTGTTCCCATTCCTAAGATCAACAAAGCAAAAATTCACTGAGTACTATTGGTTTGTCGAATATCGAACGTCGAAAACACGTCCACACACTTAAGTCGATCGACTGCTCTTTTATGTTTACCGACAATCGATGGAAAACAAATCGACATGTCGATCGATAGCTTTTGTCGATCGACAAAATCGATTGTCACGTACACACCAAGACGACAACGTCGATCGACAGTGTTGACTCAGGGAGGACGCAGCTTAAGGCCTCGCCACCAAGTCAAGAAGTCTTGAGAATGGCTCCAAAGTGGGAGCCGAAACGTCGAAAGCAAAAACATTCCAGACGCGGTTCAACCGTATGTTCCAGAGAGCATACTGTTACTTGATGAATATGAACCATCATCAATTATCAAATTAATAAGATCTTATATATTGCGATAGGTATATCGGTAATGGCAAGCCAAAGAGTATTTTGAATGATGTTGTGACATTGCCGCTATGAGTTGCTACAAACAAGGATTGTGATTTGTGGTATGCAAAAGAGGTTGGGTTATTTGCTTTCGCTAAGTAGACATCCAGTCAGCCAGTATGCATGTGAAAAAAAATGTATTCTCTAACTATAACATAATTAGAGGAATCTAGTATCTAGTTAGAATTATGAAAATAACAATAATGAAAGAGTTTCATTGCTATTCTAACTAGAGGTCAAGACATCATGTTTTGCTGAAATTAATATTTCCACGGATGCTGGGACATGGAAAATAGTCTTTTTTATAATTAATCGGTGTGCAAAATGCAACAGTTCCCAATTTTTCCGTGTTGGAGCCATAATCAAGAACATATAGGCATATATCTATCAATGCACGAATCTCAGTATTCAACGCCCTTGAGGGTTGACCAGCCAAACTAGAACCTATTCCGCGTTGAAATCAATGATGAAAGTAGATGATTTTAGTCTATTTTGTAACCTCCCCTCCTTCACTTGCCGTGACATCAAAGGCGAACTCAATAAGGTGACTTTGATGGTCCAATTGAATTTTGACCTTCGATCTTGAAAACGAGGTAACTTTATTGGAAAGTGACTCTGATGGTCAGTTCAAAGTTTGAACTTTACCTGCCACGAGTTATCACCTCGATGTTGGGGTTGACCTGGGTAAAGTCTTACCTTGTTGTATATTGATGCGATGTCAACAAATCCGCTTGGTCGCGCTTTATATTCTTGCTGAAGGACGTTTATAGTTGATCGCTTGGTTCACTGGTTCCCCCACTGCAATACTTCCAAAAGAAATGTTACTCATTCATGGGAGTTAGTTGAGTATCGAGTGTACTGAATAGTTCTTTTGTTGTAGTGGGTGTGTTGAAGTTTCAGTCGAGAAGATAGGCAGGATGACGGTGCCTTAAGCGAAAAAACAAATTGGGTGAATTTTACCCTATCGACACCCGCTGAACAATTGTGTAATTTCTGTGATGAAATGGTGGCCGCAAATCGGTTGAATTCACACCTCAAAACGCTGGAGCACAGGACAGATGCACAAGGTCTCGAATCGAAATTGATTTCATTATGTGGTGATATCTAAGGGTCTTGCTCCTGAATTGAAATTGTTCGTATGGGTGATGAGAGCAGAGGGCAGACGAATGCTTTCTTTTGCCTATCAAACCATTCTCAGAAGTTTAATAAGAGTAGATATTTTTCAATATTCTTCGTGTCATATACGGGTTAAGTGTAAGAATAGTTTTTATAACTAAACTTCGCCCAATAAAAGTCCATTTATTATTATTATTATTATATACATATCATCACTCATCATTGAAATACTATTTTATCACAGTAGCGTTCTTGAATTGAATCATTTTCATCAAAAATATTGTTGGAATATTTTCCATCGGAAAAAAATTCTTGAATAATTTAAGCACATATCAGTTGAGTTTATAGCAAACAGAAAATAATAACTTAGTTAGCGAAACGCGTGTCGAGCGCGATTGATTTTTGTCAGGTGTTACGATAATCGAACTCTGTTTGATGTTATAACTTCGTAACGAAGGTTTTATTCGAAAATATTTCTCGTCAACATATTTGGAGCAGAATTATTCGAAGACATGGTATACTGCAATAGATTACATTTTTAATTTTTGCAAAATCGATATTACTTCAATGTAGCTTTATCGAACCAGGAGTCGTGCTTCACCGACACACCCTCTGGTGACTGAGTCGTTCACCTCAAAAGGTTCACCCATATTTTGCATTCATTTATTCCGAATGTAATAATTCCATTCTGGTGTGGGGATGAATGCAACACCTGATTTTACAGGAACCGCTCTACCAACACCGTCTCTTTCACAACCAAACTTATTGATTGAGGTGTGCATTGTTTAAATATCAGCTAACAACTAATGGAGCTCCACACATTAAGTAGAAGATGTACTCATACTCTCAATAGACTGCATCTTTCTCACGCAATTTCTCTATTATGGCTAATATATCATTATTGTGCCCGGTGTGTCCAGTCATTTTTGAACTCCTCAGTTGAGTCGATCTACCAATTCATCCATTAAATTCCAGTAAATATCTTTAATATTATGATTTCCGCTAATTACTTCTGAAAATAATCCAGCTGAACCAGCATCGCGGAGTTCATTACCCAGAAACTTTGGCGAAAGCTTCTTATGGTGGTAGGAACCTCCCTGGCTCTCACTCCCCTCAGGATGATAATAATAATAATTTTTAATTCAGTCAGATCACATGTGATCCTATCTATGAGCTTATTCAACAAACAGTTGAAAAAACTTCACGGTATTTTACACGAAATGCCATCGACTTCATCCTGTCACTTGTTATCCTCAATCTTTTTCTCGCAATTTCGTAGATTCCTATCAAGCTGGTCCGCAGTTCGTCTGCTCAATCCTGCACCTCTTTCTCCTCAGCTTCGTGCACAGCTGCTCGTTAGGTCATCAAGAATATTGGAAGATGTCGATCCCAGTCTTTTTGATATTCTTCTACTAATTTGGATAAATGTTCTTCCATAGTCCCGTTGAACCTTTCTACCATGCCAACAGACTGTTGGGGTGGAGGACAGTTATTCTAGTCCCCATCAATTCACACACTTTCCTGTATATGTTCGATTCAAAATTTCTTGCTTGATCGGAATGTAGCTTCGTTGGCACTCCGAACCTTGCGACCATGTTGTCCACCAGAGCTCTTGCAACTGTGGATGCTTCTTGATTAGGCAAAGAATAAGCTGAAACCCATTCACTGAAGTAATCCATGGCAACGAGGTTGTATTTGTTGTCATCATCTTGTTGATCCATCCTCCCTGAAAATCAATACAACAGGTGCAGACCAAGGGATAAACAATCCTTCAATCACACCACCTGTCATCATCTTGTCAACGAGCCCTTCAACCTCTTGTTGTTTGGCGAATGGAACTCCCCTTGGGGTTGTCGTATCGGGTGGGCTTGAACAGTATCAATACTGTGTTTGACCAAGTTAGTTCTTCGTGATGTTATCAAATTAAATATGTCATTTTCGATCCTTCCTCTCCTGATGAGTGTTCAAGTGATTTTCAGAAGTTCTCATATTAATCTTAGAGGTTGCCTTTAGTTCCTGGTGGTCATCCGAACCGATCCACAAGTTCTAATGACACCACCTTCTCTAACTGTTGGAGACTCTCACAGAAATGGTTAGTTTTATTTTGACTATGGCCCGTGCTGAAACCAATTTGCTGGGAGATTCATCACATGGCTGGACTACCCCAACGCAGCACCCAGGGACTTCACCAACTGTAGCGCAAATTACACTCTCCAAAAATCTAGGAATCCCCGCGGTTTTCATTGAGCACAATTTCACAGGCATTGCCCCTTCTGCTGGAGTGGTAAGGACAACTTATTCTCCTCTAATCTTTCTTCATTGTCGAAAGAGAACCCATAGTCCATTCCCAGTATGAATTCATCTTTTCTATCTGTGGAGTATACTGTTATATATGATGGTGAGTTGCTCAAGAATCAATGTTATTTCTCGCATAGGTGCGTTTTCACCAGTGACTTTTCGAAGCACGAAGTAGGCTTCCGCGGTCAGAAATGTGATAGCTGGAACTTCCGGTTGATCCACGTCTGGAACAGTTTTCTTGTCGACGTTTCGGCTCCCATTTCGGAGCCATTTCAAGACTGAGTGACCTTGCGTCGACAAGGAAACCGGAAGTTCCAGCTATCATATTCAGCATTGTCAGCATTCAATGGATAGTGGATGAAATTTTATGGATATTCAACATCTAGGATGAAAATGTTCGATTCGCTGTAGAAAGGGAATCTAACAACTCTGTTCTTTTCTTAGATATGGAATTGATAAGAACAGAAAGAAATCATGACTAAATTAGGTAGGTTAAGAAACCAAAAAAGCTGAAACAAACAATCCATCCACCACAAAATAATGTCTTTCAAACCATACTATTGGAAAATTCATACCCAAATTTCTGCCTCTCTCTCTCCCTCTCTCCCCCTCTCTCTCTCTCGCTCTCTCTCTCTCTCTCTCTCTCTATATATATATATATATATATATATATATATATATATATATAATCATTGACTTGTTTTCTGTTTGTGATGGACAAGGATTTTATTTTTGAAGTCTCAGGAGAAACATTTCTAGGGAAGGTTTTTCAAAGTTCAGCTGTTCCATAGAAAGAATATCCCTGAGCAGGAGAAGTTCGACAGATCTCCAAGCTCAAAACAAATTGGTGAGAATTGTGCACTCATCGGGTCATCTGTATCGACACTGTCATAAAATGGAAAAAGGAAAATTGACTGACATTTTTGTCAGTTACGTATCGTATTCTTAATCAATTTGAAAATCGCATCAAAAATATATTTAAAAAATGCATATACGTTTCAACCCTTTTTTTGAATTTGTAACAAGACTGGAATTTTTGGTGGGTATTGTGAAAATCAGTATTACTACTTTTCTTCGGGTTTGAAGGCCGTCATTCATTGGAATTACTTCCTGACGTTTCGCAAGCGCGAGTGGCTAGCTTCTTCAGAGGCTTCATCTTGAATATTATTCCGATGACAGAAGCTAGCCACTCGCGCTTGCGAAACGTCAGGAAGTAATTCCAAAGGACAACGACCTTCAAACCCGAAGAAAAGTAATAATACTGAAAACCTCGGCCGCGAAAACCTCAACCATTTTGTTATTGTGAAAATGTGACTTTTTTGAATTCTCGTAGAGATACCTGTTGCTGAAGGAATTCGATGGCGCTCACTTATGAAAATACCATAGATAATTTTTACTACTACCAAGAAAAATTTCAAATTCGAATTAGGGCTACAGTGGGACACTATTGGGTAGAAGGAATATAATTGGATGGAAATTTTGCTTTGGACATTTAGTAAAAATATGTCGAAATTCGAAAAAGGTCCGAAATAGCACGTGCCAATTGTAGGGCTTAGTTTCAAAAACCACATGTACAGTCGAATCACAATCAATTCAGTTATCATGAAAAAATCCATATGTGTGAACCTTATTGGTGGCACTGTACATCGTTTCATAATCTCTATACATTACGGATCCATCATTCGAATCAGAATAAAAATGGATTAATTTTCCCAACTTGAGAATGAATATATGCAGTATTTTCATTTCAGGAATTCGGTCTACCAAGTACGCACCAAAACAATCGTGCATCTTAGGTTAGAAGACATCGGTAACCCTCCTGATTTACCGCTTGTATAATCATACAATTTTCACTCATTGTAGGAGAACCCATTATGGTTCCGGTGCAGAAGGAATGTGACCACGGAAGAGAATCTGAGAAAAATACGGCTCATTTGGAAACCATTTACGGTAAGATACGTTTAAGTACAGACTTTAACATCCATATCTGTGTTGAGTCTTATTCGCTACCACTCAGCCATTCACGGCAATATTCATTACCAATAAGTGATTTTTGAAAGGCGATCATTAGCGACAATATCACACTTTGATTTCAATAACTTGTTCTTATTTGGCTCAAATGAATGGTAAATTACCCGCACGTCGTGTCTGGCATTACAAGTCAGCAGCCTGGGACCGTCTTCAAATATTTTTCTCTGATGTTCCTTAGAGAAGGGCCCGTTTTTCATCTAGTAATCTCACTCTATGGCGCCCAATAAATATCTGCAACATCCAAACAAGCGGCATTCAATCGCTGGCACAGGACCCCAGTTTAGAGACGGGATCTGAGTGTGTTAACTCAAGAAATAGGTCTAGTGCAACAATTGAAGCTATTAAAAAAGCACATTATCCAAAATTTCGTTCGAAACTTGATGAGTGTCCAAACGGTTCTCGTTCGTTTTGGCCATTTGCTGAAGCTGTCGCTAAATATTTCACTATTAGTTTATTTCCCCCTTCAACCAAAGAAGATGGATCACAAGCGACCACTGCCCAACAAAAAGCAAATATAGCTTATACAATTCAAAAACTGTTGCACGTCATCAAGGGCGTGGTTAAATTTTGAAGTACACTGTAGCCAGATTGTTATAAAATTATGGAATATAGGAAAATAATTAAAATTAGTAATTGATGAATAATGTTGCATAACTTAAATGATAGATATCTGTTTCGAATCAATTCATGAACTAAATGATTCAAAATGATTGAAATTAATGCTATTTTGAGGGTAATTTATTCAAATTTCTATCAATCAGAATCGTAGCTGCTGGATTCACTATCATTTCCGATATTTATAATGATGGGTTGTATCTCTTGCCGGTCGAATAAATGCTCTCTATTAAACCATTTTTTTATTTCATTACCTGTATGTTTTATCGAATTCTTCCATATCTCGGGAGAGACAGTAAGAAGTGCCTCACGCCACATATTCAAACAATTTTCATCAGAAGTACCTCCTTTGCCTACGTGCTTGTTGTAATATGACTTCGAAATTCCCCATATCAGTTCAATTGGATTGAACATGCAGTGGTACGGAGGAAGACGTAAAACTTTATGTCCGTATTGTTCTGCCAACTGATCTACTACGAATATTGATTCCGGTTTGTTGCTAAAAAAAGAAAAAATATGAATATGAACATTGTTTGTGTTAGTTGCGGACCGTGCCACAATTCTGAGCAGTTCACTTTTAAGCATCTGAGCACAAAATTCTATGTTATTATTGAATAACCAGTCTTGAATGTCTGCTTTTTTCCACGATGAATTAGGTATTTTCGTCAAAAGTACGTTGTGGTATGGAGCATTGTCCATAATGATCAAAGACGGTTCAGTCAAGTTGTACAATAATTGATATTCAAACCAATGTAAAAAATTGCTTGAATTCATTTCGCCATGGTAATCATCATTTTGGGATTTCGATGAAAAAACAAGTTCAGCGCCTTCAATGAATCCGTCCTCATTACCTGCGTGAAGTATTATATGTCTAAAAATAATATTTTCATTCAAATCTCATGCGAATATGTGTTCATGATGTGTCACCTACCTTTTCCCATTGACTTTAGTCGTCTTAACACTTTTGACATTATCATCTTGCCACGAATGACTTATGGTACCATCCTTAAAAATCCAGGTCTCATCAAGGAACACAAATTTATACAGAGATTCTTCTTTATTTTTAATATATGACCTCAAGAAATCAACACGTTTCAGTGCAATATTGCTGAGTTCCAAAAGTCCCCGTCTAGGATCATCCTTTTTCCATTTGAAACCAATCTCTTTCAGTAGACTGCATAGTGACATACGGCATCCGTGAAATAGTTCTTTCTCGCGTAATTTTTCCAAGAGGGAACTTAGAGTTATATGCTGTCCTGAAGATTAAAATCATATCTATTGAATACCTAGGTATATCCAATTTGTAAACTTCAAATACTTACTGCGCTCGTACATGGTATAAATCGTGTTACGAATAGCACCTGTATCTAGTAGTGAGGTATTTGTAACTCTCTTGGTGGTTTTACGTTTTCGAGGTGATTTGAGAGCTTCATTTTTCTTTTTCTTTTGGGAAATTGCACTCACAGTATACATACTTAAGTTTAAGGCTGCTGCCACACGCTAAAAATGAATATCTGACCGTAGATTACGAATAAAATTCACTATATTATACTTAGTTTACCTCTCTAACAGCCGTTAAAGGAAGCAAAGGTCCATTATTATCGCGTTCTCTTTCGAAATAGTCTATCAAAGATGCAACAAACTCTTGGCAGCGCTCGTTTAACTGCTTTGGCATTTTTACGAAGATGACTAATTGCTGGGGAATGCTCAAAATACACTTTTTTTGGATTTCAATATCGTAAATGTATGTGGATAGGTACCCAAACACAGAACTGTCACTTTGACAAACAATTGTCAGTTGATAAAAATAAATTTCAAATGAAGTGCGGCAACATGGAGATTGCAGCCAAATTAATATCATAGAAAACAGGCGCCAAATTTGAAATTCAATGTAAACGTTCCAATGCATTTCCATAAATGGATTGGTGCCACTGCGTTGATTTTATGTCGTCATCGATGACGTGCAACAGTTTTTAAATTGTATTCACTA